>JAJGOT010000420.1:370000-767303 GCA_022457155.1 Cladopsammia gracilis | reverse complement strand
CGGACAAAATAAGAACTGCTGAAACCCTGTTCTAAGACAAGACGCGTCTTATTTAAGTCGCGTCTAAAATAAGACACGAATGCTTATTTTGTACTGTTTATACGATCGGTTTGCGTTTTATTTAAGTCGCGTCTTAGATAAGACGCGTCTTATTTTCTGTCGTATAAATGGCCCTATTGAGTCAAAATTACTCAAAACGAAACTGATGTGAAAATGCGAATTATCAGATAGATTTAATAACCCTTTGACAACAAGGCGGCCATTACAATAGACCATTTTCGATATATTAAAATTCATACTTGGCTCCGAAGTTTGGGGGAACAAACCAAAAGAAATCACACTGAGGTTCAGCGTTGAATTATTCATTTCTTTTGTTTTATTCCCTTAAGCCTCGGAGCCAGGTATGAATTTTAATATATTGAAATTGGTCTATTAAATGCATATGTTTCATTTCATGGTTTACATCATTTAATTTAGTGAACATATCGTTACTTAAAATATCGTCGAACCTGCAGTCGTATTTGTTAACAATCGGTCAAGTAAATGAGAAATAAACTCGTTTTTGTCCTCGCTGTTGATAGACACCAGTTCTCCGCCAATCGACTGACAGTGTTTCCTTGCTCGTCCCCATGTCTTTCTTTCGGGAAAAATCTTCAACTTTTTATCATCAAAGATAAACCATCCATCGGGCAGGGCTGAAAAATATTTTTTTATTTTTTATTTCGCCTAACTGGAATACAAAACTTAAATCCATAAAATTATTAGGCCGGGAGTAAACTTTACCTGAAGAAAAATTTATTGAAGAAAATTTACAATGTTTGAAAAAGAACAAATATCAAGACTAAAATGAAGGCTGTCTTACCATCTTCGTAGATACATCGATCCACTGTACAATGTTCAACTTCCTAAAAACGTCAAATTTGTTGTGAAGTCAGTAGTTCCTCACCTTATTGCTTTTATTTGCATAATATGATAATGAAGATGAACGTGATGATGATGACGATGACGATGATTATGATGAAGATGATTATGATGATTAAGGTGATGATGTTGAAAAATTAATTTATAATACATTTATTTATGACTTGAAAACATATACTACGCTTACCGCCATCTGATAATGCCGATATCCAGCCTTCGGTACTAAACTATGTGGACTAGCGGTCTGGCTTGAATTATTAAGGTCACACGTGACCCAACCTGATGGTAGCTTTTGCGCATGAGCATTAATAGAGAAGCATAATGGCGTGTCCAGGCAATCCTGTTGACATTTGACTGGACGATCGGCAGTCACAACTTTTATTACGTGATTCTCTAGGGCTACATCGTCCTGTTTGGCGAATCTAGTCATTCTACAGCCGGCAACGAACGGAATACAAAGTAGAGTTATTAACTGCATTCTGAAATGAGAAATGTTGTGGGGGAACATAACAAAGTGCCATTCATGACTCCTAACATTAAAGTGGTACTATGGTCAAAATTGTGCTTCTCTTCTTAGCATGGCGCTGCGACATGAATTGCGTACACAGTTGGGTTGCGCATAAGCAATTAGCGCGAATGTCCTTAACCCTTGGACGTACAAGGAGGAGGTGGGGGGGGGGGGGGATGCCGTTAAGGTTTTTCTCCGATCTTTTTCACGAGCATTTATCGTTAGCACATGTCTTTGGTAGCTGTTCGTTTATCATTTAGACAGATTTTGGTAAAGTTAAGCGACCATTGGTTGCTATGGTCATGAGATATGACGTCATAAGTAGCACAAGGTCAAGCCATTTTTGAATAAAAATGCGTTTTTCACCTTTTTTCGGTGAAAAAACGTATAAAACGCTACCAGAAGCAGGGAGAATGTTTAACTGTATTATATTTTACAACTCTAGCAGAAGTATTTGCAATTTTTTTTCATTTTTCCGATAAAGTTGAATTTTTTGAAAAATCCAAGATGGCGGCCATCGTAGCGACCATTTTGGATGACGTCACGGACCCCAGCCATATCTTGTAGAGCACATCACTGGCTATCTATCAGAGGTAAAATATTTTAGATATATTGTAACACCCAGGAGAGGGGTTGCTACCCCACCCCCACCCCCACCACCCCCCTTGTACCACGGGGGGGGGGGGGGGGGTGTAAGTTTGTGTGTACGTCCGAGGGTCAAGATGTTTCATTTTGCTTTTTGTGTCTTCTTCACATGTGCGCGTAGACACTATGCTGTCGACGGTGTCACAGGAAGTTTGTTAACCCGAAGTTTGTTAACCGGAAGTATTATTAACCTGAAATTTTGTAAACAGGAAGTTGTTAACAATAGAACCGCCAACACCAGAATGCTACAATAGCTGTAACAATGATGCAATCACCAGGCAACCGTAAGAGATCGCGTATCAAATTCGCCGAAGGTTAAATAAAATGGCACGAGTCCTGATTCACGACCCTTTTTTTTCAAGACCTTTCCACATTTTCTACAGACTAAATTCTGCAAAGCTGACACTTTGAACATTAATACCACTGAACCTTCAAATATTTTGTTCTTTTAAGACGTGAAATTGACGGAAATTGGCCAAAGAAAGCCATTCGAAAATGGAAGCAAAATTATTATTCATCTATATGCATTTTTATTACCTCTCTTTGCCTCGTTTTAGCTAGAAAATTCTCTTGCATTTTGCACGTGCTGACAAGGCAAGGAGATCTTATTTACATGGATATAAAAGAATAATAGACTGACCGACATTTCGGTCTAAGGTGTATTTATTTCCAATCCGAAGATGGCACCTGTTTTAGGACCTGTTTGACTCACTCTGCATGCCAAGAAATGAGATATGTATCGTCGGTACTTATTTATTTGGAATTTATTTATTTCGCTAATTTCGGGGTAAAAATGTAAACAATTATTATGAGTTATATCAAATTGAAAACTTTGTTACGAAGGGATGAATAACTTGTTTAACTTAGTGCCTGGATATTTCAGCCACTTAAACACTGACAGAGTAATGGCCGTTTTCATGCTAGAGACAGACGTAAATGCGTCTGGTATAAAACAGGGTAATTAAAGAAGACGGCCAAACAAGAAACACACACAATATCTTCTATAAAATAGCTATTCTCGGAAGTGACTGGACACGACTAAACTCGTCGTCAATAAATTTTAAGAGCGCGAATGTGATTGTGGTTCAATTTTATCCTTGGTTCCAATTTTATTTTCCTTTGTTTAAAACTCATTATCATACATTACCATAGCCAAAACCAAACGAAAACAAAATTGGAACCAAGGATAAAATTGAACCACAACATATACAAATAGGGCTAAATCGGTCGTCCCAGTTAAGGCCGTCCCGTTTTTATACTAGACATATTTAACGTCTGAGACATTATTAAATGTCGTCTGTGAGGTATGTCTGAATTAAACGACGCACTTCACAGAAGACGTTAGTGTCGTCAGACGTTTAAGGCGTCAGACGATGAATCCGTCTGGCTTATTTTCCGTTTTTATACACTGTACTAGACGTCTGAAGGTCGACTCGAGACGACTTTAACGTCTCCAGCATAAAAACGGCGCGCCATTGCTGGTGTGTTTGTATTCCAGCCACGATAACACAGAACAATCTTACATTTTTGTAACCTACCTCCCTTAATGAAACCTCATTGATTTTTGTTCGAATTCGTTTGGAGACTGTTTTAGTGGAGACTTTGTTATTAACATTGAAAAGTGTAATCGGGTGCCATCACAGAACAATCTTACATTTTTACAACGTACCTCTCTTTAATAAAACCTGATTGACTGTTGTTTGAATTCGTTTGGGGACTGTTTTAGTCGTGATTTTGTTGTTCCTGTTGAAAAGTGTAATCGGCTACCAATAAAACAGTTCATATAAATAGAATGTTCTTTGGGGAGCAAGGTTTTTAGGATAATTAAATCGTTTACTCACGTTTTAGCTTGCCAAAGAAGTTTTTTCCATCATTGGTTCTGTTTTGTAAAAGGCCTCAAGGTTTTCAATTATGACACTGTTAACTAATTAAAAAAAACACCTGCCTAATTGTTATGGGTAAAAAGTAGAAATTGCTTTAACAAAGAAACCTTTAAAGTCCTGCCGTGTATTCGTAAATCTAATATATCAGTAAGATTAGTCAAATGAAAGTTTTCTGCAGTACTTTCGATTTCCTGTCAATTGCTTTTATGGACTTGGTTTAATTCAGTTTAGAATCTCTGGGAAGTGAAGAGTTGTCTAACCATGGTTACTTGAAAAATTCAACGTTTTTTTAATTCAGCATGAAGCCTTTACAAACAAGAAAACAACTTCAGCGAGTTAACGACAGGCTATCTCATGGGGTATTGTCAAATCACTGAGTGATCACTATTTGCTTTCGGTTTGTCGATTCTTTTAATTTGCATTTTAAATCTAAATGGCATCCATTTTCTCTTCGTGTTTTTACAATCACGTTGGCGCCGGCGTTTCTATTCGCATTTTTAAGGTCAAAATTGCGTTTCCCTTTGTATTGCATTCAAAAATCTAAATGGCGTTTCTATGCGCATTTTTACAATCACAATGGAGTTTCTATTCACACTGTTACAAAAAAAAGGGGGGGGGGGGCAGGGGCGGGTGGGTTTCTCTTCGCATTTTGACAATCAAAGCGGCATTTCTATAACTATATAACAACAATTATTTTGGGGGTTCTGTGGCTCTTTGATGCCTAGACCACCGCGATTTCGTTTCTGAACAAAACCATTATAGCATTAGAAGGCAATAGTGGCTTTGCTATTGGATAAACGCCTAATTTTAAGAGTGCCATTAAAAGTAGTAATGTAATTAAAAAGACTACATGGTGTCTTTATTGAAACACCTTGCACACAAGGGTATTAAAATTGCTGTAAAAATATAATTTCTGAAAAAATCATTTCTGTAAAAGAATTAAAAAATTCACTGACCAATATCTTCGCTACTAGTTAAGATACATATACAACGCTCAAATTTTACGGTCTTGCAAGTTCTGGCAGTATCGAAAGACGATATTTAATCGAACATGACTCAGAATTCCACACTAGTTCCAGATGATCGTCTCATAGCACTTGTAAGTGACATACATGCTATATAACACGATCTTACATAACCTATAAACGAAGTAATGTTACTAACATTTTACGTGTAGCCTGGCCTGACTGAAAAAAAAATGGCCAAATTTGTTTATGCACTTGTTTGAAAAACATGCAGCACCAAACAGTACTGATTACAGCTTTTGCTATAAACGGTCCGGCGCAAAAGTCTTAATCGATAAACGTATTATAAAGCTTGATGGAACATACACCAGGTTTCTCGTGAGGGTGCAGAATATCTCATAGCGTGAGCACAAGACGAAAAAAAAAACAGATTGACGGAGAGATTCTACCCATCTTTGCTATTGTAGCTCAACGTACAGTATGCTTTGCTGGCTACTGCTGTCGTGAGGTCATATCCGATGTACTATGTTGGAGAGTCCTGTGCCCTAATCAAGGACGTACACCTCTCAACTGTGTGGACTCGTGATTAAGAAACAACCTCCGGACCCTCCCCTCTCCTACGCGTTTTGCACTACCGGACCCCCGCCCCCCCCCCCCCAATAAATAAATAAATAAATAAATAAACCCTACGTCCAACTCCCCACCCTCCCTTCCCACAACGCCGTCCTCATGGGTAAGACAGGTGGCCATTACCTATCGCAGGCAAAATATGTGTGCATACCTTATGCATTGGTCAATGAAATAACCAAGAAACGTTTACAGCTGAGTGATGGAAGGAGTAACAATTTGGTATATTCTTGGTTTTCACATGACGTCATAAAAATTAAAAAACCTAAAGTATACGTCCCACAAAGCTGTTTCTAACATGGTATGTGGATACAAGTGTTATAATCTTTCACAAAAAGTTTCAGGTTTTAACGATGTTTTGCTTCCGATTTACAAAGGTTTTAAATGTGTCACGCAATGCGTCACGCTTTTTCAGATAAGCCGCGAAAATAAACAAAATTGAATAAGCTGAAAGTTATTGTTTGCATTATAAGTGCTTTTAAGCCGAGTTAATGGAGCTTATAGCAGATACAATATTTTTTTATGTCATTTTTGGTGTAATTAAGACTTTGAATTTTTGGCCGCCATCTTTGTGCCCCTGAGTGGGGCACAAAGATGGCCGCTCCATACATTTCTTACTAAAAATATCTAATACTCGTTCGCCTATAACTCTTGAACGAAAATGCTTTTGCGCTTCAAAATTTGGCCAAGATGTGTAGTTTTAAACTCTCTACAATTCCATAAACATTTTGGATTCGAAATCTATTTTTTAATGCTTCTGAATTTTGATATGACGTAAGTGAAAGCCAAGAATACTTCATGGTGGGTTTTAATTTATGCAAATCAATGAATCCGGCACTTACTTGGGGTTAAAAACTCATTTTAAAATGGTTAGCTTTTATTTACTGTTATGGATATCACTACCCATAACAGTAAGTAAAAGCTAACCATTTTAAAATGAGTTTTTAGGATCCCTATATGATAGGATCCCTATATGGTGTGTTAGCATAAAGTATATACCAACAATTTACGTATTCACGAGTTACAGCCGTACTCCGTCACGCGTGACCAGTTATCCACGAGACTGAAATGAACATTTGAATATTTCTTTGTAACGCCCGAGATTTCAATGAAACCGTAAAGATCTCTCTGTAAAACACTTTCAAAGTCACGAGTTAACGGAATAATAACTTCGCTACACGCATAAAAAACCAAATATTGTTCGGATATGTAACATTTTAAATAGAATGATATTTTGTTTCCGAAAATGCGGTCAAGTTCTCACAGGAACTCCTAATTTCGGAATGAATTCACAAAACCCGATGCGTAAACTTGAAAACTCCATTCAAATTTTCAAAAATACTGGTCACGCGTGACGGAGCATGGCTGCAAAAACGAAGACTCGAATTTATTTCGAAATATTTCATTCACAGTAAAATCACCATGGAGTGTAGCTTAACCCTATTCAGACAAGGCGCTAAATTTGAACATTTAAGGCCCCGTCCACACGTATCCGGATATTTTTGAATCCGCAACTTTTTTGTTGCGGATTGGCCTTCCGTCCACACGTATCCGGCGAATTCGGAAAAATACGATTCGAATACGCTACGTGTGGACGCGAATATTTTCTAATCCGTAACAAAAAAGTTGCGGATTCAAAAATATCCGGATACGTGTGGACGGGGCCTAAAACTTTTAACCAATAACCACCAAACCTCGTGATTGTTTCTGAAATTTACAACATATAACAGATTTTTGTTCATGATATGTGACGTTTCCACGGCAACAATATTTTGACAAGAATGTTTACCCAAATTTTTAATTTCCGATAAAATTAAAGTTTAGACGAAAAAAATGTAATTTTCTTGCAGTAGAATTTTACAATTTAAGATAATTTTAATTTGCATTTTTCTGTTGATCTTGAATAGTTTTGACTCTATTTTACCGTGAAAAATGATGGAAATCCAACATGGCGGAACTAAGGTGACGGTCATTGGGCATAGGAATGATGACGAAATTTCCGCGTCATATGACATCATTACTTCACCTGATCCAACGTAACTTGGACAGTTTTTAACGGAATATAAACCCTTCAAGTTTCGTAGCCACAGCTTTCTTATTCAAAGAAAAACCGCAAAGTTTCAAAGTTTGACAACAACAGGTCAAGAATCGACGAGTAACCATAAACGATTAAAAGACCTTTTGTTGACAAACTTTGCGGATTCAGACTCAATTCACTTGCTAGTACTCGCAGCTGCGCAAAATAGGAAACTTCACCGTTTAGTGCCGTTAAACAATATGTCTTTTACCAGTTTTGAGCATAAGTTTAAGGCAGAGCACAAAAATCGTTCCAAAGTTAACTTTATTTTTCTTAGTGAAAAGATTTTATTAAAAACGAAAAGCACAAGCGAGAAGTATTGCTTACCCCGTCTTATAGATTTAATTTGAATGATGACTATATGGGATTTCATCCACTCAAACTACTTTGTTCAGGATGAACTCGACTGGGATTAAAACTGTTTTTTGTATTCAAATGTTAAATGGTTAGCCGGTAGTATGTCTACAATTGTCATTCAATTAACACCTGTGAAGATGTTAATAGTTAAACACTTTAAGCACGTCGGCATCATTTTATTTCTCACTTTTGATTCTGAAATAAAACTGAAAGTCCTATTAGTTGGAAGAAATCAAACTGACTAAGATTCGAGAAAATCCAGCGACGGTTGCAGTTATACAAATCACATAACATCGTAATTTTGTGTTCTGAATCACGAACTAGAAAGCTTTAGTATGATCATATATACGGCCTGGTTGTCATAGTTTATCCGAGAAAAAAGTAAAATATATTAAACGAAACTCGTCGGGAATGTTTCTAAGTAATATAATTAAACCATGTACATGTGTATTTTTATTGTAAAAAATTCTTCATTACAATAATTTTAAGCGAACTTTCTAAAGTCCTTCGGGCATTTATGTGAAACATAATGTTATGAGCGATAAGCCCTTTCAAGCAAAATGTTGCATCACGGGAATTGGGTAAACCGTGAGGAAAATTCAAAGTTCAGGTTAGAAATCTCGTCTGTTTTTAATATGTTTAAAGAAATGTTTTGATAGTCAAACATAAGAAACGTGTTCAAAGTTGCTAAAATGTCGAGATTTTGGGGCTTCAGTTTTGAAGTAGAAGCCGAAAATAATTTTTTATCTCGTCATATGTTTACGGCGATCGATCGCATTAAAATTTGTGGCGATATATTTATGGCGTAAACATATTTTTTTACAAGCATCGTAGAATCTCAGGCGTCTTAATATTTCTTCCAGGACAATTGTCAAACACGGATCTTAAATTTCCCGGCGAAGAAAGATTCAGAAACGAAAACAATGGATCAAACTTCAACTTAGAATTGTCTTATAACTGCTTATATACCTTTGTATTCCCGCAATGTATGTGCCCAATACTTGCTTGAAAAGGCTTATTCTGTCCCTAAAACATGTTTTCGCACATCACCCGATTAACCGGCTGACATTTTATTAACCAGACTATGAATATTTCGTGAATAAATTAAAAATAAAAAAATAAACTGGTTGTCAGTTACTAACTCCTTCCTTTCTTAAAGTCTCAGTCACTAGTCTCGCATACTAAATTGCACATGAACAACACCTTTTTCAAGGATCATCGATTTCACGTCCAACGAAAATGTAAAATGTCTAAAAATCATACCCCTTGGTCGCGACGGTCAGGTAAGAATGGTGCTTGAAGCGTTGTCTCAGTGTGAAATAATATTCTCGCAGGGAAAATAACCCACAAATAGGGCAGATTATTAGGTAGTGTGTAACTAGTAAAGTAACATAAATTGTAAAAAAAACAGCCCTTATTAAAAGAACCCTACGTATAGCCGGTCCTAAGGATCTGTCATTGATTAAATTTCCGACTTGGTAAAACAGTTCAATATTTCCTTTTACAAAATTTTGACAACAAATGTCGGCCCCAAAGGAAAGGACGGCTTGATAGCTTTCATTTAAATGATCGCACTTGGATTTCCATCCACCGACTGCGAATAAAGAACGAAAAATAAGTGACTTAATAACTCACTCAACTTTAAGGAGTGAATCGGGTTAAAAATTCTATATTCGCATGTGTAACAGGATACGAATTGTTTATATTGCATTAAGCCGGCGTCATTTTGAATATTTAATAAGCGTTTTGGTCAAGGAGGTTTCAATACTATGGTTAATTTTCGTACGACGAAGTCAAACTGATTTCGATGGAAAACTGTCATTCGCCATGCTGGGTTTGCGTACACTACAAATGGATTAATCCTGCGATATTTTAACGTACATGAATAGGGAAATCTCCAGGATGGTGAGTTTAATGTGACGAACTGTGGGCTTCCACCAAAGCCGCAATTATACTTGTGTTTGTATGGTACAACACAGGTTCATAAATGCATGAAATGATGAATATATCGTGATATATGAAATGGACCGAGGAACAATGACGATTCTACAGGATACCAGAAATTGTTTTTACTGTGATTTGTTTGTTTGTACTTGATGTAGAATTAGTTTTGCTGAGATGAAAAGGCGTTTATTTCAACGCTTTTGTTCGTTCTCTAGCATTTTATTATAACAATGGAATATTCATAGTTGGTCAAATGCCCTTTAATGATTTATTACTCCCGGCTCAGTCTAGTGAATTCCCGAGAGGTTTGAACCATAAAAGCGCATGGGCTCTCTCCTTCATTCTACAGAAGTATCTAAAGTTCTTATGTTAAATGATTGAGCTGGGTTTTGATCACACATCTTCTCACAGCTAATGGTGAATTAATACTGATCTTTCCAATTGATGCGGAGTGAAAGTAACGCAATTACGGCTAAACAGACCGCGGACAAGGGGAATGGGACTTCTCACTACTGAGTAAGGTATCCGTAGCTTTACTGCCGAAACTAAAGCTTTTATTTCTACACGAGACCGGCTCGCGTTTTCAAAGTTAGCGCGTTTATGTTCACATCATAATCAGTCTAGAACGATAGAATCCTTTATTTACTTTGTCACATCTGAATACAATAAGTATATATTCTCTTTCTGTAATACTGGCATATCTAAACAATCTACAAAGACGTACTCTTGAGCAATAATATATATATAGCAAACCTATTTTAATTGACCACAATGATTTTGTCGATGGATAATCGGTTAATTTGTTGCACTGCGTGGAATGGACGAAGTGCCAATGGTATGACAAGCACGGATTAGTAAACTAGCTGGAAGTTACAACAGCTTTGTGTCGAAATCTATAAATAAATGCTGTATGTTGTTGTGAAGTTAACAATGATCTTATTTTGATAATATCATATAAGTATTCTAATTATCGGTGTGAATGGTATGAATGCGACTAGATTTACCGTCATTTACATCGGCAAAATTAAATTAAAATTGTGCGAGCGTTACGTGACATACAGTGTTAATCAGATCGCGAGAAGTGTAAATCATGAACAGCGGGCCAACCTTTCAATCGTAACTGACTGAAAACAAAACAGGTAAGTATACATGTCTTTAAAGATATTCTATAAATCTCCGATAGTTTTTTGGAGATATTTCAATGCAAAACTATCGACCACGTTCAATAATCATCGGAAGTCTTCGAACTGTATTCCAAAATCTTCGCAAGGAAGCCTTCGGAACCGTCGGAATCCTTCAATATCAAGAAACCTATCAAGAAACCTATAACATTTTTGGAGATATCTCTGACTATCGGAATCTCTCTGTGAAGACAGTTCTTGTCAACACTATACTAACATTTTTTTTCATTTTTTTTTTTTGCCTTGTAAACGTCACGTAATGAGACATAATGAAAGGTAAATGGGGTTAAGTACCCTTAATCTTGGATTTTTAACTGTGATAGACTTTCCAGCAACAAATTGATTCTCAGATATCCACTATACCTTCTACCTAGTGCTTGAAGTAATACTTTTTCGTTTTAACTTGTTTATTAGGAGCTGACAAACTGGAAATAGCTGTGCAAGTTACAGGAATCAAAGGAAACAGAAATGACAGTTCAAGAAATCCACGACACCATTCACAAAGCTACAGGGAAAGAACAAGAAATGCAAAACGTCGTCGAAGGAAAACTCATGATCAACATGTCTGGCACGTGCACAGATAAAGGTGATCGCACGAGGCCCAAAAGTGGCAATGACAATAACCAGATTGTGCAAGAAAGCTCGGACAATTCTATAGTTGAAGATGTGGTATTGCATTACGAGGTTCAACGAGAGCACCGTGCAAGTGGACACCTTCTCTCCCATCTAGACCTCCCTGATTGGTTACGGGATAACCCCTTTTTATCGCACTACCACAGACCTCCAATGCCGTGTTTTGGATCTTGTTTCAAAAGCATTTTTAAAATTCACACCGAAACTGGAAATATATGGACGCATTTGGTTGGGTTTATTGCTTTTGTTGGCATCACAATATACATGTTTTTGCGACCAGTCACCGCTTCCAGTCCATTTCCCAAAGACTGGCAGGAGAGGCTGATATTTGGGGCATTCTTCGCTTGCGGTATCATATGTTTGGGTTTCTCATGGATTTTTCACACTGTCCATTGTCACTCTAACATGGTGTCCAAGATTTTTCGCAGGTAACTAATTTATGTGCTTGGTTACGTGTTTGGGGTTTGGAGATGGGCTCTCGGTTGATGGTTATCCCCACCCAGACCCGCAACAACCACTTGCAGGTTTTAATAATGCAATAAAATTAAATTTATGTTGCCCTTGGACAAAAATTATGTATATGTAGCCTCATCTGCACACAGCTGTGGGAGCTGGAGCAATGGACAAACGGAGTTTGGAGGTGTTGGGTGAGGTGTGGTAAGGTGCAGGTGAGAGCGAAAGACGAGCGGAGTTACATTTACCAGCAACCCAACCCGTCTTTTGGTCCCACTCCCACTCTACTCTTTCACCCACTCTATACTACCCTCTAACAAGTCTTCGTTATCCCTTTAAAAGGGATTTCTAAGGTGAAGGCTAATGCGTATTTTCTCAGACACAATTACAACCAAGAATTCAAGAATGAATGAAAACACTGCCTTAACCCTATTTAAACCTTTCAACCCTACAGCCAAGAACTGGCTCGTGTCAGGCCGTTCTAATGTTTGAGCCCGCGCGCAGACGTTTCCTATTTCGAATCGTGTTCACGATCTTGCTTGGCTGCTCTCGATTTAATATTGCATAAATTCTCATGACCGACTCGTGTTGTGAAATGATATTTCAACTTCGCCTTATCACTCGCCAGGATCTCTCGCTGTGATAATGTTTTGAAGATCCGTTTTCCCTATCTATAACAATATTCCCTCGCTTTTCTGGCTCAGTGGTATAAATATAGATATATACAAAAGTAGGATATGCGAGAATCCGTTTTCGGCGGATATTTTCTTTCGCGGGGGGATTTTATATTTGTAACTTTTTATTATAAATACCTAGATTTGTGTTCTTGGAGCTAGAGTGGTGTTATAGCATCAAACACTGTGATTGCTGTATTGTTTATAGCCTGAAAGATATCTATCTATACATCCCGAACTGATTACACCCATACTACAGTGTGACCATTCAAATGAAAGCTATCGAGCACTACTTTCCAGTGGTACTGTTTATTATGCAGTACAAGGTGGTTTTAACTTTTGTGTCTGTGGACGAAATCCTACAGTGTGACCATTCAAATTAAAGCTACTGAGCAGTACTTTCCAGTGGTACTGTTTATTATGCAGTACAAGGTGGTTTTAACTTTTGTGTCTGTGGACGAAATCCTACAGTGTGACCATTCAAATTAAAGCTACTGAGCAGTACTTTCCAGTGATACTGTTTATTATGCAGTACAAGGTGGTTTTAACTTTTGTGTCTGTGGACGAAATCCTACAGTGTGACCATTCAAATGAAAGCTACGAGCAATATCTTCCTGTGGTACTGTTTATTATGCTGTACAAGGTGGTTCTAACTTTTGAGTCTGTGGATGAAATCCTAAAGTGTGACCATTCAAATGAAAGCTATTGAGCAGTACTTTCCTGTGGTACTGTTTATTATGCTATACAAGGTGGATGAAATCCTACAGTTGACCTTTCAAATGAAAGCTATTGAGTATTACTTTCCTGTGGCGTTGTTTATAATGTTGTGCAAGTCATGCAAGGTGGCTCTAAATTTTGAGTATGTGAATGATACGCTACAGTATGACTATTCAAATGAAAGCTTTTCAATTTTTATTTTAATCACCCGTGGCAGTATTAAAAAGGGCTAAAATTTGAAAGTTCATTGTTAACAACAACAGTTCTTTTCAGAACTACACTAACCCAGACGATCACACACTCGAAAGTTTACAACAAATGTATAATTTCTTCAACAGCCTTGACTACGCAGGTATCGTGCTGTTTATTATGGGCTCATTCATCCCTCCTCTTTATTACGCGTTCTACTGCTCAAGGGTTCTAAAGATTGTATACATGTCGCTAACCTGTTCTCTTGGGGTCATGTGCATCATTGTTTCCTTGTGGAGCAAGTTCAACAAACCCAAGTACAGAATACTCAGAGCAGGTGAGACCGAACAGGGGGTGAGACCTGGGAGAGGGGGAGCCATTAAAACTATATACCCATTTTCCAATCAAAATAGACGTTTTACTTGGGCCTGTTTCATTTTTTGACCTTGGCGTGTTTGTTTTTTGACCTTGGGTGTGTGTTTTTGTTTACTTTGGCGTGTTTTATTTACCTGACCGTTTTTTGTTTTTTGACCTTGGCGTGATTGTTTACCCATTTCAGATCATGCCATGT
The DNA here is from genome assembly GCA_022457155.1 of Cladopsammia gracilis. Lineage (NCBI taxonomy): Eukaryota > Metazoa > Cnidaria > Anthozoa > Scleractinia > Dendrophylliidae > Cladopsammia > Cladopsammia gracilis. The sequence continues at coordinate 752,958 of JAJGOT010000420.1, read as the reverse complement.
TACTCTAGAGACACTATAGTGACAAAAAAGGAATTATAGCTTGTCTTATTTCTAGTATAACTTAATTTATCATTTTTATGTATCTGCTAACTATAATTTGCCTAAACATTAAGGTAGAAGAGCCACTATGCATGTGGAATCGTAATTAACCTTTATCGTTATTACTATTATTAGAGAATTGGTTCTTACAAATTTTATCATATCTCACGTGTATATGAACGCATATTTTTTTTAAAAAATAAAGGAACAATTATCTAGAGATCACATGATTTGAAATTGGCAAAGAAACACCCTCAGTTAAACTTTAAAGCAAAGCTGAAAACAGCGTATATTTTGTTTGGTTCAATATTTCAGCTGGCTAGACCAGCCTTCCTCATAAGATACCTGAGGAAGGCTGGTCTGGCCAGCTGAAATATTGTACCAAACAAAATATACGCTGTTTTCAGCTTTGCTTTAAAGTTTTATATTCAATTTTGTTTGGCTGAAGCAGATCCTCAAGGATCCAGCGTACAAGTAGCGCGATTCTCGTATACGGTTTCTGTGCCATTTTAACAGTCACCCTCAGGTAAAGAGGTCAAATACTATACCAATTTTCAAACCAAAAACGGCACAAAAACCACACCATTTGGGGCGGCACATACCTCCCTTACCGAGGGAAAGGAAGACTCGGTAAGGAAGACTCCAGACGACTTCCACTCTCACATAGTAACATGTATCTAACATATATTTCAGGTCTACTGGTTGCATTCGGATGGTCAGGTATTATCCCCGCTATCCATCTTATATCAGTATACGAAGCCACTCTGGTTATACGACAAGTGGCAGTGGAATGGATTGCTCTGATGTGCGTCCTGTACACTGCAAGCGCTATAACTTATGCTACAAGGATACCCGAGAGGTTTTTTCCTGGAAAGTGTGACATATGGGTAGGCGCAGAAACCTTATCCTCGATTATGTTAAACTTAGTTATAGGTATCTTTGAGAAATAAGCCGATTTAAACGCCTTTAGAATTTTCTGTGTATTTTTTTCCATGTTAAGGTGGCTCCCAACAGTTTCCAGCACTTTTTAAGACTTAGAATTTGATGGGTCATTACCACTCTTTATCAGTTGATGCTACAATCATGATATCCAACGAATGGCCAATGATTGGTGAACACGTTGTTATCATTTTTGTGACACAATATGTTACTATAGGAACAGTATAACGTGCTAAAAACACCCTTAATTTTAGCTTTAAGTGTTAATTACTCAAAAATGACCCGGTGAACCCCATTTTTTATTGTCTAATTTTGATCAGTAGGATAAGATGCAACTTTTGGCAAAATTAAAAAAAATTCTGTAGGTGGGGTTCAGAGCCACCTTAAATTTTCGAAAATTTAAGGTGTATATGAATGTATATGACTCATACTACCTGGAATGGTAATAAAAGTCAATAAAGTTTCTTTTAGTAAAGATTTTATTCCGATCCTAATATTATGGGAGGTTAGGAGGTTTAAGCGTTGATGGTTAAGCCGATTTTGAGTAAATCGGAAAAACATTTCGAACTTGTGTTTTTGCATGCGTATAGTTTAATCGATTTTTGCGATGCACGATTAAAACAAAAGAAAAGAAGAATAAAGGACACATTTCGGCCTCTGAGCCATTGTTTTATCTGAAATCGAGTAATATGGACTCGTGAAAGAAATTAAAAATAACTATTTTACAATAACTGAAGTTATTCTCGCATGCTGATTGGTCAATTTTTATCATCAATAAGAGTAGACACATAAAATTTTAATTTATGCAAGATGTCATCCTGTCAATTTTTTAGCCAATGAAATTTCTTTAGTGTTATCAGTCAGCCAATGAGAAAGCAAGAAAACTTATTGACAATGATTGCGTCAATTTGAATAAAACGCACCAATTTGTCATGTTTACCTTGTGTTCACTCTTCATTTCATCCGTTTTTTTTTTTTTTTACGATTTTGGCGTTTTTGTTATTGTAAAAAACAAATTGACGTCAGTTTTTTTATGCGTCTGTCCTCTTATTGATGATAAAATTCGTCATAACATTGTCAAAGTTTGCTGTGGATCCACAGCACTTTAACAATGTTAGGACGAATTTTATCTTTAATAAGAGGACAGACGCATAAAAAACTGACGTCAATTTGTTAACCGTAAATCAGGCACCAAAATATTTCTCGCATGGGGTTCTGGGTTCTACTACAACCTCGTTCCCAATTTAAAAAAGGGAAAAACCCTGGGAACGAGGTTGGGTTCTACCGCAAAATACCGTTTATTTCTAACATATGTTAAGAAATATTCAACAATTTCCAAACACGGTCAAGTCATTGTGACAAAACATTCAGAAGAGAGACCACCCTTCCTTTGGATGAAATACATAGGGTTTTTAACTCAGGATCTTTTTTCTAACTTCTTTAAAAGTAATAAAATTCTCTCACAGAAACGTTTCCCGTTTTCTTTCCTTTTAGTTCCAAAGCCATCAAATTTTCCACGTGCTAGTGGTAATTGCAGCCTTCGTCCATTTGTATGGCATTTGTCAGATGGCGTACTTTAGATTTGAACAGGGATCGTCGTGTGAAAAATGACTTCAAATGAAAACATCGAGAATTACATATGCTGCTGAGAAAAAGATGCGACTTAGAGCAAAAAACAGTGTGATTTGGGAATAAATCGCACTGCTGAGAAAAAGATCCGATTTGGAGAAAAAATAGTGCGATGCAGGAATAAATCGCACTGCTGAGAGCCAATCAGATTGCAAGGATCACCAGTGATTTCAAAATGGATGTAATAAGACCAGGAATCGTCGTGTGTAAATTGACTTCAAGTGAAAACATCGAGAAAAGGTTTACATATGTGAAGCGTACGCTGGGTACAGCCATGATCATTCCATTTACGTGCAGAGTTATCTACCATGGAGGGAAAAGACCAAATCCCTTTGTCTGTTTTAGTTGAAGGCTACAATGGAGAACAGCAAGACCAAGATTTACCAGTGGAGAGGTGTTTGTTATAGAAAGATGGAGCAATGCAATGGACTCATGTACAGCAGCTACCGACTTCACATGTCTGTCTTGTAAAAGTGTGGTCAGCTTAAAGGATCGCGCGCGGAGACGAGTTAATTACAGGGCAGGAGAATAGAACGGCCCGGATCCCTCCGTGTGGTGTGCGCCACAGGGATTGTGCATTTCTAAGTCAGTTGTTTTCATTAAATGAAGACGGGTCACAACGACCACTTCGATATTTACGCCCCGGGTATGGCACTCCCATATTTAAGTGACGGGGGTGATTTCCTTTTAGGGGTTGAAATTCGTGGTTTGTTAGTGCTAATATCGAGGGTTCGTTATATCGAAAATCTCTTTACAACGAAGTTGCGGAATAACAACCAAAATGTTCGTTATATCTAGGTACAGTTAATAATTGTTTTGTAACGGTGTTACATATATATATTTCGGATCTTAACAAATAACATTTTACACTTTAAGGTGGCTCGACTGGGTTTTTGAGTGACAATACCTTTTAACTTTAAGAAACTTTTGCACCCCCACAAACGATCCAACGGAAAATCGATTGCCACAGCTGTACTAGAGAAAGATTAAAATTTCCGATGAGGTAAGTTTTATGGAAATCGGAGTTGCCATAGCAACGTTACGACGTTATTCCCTGTTTTACATAATACCGAATTACTTGTCATCAAGAGATAATTTTTGGAAAACGCTCTCTGATGGATCTTCGACCTGACGTACTCGTCCTAAGGTCTACAAAATTTTACAAATTTCTATAGAAGCGTTTTCGAGAAAATTTCGAGTGAAGTTTTAAGGTGTTAAAATACAACAAAAACAAAACAATTTTGAAATGTTATTTAAAATAACGTCTACAAGGCTTGATGAAATAATATTTTGGTCTTAAATGAATTTTATACCATCCAAATACCTTACAGGTGAAAATCTCAAGGAAATCGCTCCATTTGAATTTCAGAAATATTGGGTTGAATATGAACTGGCCTGGAGTGTTATTTCGCTTTTATATCAAAAATTGACCCTACACTTATTATAATTGTCACGAATTAAAAAGCGATCGATGAATTTTTTTAAAACTTAGTCCTCATGAAGATGAGTTAATGTTTAATACAATCTCCAAGTTTCAAATTCATTGAAACATTCTAAGGCTGTCAATTTTTAGCGCCAACTCAGGAAAATATTGAGCTAATTTTCGCGCTTGTTGTTTCAGCTGTGGCAATAGATTTTCCGTTGGATCGTATGTGGTGGTACACAAGTTTCCCAAAGCTAAACGGTATCTTCACTCAAAAACCCAGTCGAGCCACCTTATATAATGCCTGTATAAAGCTACAGTACACTATAAATATAACTACGGCACTGAGAAACTGTACAGGTTCAGGTTATACCTTTGCCCTATAGCACACACTGTTGGTCTGTTCCGCATTCATCGATCTTTTGTCGCGCGTTGACATTTATTCGTTATATCAGGGTAGATTTTAAGTTTGGTCTGCCTGTTCGTAAGAACGAGGATTTCGTTATATCGAGGTTCTATTCCATACATTTCACTTGTAATTTTGCCGGGCTGGAGAATATCATTCGTAATACGGAGGACTTCGTTGTATAGAGGTTGGTTAAATCGACGTTGCACTTACCCCTTTTTGATGTTTCTTTCAAAATTTCCCACTATCATCACCGTCAATTTTATATGGGAGACCCCCCCCCCCCCCCCCTCCTCCCTCCCTCCCTCCCTCAGGGGATTCACGTCTCAGGGGATTCACGTCTGGTGAGAAACACCAGTTGAGTCGTAAGAAGATAACTCGCTTCATTGAGGTTCTGCTTACAGGGACACCCAACGAGGAATGTTTAACAGGGTACCCAACGAGGAATGCTTAGGAAAACGCTTGGAATGGCGCTGTACTGTTTTTTAATATCATTTTAGTGCCTTTAACCCTTTAATCCCTAATATCAAAATTTAAATTCTCATTTCTAGTCCTATACATTTCCTATAAAAGTAGTGGGGGGAAATTGTTTGGATATCAAGAGAACTCATCTTGTGTGATCATGTCCTAAATTCTCATGACCTTTTTGATTGATAAGGCATCAATATTACAAGGAGAAATTTGATGCCGATCACTCTTAGGGCTTAAAGCTTTAAAGGAGACTATGTGAAAGCTAACACAGTCTCATATTTTCGGGGTTTTTAGCTGAATATTTCAGTGGCACAAAATTTTAGGGAAGGAAATCTTATTGCGCGAATTTACTCATGAGCTTCTTTCTCCTTTCCGAAAATCTTAACTGATCTGATTTCGTACCCAACACTACATTTTTTCCCCTCCCCCCCCCCCTCCCCCGGAAACAAAAGGCGTTATATTTTCACGGTTTTTTAGCTGAATATTTCAGTGGCACAAAATTTTAGGAAAGGAAATCTTATTGCGCGAATTTGCTAGCTTCTTTCTCCTTTCCGAAAATCTTAGCTGACTAAATTTCGTACCCAAGACAACATTTATCCCTCCAAAAGGCGTTAAATTGTCCGATGTTACGTAAGTTTGATGTGACATTTTACTAAACATCTCTAGTTTTCAGTCTAATAAGTTACGAATTCAGGGGTGTAGCTAGGATTTTCAAAGGGAGGGGTCACACTGTGTCACACCCAGGGTACTTACCAGATTGTCATGTCGACATCCACGCAGTATTTTACTAAAATTATCTCACGAGGTGGGGGGGGGGGAAGTCACAGACACCCCAGGAGGACCCCCTAGCTACGCTCCAGGAATTTTTAAGATGACTAACGCCTTTTGAACAGATTTTCTCACGAAACGATCCGTTTGGTGCTCTTATGCTGTTGATATTTGCTTAGAATTTCAACAAGCAAAATGACATCCATAAATTTCAAGAGTAAATTATTTTTCTTTATCAGCCGTAATTTTCATATACAATATAATTATAATAATAATAATAATAATAATAATAATAATAATAATAATAATAATAAGCATTTGGTTCAGATGCAATGCATTTTGTCAATGTTTAACTGAATTTTACTGGTTATTAAACGGCACTGTTTTATTGTAAGGTAGTATTTCATCTTTAATTCCCCCTAACAAACAAAGCTACTAATCACTAAATTGTCACTAAATTTTAACGGTTTCTTTTTATGAAATCGCAAATTATCATCAAATATGTCTTGATGGAAGCCTGCATGCAGGAAATTGATTAAACACCTGCATGTACGTATATACATGTAACCCTTATTTTTCAATTTGTGTTTAAAATTACGCGCGTAATGGTCATCTGACGGCTTATAAAATCGAGGTTAGTATTTCTATCTTCCTTTTTTCACGGAGATATATTAAAGGAGCTATGTCATGGCGATTTTGAGGTTTTCGGGTCAAAACCGTCCCAAATCAAAACTAAGTACCTTTGTCGTACACGAAAAATGCTTAAAGAACACTAACAGGAAGATATCAAGTGAATTTTGTACAGAAAATAAACCATAATCAGAGTTTTAGCGAGTTTTCCAAGACACAAGCGATAAACTTGAAAAGATTGGCCCAATTTTTTCAAGATGCAATCCATTTCCATCCTGGCCATCTGCAGCCCAAGACACTTATTTTTACTCTTAGAGCACTAGTAGAATAATTTTAAACAAAACTGGATTCTTATTTTTGTAATTTCACTGATATAAAGATGTATTTTGGCTTTTTAAAGTAACGCTAAAAATGGTGACAGAGCCCCTTTAAGGTGACATTCAAACGGTAACTCTTGGTCGGAAATGTAGTTGTAGGCTTATTTAATTATTGGAAAAAGTAGATTTTTTTGCCGAGGACAAAATTCTTGTAGGTTGAAACACTTAATATATTTTGGAGACGGAAACCGGGATTTGATATTCCCATTTTAACACGCGAAGGATTCGCAAAAGGATACGAAATGCAGTATTTGTATTGCAACAATTTGCATAAAACTTGAAAATGAAATTGTAAACTTGAGACGCAAGGTAAAATATTTCACCGCTCAATTAAATTTGAGAAATGTAAGTTTCATGGACTACAAAGCTTGTAATCGCGTTCTACTTTTCTACACTGTCAGTGAAACGTTACTGAAAGGCGGCGAGAAGAATTCGCAAACTTAACAAAAAGCTTAAAACATATCATTCTGTAATAACTATATGCCTTTTAAAAAATCATTTTCTTGTAATCTTTAGCCCTCAATATTTTATCGGCTTGTGTAAAATTTGTTTCGTCGTGAATTAAAGACAAAACACCATAACCAAACACATATACTTTTTGCAGTAACAAATAATAATATCCAGGAATATTGCCATTAAATGTTGAATATACACTGTATATTGCCGAAGGCCATTCAGTGTGTGAGCCAATGAAATGCACGCATTCATACGACAAATTAGGACTAATGATTGCTAATTTAAATTTTGCTTTCAACCCCTTGGACTCAGTTCTAATCTGCATAAAAACTTCTAAATAACTGCAGGTACATAAGCCGGTGTTTCTTTTCTCTCCACTCAGCGGGAGAGCAAGGTTAGCATAATTACTTGTCAGACTAAAACAAATTGCTCTCCTTTATACACTTTCCTTTCCCCTTAAAGAGAGCTTACTGTCGCAGTCTAGTCACATCTACTGCACCTAAGTTTTCTCGAAAGTACCCTACTATTTACAAATAGCATTTCACTAATGATAACGATTCAAATTTTTTTTTAGAATAATCATAACCATGTTAAAACTCAATGATCTCCATAGGGGATAACTGTTCCTCATGTTTGCATGACAAAAATTATCGGTAAAGTCTTTAAATAATGTATAAAACCATGACTGATATAATGCCTTGTTTGACGCGAGCTGTGTGCCGGAATACCAATTAGTATTTCACGGGAATCGTTCAAGAATGTTTTAACCCATATTCTTAACACTGAAACCAATGATATCAGTGTACTGAGCTTATCAACAGTCATATTATTCGACAAAATTCTACAGTATATCGCTAAAGAATGGAAACTGAATAGAAACACAAGCATTGCCAACAAAGCCGGAATGTTTCGAGACAACACTTCACACATGTAAGTCAGTTTCAGACATTGTTATGTCAAATTTTTTTTGTTATTTAAAATCTCTTGAAAAATATTTTCAAAATCTGAGGTAACACGCAGACCTTTCTAATTTACTGATAGTAAAAAAAACCTTGTCGTATTTTTAGGCTTCTTTGCGCTATTGTATTAGTACATCTAAATACATTATGCTAGCGCTCTTTGTCACTCTTCGTTCGAAATTCTTATTTGTATTGGTATTACAAGTGTATTATGGCGAAGCCGTGTTTTTAACATGTTTTAAGAAAAGTAGCTTCGTTCACAGCTTTCACGAGCCATTCACCTTTTAGATCCAAAAGCGAACACGATGAGAAGTAGAGAAAATTACCAGAATACGCATTCATGATGGCAAAATATTTATAAATAAACAGCACGAAATAAATGACTGCTCAAGAGCTTCCATTTGAATTCATCCACAGATCATTCAATAGAAAACAGCACCACAGAAAAGAGATTAAATGCATGATCCAGAGCTTTTCTTTAAATGATCACACTTTGAGGTTTTAACCATAGACAAGGTTACATAATGAGAATAAAAGGATCACTGAAGAAGGAGGATAAATGTAAGTCGCACTCGGGCCACGATGGCCCACACGGCCGGAGCTTAACCCGGTTTCCGTAGCATGAAGCAACTAGGAATATTGCTACTCCCCCCTGGATGGGATGCTAGTCCATCGCAGGGTTACCCCCAGCATTTTGTCGCCGGTACCCATTTATACACCTGGGTTGAGAGAGACAGTGATAAATGTCGTAACGGTCAATTCGTTCACATATATCATGATCAGCCATTTTTTAACAATTTCTTTTTGCACGCTCCATTACATAACTATGAACGTTCAAAGCTACCTTTTCTTTCTGTTAACGTTTTTTGCTTTGAGCAAAAGCAAAAGCCCCATACACGACCTTCTTTCTTTTATGAGCTAGAATTTTCGTTTTAATATCTACCAGGGATAACAAGTACTGTGAGAGAAGTATTTTAGATATTATTTTCTCTTTACTTGTATTATAATTTAAAAACCTCTGTCGCAATCAGTAAAACAATTATTAAAAGTTATCCACGATGTGATCGAAAATATTTTTCCTAAAAACAGCGGGAATTAAAAAAATCACCCTTAATTGGTTTCCTGCATCTTGACTTTAACCTTCTAAAAAAGTGCAACGGCAATATTTTAAAAACTAAAAAACAAATTAAAAGCAACAGTATTCTCCAGTAGTTTTCCTTTAACCCGTTCTAGCTTCTCAGATAGTTGGGGCGACCGAAATCAGAAAACGCGAGATCGATGAAAGACGGTGATAAGATGATAAAGATGGGGATACTGGAGTCTCCATGTTATCTTCTCTCATGCATAACGATCTAAGTTATCTGTTCCCTACTATCTGAAAGCCTGGGACTATTTTCCTTCCTTTCCTCAGAAATTAAAGCCACAGGACAGAAAAACGTTAGGAAAATTCTGAACCCTTTTTAAATATTCTCCTAAAGTGTGACCATTTAAATGAATTGAAAGCTACTGAGCAGTAGTACTTCACTGTGGTCACATTAGGTCGTTGTATAACGTTTGATTTTGTAGATGAAATCATATCCTATATTGTGAACCTTCAAATTAAAAATGCTCAATGACATGCAGTAGCAATTGTTTTGAAATTGGTGCTGCATGTTTCACGGCAATACATTTGGTGCACTTAGAAGAGAAAAGTTAAAAACTCCAATACAAATTAACTTACAGTTCCAGAATGTTCCTGCAGACAGTCATCATGGTGGTCCTTTTTGCGATCGCGATGTCACTGGCCAGCGAACAGTGCAAAGGCGGGTCCGTCAACCAACACCTGTGCCAGAAGACTTGTAACATCAGCCATTGTTCCTGTATAATGACCGAGACAACTCCATTTACCAGTTGCACACAAATGTGTAATTTTCTGTCTTCTTGCCCCAAAATGGTTTGTTCTGGTAAGTTGAAATTGGACTTCCACATACAGTCAACTCTCTCTTTACGGGCACCTCCATAAGACGGACACCTGGTGTTGGTCCCTGCCGTTTTTCAGTTATTTTACTGTAAGTTAACTCTCTATAAGACGGACACCTCTCTAAAACGGTCAACGGACACTTTGAAACCGTCAACGGACACTTGAGAAGTGATTTTCTTAGTGAAAAGTATTTCAAAACAGAAATGTACGTGCTGAAAATGAACAAACGAATCCACTTTTCTAATATTATTTTTGTTCCAGTTTGTAGGTTTTGCTAAGTTAACGACTTTAAACAGGCTTAAAACACACGTGTATTCATTGTGCATATATAGGTTCAGAATTATCTCAGAATTACTGGTGTCACATTACCTCGACTCTCTATAAGCCGGACACCTCTCTAAGACGGACAGTTAGGGCCGGCGGACGTCCCGACGGTGTCCGTCTTAGAGAGAGATGACTGTATTTGAAATATTCTTTTCCAGCAGGAGCTCATGGGCTCCTATCTTCGGATATGGAGAATTTTATGAATGAGCAAGAGTAATAGCCCTTTTCGCGGTTAAACGTTCTCATTTGCATTACAATAAAATCAACGTGGTTGCGAGGTAATTTCTGGCAATTTTGTAGTTTCTGCCCGAAATTGCCTCGCAATCATGTTGAATTTTATTGTAATGCAAATTAGAAAGGGCTATTGAACCAGCATAATCCCCCATGACATACTCATTTTAAACTTTTTTCAACAGGCAGAAACGCTTGTTCCCAGAAATGCTTTTTCGGTATGTGTAACATGAAGTGTGGTTCCAGTAAGTTCTGTTCCCAGTTATGCGTATGGAAAGCCAAGTGTGGTCACATCACGTGCTCATCGCCCAATTGCAACCAGGTCTGTGCAAACTGTACCATGGAATGTTCCAGGGGGGTGGAGAGGTGTGATCAAATGTGCTTAGGGGGGGAATGTCATATGAAGTGCTTTGCCCAACACTGCAAGAGACAATGTTTCAAAGGTGGAAAATGTAACCTCATCCATATCGGTGATTCACAAAGCGAGGCGCCGATTACACAAAGCGGATCCTGGATTCTTGTGACTGCTTTAATAACAATGCAAGAGGCACTTTAGTTTCCTGCGTAGTGTAAAGTGTAAAGGTGGTTTGGAAAACCGATCTTACTTAGCATAGACTTTGGAGAATTTTTACTTCGTTTTCTTTCATTTAATGATCAGTATGAGAAGCTATATCAAACACTCGGAACAGTGTTTCAACAGGTATCCAAACACCTCATTAAAAAGTCTGTTAAAAAACTCGTCTGCGTCCAAAGGGAACCCAGGCTCACAACAGGAATCCTCAACGACAAAAAAATAAGGATTTGTATGGGATTTTATCGTGAGTTTGATAAAATATCAAAATTACCTAAACAGCCATTAAAGTGTTCATACCCCATTAAATAATGTCTATCTGCTGTTTCTTGGCGGCTTTTTGGATTCTAAACGGCAATTTAGCGAGTTTTGTTTTTTCTGGTTTGGAAATCCTGATCACGGAAACACTCTTCCTCGTGTTTGATAGTTACATGAAAAAATATAAAAAAGCTTTGTTTGCGCTTTGGCGATATAGCGGTAGTCGTAAAACCAAAACCAAAGTAATCACTCCGACCAATCACAACAGACACAGACAAACCAATGAACCAATCAGAACTCGAAGCAAATACATGTCGCCGGCGCCAAGCGCGGGAAAACGCGTGCGAGCAAATCACGATTGGTTTTGATTTTACTTCTGAATGGCTGAGAAAGTGGCGCGAGATTTTTTAGCCAATCACGGAGCGTAATAATGCAAAACCAAAGTAATCGCGAAGTTACTCTCGATATTCAATCGAAAGCTGCTCTATAGTTCTCTAACTGGCCGAACATCCATGATTCATCATTTCTTTCATTGTCAATTGTAGCAAGCTTAAAAATTAAAAACAAAACAAAACCAAACCATAATGCATGCGCAGGTAACGCTTTTCTCATTAAGTCCATTTTTTTTTCAAGTCGTAAAGGTTAGCTTTAATATACTACTGATGTATTATATTGCCAAGCAAATGCACTTGTTATTATATGTAAGATTGCCCATGTTTTAAAGAAGTGAAAACAACACAATGACAGCGAGCAAACTTTTGCTGATGACTCAGTGGCACTTTGGAAATATCCGCAAGGGCCAACGGACAATGCAAAGACGTCGGATCCTGGTGGATCTAGTCACCAAATTTTATATAAATAGGAAACAACTAACCAAGCAAGGCTGACTGTACATCTGGGATTATGAATATTCTGTCCCATATTTCGTCAGTACGGTCCGATTTCTTTATTGACCTCTTTGTTCTCTGAAGAAGTCATGCCGTGCCTGACGAAATTTTGGACAGAATATACCGTTGAAATTCCAGTTGTACAGTCAGCCTTGCTTGTTAAACATATTTGCACAAACAGAATTCATAATATGCATAATTCAGATAATTTGTAGAAAGCCTTGATAAAAAAATCTGTCGAAGAGAGGCGAGCGAAAAGCGGTTATTTTCTCTCCTTCCGTCCCCCATTCCACTTAACCCTGGTTGTTTGTTAAGGCGGCTAACAAACAGCAACCAAGGCAACGTACATTCAACCTAATTGTGGTTTCTTGGCTGCATGCCTGTGGTAATTATATGGCGATCAATTGTGATGTCTGAAACGGCGACACGTGTTCTTCACATGCACACACGTCAGGTGACTTTGATAGGATCAGACATGCCTCTATTTCTGGCAATCGTTCATTTTTTTGGCAGCCCTTCAATATTTTGAGGTAATTCAAGTCGTCTTTCGTACAAGCGGGGATTACCCCGCTTACGACCACTCAATCCACTCAATAAAATTCGGTAAACAACCATACTCTCGAATCATTCGTTGAAGAAACTACCGAGGCTTCGTTTAGGAAAATTCAGCCAGGAAACAGTAAGTCTTTGATATGCCTTATGGCATAGTGACATACCTTATAGTAATATAAAAATGCTGCTTTGATACTTTCAAAGCAGCTCTAGAGCTGATCGATGCTTTCTGACAAAAGTGTTGACTCCAGCAAGTTTCCAAGTCTAAATTATTTTTACTGAATAGTTTGAAGCTCAAAAAGCTGCACGAAAATCCATCGTGGTCTCTTTTCAAAATAAGCGGATCATCAGTGATCCTGTGTAAAGATCTGTGCATTTTATATTCAGTAACTCGCTGCCGATATATTTCACCGCCTCTTGGCAATAAAACGTTTTCCCATACATTGGATTTCCTATATAACAAAGTGCCAAGAGACTGGGAAAATATGTTTGATATAACGGGGGTTCGGCAAATCGGGGCTCTTTTCCATACATTTTACTCAGTATAACTGGGCTGAAGAATATCGTTCGTTACACCGGTGTCTTCTTTGTTTCACTGTAGAAGGTTTTTTGTAACCAAATGTGGGTTTCAGCTAGATTAGAGGGCTCAGTGTAAAGCGTAGCTCGGATAGCCAGTCGTGAGAAAGTACGGGAGAAATTTTTGCGAAAAATTTAGAACGTCTGTTCGTTTTCAAGCGGGCGAAAGCCTACAGGCCCGTTCTTGCACACTATCTAAGCTGGTGGTTAAATGTCAGCCAGATTCCTAAGATGAACTCTCCTTGTGTACGACATCTGAGTGATCTTGAATGGCGTGGCACTCCTTCACTGGTAAAAAAGTGCTTTTCAATGCACATTCCTGGCTTTCACCTGTGTAACAAAGTATACTTTCACTCTCCTTTTGTACGCTTGCCATGCAGGCTAATTCTTGAATTGACAATTTGTTTGTTCAATATTTTCAGTTTCATGCTCCACAAAAAAGTCCCTTTCCAATGGTATTTGTCCCTTAACTTTCAGTCCTTTCAGTTTAGCAGCCCTTAATTGACAAATCCGGCGTCATGCGCTCCGCACCTGACAACAAAGCCATTAGACGAAACCAAATATTCTTTCGACTGTTCTTTGCTTTCAGTCGTTAATTGCATTATTGTGTTAAATGTTTTAATTGTCTTCATAGAAGACATGCTTGCACGTTGGAATCGTTCACTTTTTTTCGGGGCGTCTATTGAAATTTGGAAGCAAGAAAAGGGCCCAGTAGGAAGGAGGGGGGAGAGGGTTTCTCAATTTTTTTTTTTAAGGGGAGGTATGCGGTCCGCTTCTTGAAGCTCCTGCCTACTTTCATACTTGACCCCATTTGTCAGGTCAAAATACCCATTCTCAGACCATATAATGGCAAAATAGTCATTGATACTCTTTGGAGCAGTACATACGTAGTATGTAATTTATATAGAGGAGAACCTTTCCCCCAGGGTTTGAGAGCAATTGTTTGCAGAATAACCTTGGAAACAGTAGGGATCCGATTAAATAAGCTACTTTGCAGCCGTTTACTATTTAAAGAAGCTAGATCCAATTTGTCTTCTTTCAAAAGAACACTAAAACCTTCCTTTCATTCATGAAGGTCGTGGGAAACATGTTGATAACACAAAGCTTGACTTTGCTGCCTGAACGAACAAAGGAAGTGTCAGTGTGCTTGAGTGGCAGCTCACAATATCGTGTGTTTCGTTACACATTTTTCTGGCTTTTCAGCCTAGTGTTCTAGAATGGTACCTTTACAACGGCATTTGTTCCTTTTCTTGCAGATGAACATCTTTTGAAAGCTGTAAAAACTGATTATTCCGGCAAAATAGGTTAGGTTTGTATGCGCTTCTGACAAAAACATTAGACGTAACATTATCTCTATTGACTATTGTTTGCTTTTCGATTTTATTTGTTAATTGTCTTTTAAAATTGAAAGCACGTACAAAAATTTTTTGTTACTCTGTTTTCAAGACGATTCATCGAACTTTGGAAGCAAGAAAGGAACTTCAATTTATTTGTTTTAATGACGTCCACAAATTATGTTGGTGTTATAAATAACCATAGCAACTTAGCCAAGGACATTTGCATGCTATAAATAAAGAAATTAGTGTACTTCTGCACTGAATGTCTGTGGCTACGGAGATCTACGGACGGCTAGGCTAGATTGCAACTTCAAAATTAAAACTTGGCCAATTTTCTGGTCTCCTCAAATTCCTAAGAAACGTTTCAAGAAGTGCATAAGTAGTGTTTCCCAATGAAGCTTTCGTTATCTCTTATGTCTTGCCAACAACAGCAATATCCATGTAGGTCAAAGGTGCAATTGGTCGAAAATATTGTATATAAAATTCATGCTCAAAAACCTTTTTTATTTCTCAAAACAAATAGTCGGACCCCTTTAATGCCACTCTGTTTCAAAATTTCTCCAAACTGCAGACCTAGTACGGCATAAAAAGAGAACAACAGCAGCAAACACAACTCTTATTTGAAAGATTTTGACCGTAAGATAATTAAATTCCACCTATTCAAACAGCGAAAATAGTATCTTTCTGACAAGGTAAGGGTGAAGTCAATTCTCGTGTTCACCAAATACAATTAAGAACAAAAGTTCGCTTAACGAATCTATTTATATATATATAAAGGTTTGTTCATCCGTCTAGATTTTAACAGGATTTTGTGTAAGAACAAAAGGTTTAATTTTAGCACATTTTTTAACCCCAAAACAAAAAAACAAAAAAAAAAACAAACAAACATCGTGACAAAGCCCTTTTAACAACGACGGCAGATCTAAGCCATCACCTGGGTCTATAATCATAAGGCTCCAAAATTATTTTTCTTTATGAGAACAAAACCGTGGGTAATTCTCATACAAATTCTCATACAATAGCTGCATCACAAACGTCTTGGGGGAGGAGGGAGGGGGCCTTCGATACAAAACCACATGTGAAACTGTCATGGATTATCTTTTAGGGTGTTTAGTTCCTATATGTCCTCCCTTGAGCTAGTATGGTAACTTTTAGTTCTGGGTATAAATAAGGCAGAAATTGTGCAACAATTTGAGATTCTGGGGAACCATTTAATAAGTTCCGATTGAAATTTCTAACGAGCAGCCCTGTCAGCCGGCAGAGGGCCAGAGGGTAACGACCACTTAAAATCGAGAAATTTTGGTTGCTGGTAAATCGCCAAAATGTTATATATCAACTGCAACTTAGAATACGATGTTTATGTTAAAAGTTGAAAACTTGAAACCCCTGCTCGCATCGGCCATGTTGGTGGTTTGAACAATGACATTTCCTTCTTTTGGGAGTACGACTCTTTTTTTATGCAAACGATTTCTACAAGTTTCCCACCACCAACGCATCACCGCCATAAAAAAAAAAACCCGCATGCATATACAGCTGAAACAGATTTGAATTTAGTCGTAATCTTTCTGTCTTGTCCAGAGTTTTGCCAACGGGCTTAACAACAATGATGAAATCTGGCTACATCACAAACAAAGATGACCTTGGATTTCGAGACAGCTTGGCTCCCATCTGAATAATAGCCTGAGAGCCAAATTAAATTACGATTTTCGCAAACCGTTTAAATCTTGCCCATTTTCTGGCCAATGAGTTGTTTTTCTCTCTTTAATTTTGTTTCGCGCTTTCAAACCATTTTTTTAGAAAATGAATTTCATTTCAAGAGAATTTCATCATTTGTTGTGCAGTAGATTTGGCTCTTAAAAATAGCGTGACCTTTGTCTTACTTGACACTCGTATTTAACGCCTTGTCAGATCTGAGATATAACAAATAAGTGCTCATATTACACACTGAGGCACGCGAAGGAGCATTCTAGAGTTTACAAAAGCTATTGTTCGAGGTTTAAGTACGAACAAATGTCGATCTCTTCGCCTTGACTCTCGCTAACCCAGGTTGGAGGCTTAGGAATCGATCCCAGCAAAGGTAATTGCCCGCTTCATATCACTTTTCGCTCATCCTTTAGATTTTTTACAATTCAAGCGTTGTTTTCATAAAGCATACTCGGTGTAAAACGTCTAAAACTATTAAATGACAAGATTCCCAACTGCTACGCTATGGGTAACAAAATACCTATTGTCTTTGAAAATTTTTTTGACCACAACAATAGCTAAACTTTTGATACGCGCGAATAAGGCTTTCCAACCACATCTCGGGAAAGCAATTACCAGTTCTGTTCGTTTTGCCTGTGAAACCACAGACTGCAAAGGGTGGCAAAATGTCTTCTGGAAAACGTGTATCCATAATCCAAAATATCAAGAATAGCAGAAGCTAAGTCTCTCTTTGAGTTTCGAGTTTCACACGTTTTCGGCATATTGTCGGGCGTTTTAGGAGGGTTTCATGATTCAAGTTTTTGCTTTTTCTGGCAGACAGAAAAGGTGCATTTTGTCGGCCGGATAGCGGTTGAGCGTTTCATCCACTGGACTCTGAATGTTCAACTCATTATGTAAAAGCTGGAAATTCTATTGGCGATTTGAATATATATTTTTGAATAGCTTTGATGTTTTACGGCCCTTGAAGGCCTGTAAAAAAAATAAAATAATTCTCTCAGTTACCAGTTGGCAGTTATATTTAGGCCATTTCTGGCATTTGTCGCTTGGCGCTTACACGGTCTTTAGTTACGGTTGTTTTAAACCTGAGCATGTTCTTCGCGATTCGTCCTTGCTGACAAACACTTGCCATGTTTTAAATGCTTCGCTGTGATTTATCTTCGTCTTTTACCAACGTTTCGGAACACAATTTGCAGACGTTTACCTTGAAGTTAGTTTGTAGTAACTGTTTTAAGACAATTATAAAACAATACGATATTCTTCTCGATTGTTCAAGTAACTCAGTAAATTTCTTTACTGATTTTTTGTTTATTAGTTAGTTTTATTCTACATTGCTGAAGCAGTGACTTCCAGTTAACAGCTTTGCCGGAAATTTGTGTACATTTATCACCCCAACGATCAATGTCACGAGTTGTGTAATTTCCCGGTTAGTTCACCGGCTTGAACTGATGAATTGGCTGATTAGTGGGTTCATCTCTTAAGGTACGGGAAGCTTTCCAAGGGATTAACAAGCCACATATTATTGCACTCACCCACAAAACTCAAGTACCCTATTGAGACATCCTTCTCTCTAATGGATATTAAGGCATAGCCTGATTGAAGGATTATTTGACCGATTCCTGGGGTGGATTGTTACTGACTAGAAGTTATGATCTGACCGAAAGCGAAAGCAAAAGAAAGGATATCCACAGTAGATAGATAAGTACTTCCCTGCAACTTGAAACCACAAAGACTACTGAATGAATAACATGCTTTCAATTTCGATTTCTATATACAATCCCACATTCGCCGACACAAACAAGTGTTTCATTTCCCATTTTTAGGCTGTATGCAAAAATTGTTTGTCAGTTTTAAGCTTCATGTATATCCATAACTTCTTTCAACCTTCGACAAACAAATTATAGGTTGGAAGAATAAGGAACCTGATCAAACACCATCATCTCCCAATGCGAATTTACAACACTTTAGAAATCTTTTAGGCTCAAACGTTAGGATCACTTTTCACAGCAGGTAGCGCAGTACCACATGGTAGTATTGCTTATAAATAATAGGTTTCAATAACTTTCATTCGAATTTATTACACTTTAGGATTTTATTAGCCGTGTGACGGGCATAAAGGGGGAGGGAAAGGGGACGTGTGAGTGTCCCTTTGTTTTCGTTGCCTTCCTGTCTAGGATTTCAACCAGACCCAAGTTATAATTAGAAGAATTCCAAGTAACATGCATAATTCTGAAAATTCTGTCCAACTTTAAAGAATCTGACCTTTTTTCATATAGCTGCGTTTATTTATAAAACAAAATATCTTTATCGAGATTCAATTCTGCAACTTAAACATGACCTCAGAGACAAATGACCATGGCAAAAATATCTGTATGCACTCATACTTAAAATTCAAGAAAAATCCAAAATCTCGTTTTGCAAAATACTGAAAAACAAATAAGACCAAAGGAAAGTACTGCCGAAGAGGTTTCAATTGAATGGTCACACCACAGGATTTTGTCCACAGAATAAAAAATTAGAGCTACACAACATGTCTTCATAAATGACTCAAGGAGTGAGGAGTAGGGTTAATTTAATGGCATATGGCGCGTGATTGCTAATATTTAGGGTTTTATATGGATATTTGCAAATAAACTCCCGCAGGCGGCTAATTCAGGCACTGATACAGGCTTTTCTGATAGTAGTGTATAATTGGATAGTATTATAGTATTAACATTGCAAGAGAAAATGATCTGTAATTAGCCAATCAGGGCGCTCTATTACTCGTATTCAGGGGCTGTGTATATGATATTATTTTGTAAATAATCCCCTTTAGTTGGCTGATGTGCAGACATTTCACACTGGTTTAAATTTATTGTATTGTATTTCTTTTAGGAAGATTTGAGCATATAGCCTTGTAGTAGTTAAGTGGGATTGTTCATATCCAAGAGATGTCTACATAAGAAATCATCGCAATAATACAGTAACTCATGTCTATTGTATTTTTCTTTCAGACAACATTGTAACATGTTGCCGATAATCTTCATTATTTCCGCTGTGTGTCTTGTCAATACTGAAGCCAGGACTCCATCTACCAACAAATGCAGCTCGGTATTAGCTGACACCTGTTTGCAAACATGCAACAGTACTGCATGTAATTGTGCATCAAGTGACGCCTACACCGAATGTAACCAAGCCTGTGAAAGTACAAGGTGCAGAACACTGACATGTTCATCCGGGACTTGTTACCAGCACTGTCATAACTGTCACATGGAATGCACTAGCGACGTCGATTATTGCAATCAGCGGTGTCTGTCGGAAGCATGCTCATTTAAGTGTACTGCCAAGCGGTGTGTCCAGGAGTGCGCTGGCAGGAAATGTAGTAATCTGCCTTCAGATCACGAGGAACCCTTCATTCCCCGCCTCTACCTGGTAATTCTGGCAGGTCTTTTTGCAGCGACTACAGTGCTGACATGCTTGGCTCTTGTTTTATCCTGCAGTCAAATGGGATGCTGCAGAAGACGAAGAATAAGAACAAGAAGGGCTGTTTTGCTAGAAAGTCGGGATCTTGGTAGCAGTATCAAAAGCCTTCCAATGAAATCAGACATTGTGTAGTGGGCCGGGGTGCACTTACAAGAACACAGGAAACCCATGTGTGGGTCATCCGTGGAGAGGATTGAGGGAACTGGGAACAAATTATCTGCTATGTTGGATTTACAAAATACTTTATGCTTACGTTATGTAAGAAGGACATGTACAGAGGTTGAAAACTTCCAAGAAGTAAAGAAACACATTTAATACTGTTTATAGCATTGGATTCACAATGTTGCTTTTAGCATAAATGTGACATTTCTTTTCCAGTTTAACTAGATACTAGACCGGATATTTAATTAAACGTAATACTACTGGTGTGTCAGTAAAAGGAAAGCCATTGTTGGGAAGAGAAACATGTATTTAAAAGAAAGGAAACCGAAGTCATTTAAAAGTCTCAAAAACAGTTAGAGCATAAACCGTGAATTAAAATATAAGTTGTGTCGTTAGCTGCAGTTTAACTAGATACTAGACCGGATATTTAATTAAACGTAATACTACTGGTGTGTCAGTAAAAGGAAAGCCATTGTTGGGAAGAGAAACATGTATTTAAAAGAAAGGAGACCGAAGTCATTTTAAAGTCTCAAAACAGTGAGAACATAAACCGTGAATTAAAATATAAGTTGTGTCGTTAGCTGCGATGATCCGTTTATTTTCCATCGTTAGGATTTTAACTCACAGCCTCCCTCTTCCCCTTTTAGAAACAATCTTGTAATAAGTCCTCTTCTCAATTGATCCCCCCCCCCCCCTCCCTCCGCCTTTCCTTTCCATTTAGTGATCGGAATTAAAACACCTTTTCACATGCTAAAAAAACTAGGAAAGACTAACACAAATTAGTTCTTCAATGAGCGGTTTTGTAGCATCGAATATTTGATTTTTTTTCAAACCATAACATTCCCTGCACCTCTTGGGCCTAGTATTAAATAAGCACCGGGAACTGAATGTATTTTCAATATTTTTAAAGTGCCTTTCACCTGGTCTATACTGTTCCCAAACACGAAATGTTTTGATTGTAGGGCGAATGACGTGTTTTGCTGGCAAATTCTCAATTCTGAAAAACGCTAAAGAGATTTTCGGGTGAAACTTCATGGACATGCAGCATAAAAGTTGACGAGTCACCTGTGGTTACCACTTGACCCAGCATTACCGTCAGATTAGGAATTGCGCAAGTTTTCTTTTATGTAAAAGCTTTTCAATTATGGGAGACATGAAATGTAGGTCTAACGTTTTAGCCTGTCGACGAAATCCTAAATCAGTCCTCTTTGGCGGTACTTTAACATGGTACCTTTCGTTTTTCAATATTTTACAAAATGAAATTTGGCCGGATTTTTGTTGAATTTTGATTTTTGGCACTCTTGCATTTTGAGAGTCAAGGGTTAAAAAATGTTGTAATCTCAATCCTCCACACAGGATGATACCAAAGGGCCAACTTGAATAGATTAAACCGGCAAATAATATTATTGAAAAAATTATTCAATTCCAGTAGTGAATCATACTTTCTAACCAAATTGTTCAATAGAGGAAGCTGCATTGGAAGCTAGATGGCATATCATAGCGGGGCCGAACCAGGAAGGTATACCTCGTCCTATTACGTACGTATCATCATCAGAAACCCATAAGTGGGTTGAAACGTGTAACGCACATTCACAGCTTCCGATTTTTTGCTAAGTTCCCTCGAAGCGAAATTAAAAGCAAGTTCTTCTAGCGAATTGATTGGTTAAAATTTTTATCTTGATTTTCCAAATATGGCTGTAACTACTTCTTAGCAAATGAACAATCGGCAATTGTTTAAAGCGTACAAGAGATCGAGACAGTTGCACGTTTCAACCCACTTATGGGTTTCTGGTATCTATTTTGGCATGTTTTGCCCTAATGGATTTGGTTTTTGAGCCGTTTTCATAGAAATAAGTGCTAGACTTGGATGATTTGCTGGACAAGATAGGATATTGTTATCATCCATTCTGAATGACTGCTACTCCTCCCCCCCCCCCCCCCGGGACTCCATTCCATCCAACTCCACTGCATCTCGACAAATTATGGGAATAAATATGTTTTTCCTGATAAGAAACAAATGGGGTCAACATCAGCTAAATGTGTTGTTTTTATAGTTCGGCCCCTTTTCCATCCAAGGCCATAAAACAATCGTGGCTACGTGCCAGCGATGAACATGCAGGCTCGATAAACAGTCCTAGAACTTCAAAAACACACTAAACGTGCATTTAACATGACAGATGTGTCCGTTGCTGTCATATCTGAAATGAATGGCATTATTTTAAATGATTCGTCTGATCCGTTTTACTGCCAACATCAGACATTGGAAAATCATACCTTCTGCCAAATCACGCACTTCTTATTTTTTAGTCTACGGGAGAAGTTTGAGCATTCAAGTAAAAACTACTGAGCAGTACGTTCCTGTGGTGCTGTTTATTATGCTATAAAGGTGGTTTTTACTTTGGAGTCTGTGAATGAAATACTTAAGTGTGAACATACAAATGAAAGCTATTGAGCAATACTTTCCAGTAATACTGTTTATGACGCTATACCGGGTGTTCTCACTTTTTAGTGTGTGGATGAAATCCTAAAGTGTGACCATTCAGGGTGATTTTAACTCTGTTGATGAAATGCTAATATGTGACTATTCAAATGAAAGCTTCTGAACAGTACTTTATTTCCTGTGGTACTGTTTATTACTGTACAAGTGAACCAACGTTTTAGGCTTATCCTGAAAGGTGACCATCATTAAAACAAAGGTTTTGTTTTTCAGTAAGTTGCAAACTATGAAATTGGTAAGTCTTCGGAGAAGAGGTGTTAATTTATTCGATACGTGCATTGTTCGGAACAAAGAAAATAATATTTTCTTTTGCGAGCGATATCAACACAATCTACAAAAAAAAAGGAGGTCATGACCCCCCGGATTAATAGGAAATCAAGGAAAAGCGACACAATTTTCATCATTGTTTCGCCACATGAGGCGATCTCCGAACGTGATCAAATGCATTCAGTTGCTTCTATTTATGTAGAAAGGTAAATACTGCAGACCATGGGCAGAAAAATAACGGCATGGTCTGCAGGAAAAGGCGTCGTGCTGTGGATTGAAGAGCAGGTGGGATGGACGGAGAGAAACTCCTGCCCTGCTTTGCGGTTTTGTGA
The DNA here is from genome assembly GCA_022457155.1 of Cladopsammia gracilis. Taxonomy (NCBI): domain Eukaryota; kingdom Metazoa; phylum Cnidaria; class Anthozoa; order Scleractinia; family Dendrophylliidae; genus Cladopsammia; species Cladopsammia gracilis. The sequence goes on along the minus strand of JAJGOT010000420.1, from coordinate 729,744 downwards.
GGAATTTGAAAGATCATTAGTTAAGGAAATCCTTGGCTTGTTTGGCAGAAGGCAAAAAATAGAGTTCAATATTACACAGGGTGACTGGTAGCCCACTTATCCAAACAAAGCCAACAGAAAAAGCTCATTTTAACCTAAATGCGAACAAATTCCTTTATATGAGGACATAATGGCTGCTTTGCATTTGCGTGACCAAAAAAGACCAAGATTGAGACCAAAAAATAAAACATAAACTAAGATAATTCTAGTCTTCCATAGCATGGCAAATTTCTTTATATTTTCTTTTCTTAATCTCTTAAGCTGTAATCTGGACCCCGATAAAAGGAAAATGAAAAAAACTTGAATTAATCAGGCCAATGTCAGGGAAGACAATAACCTAGCAAAAAAAAAAACGTACGGTTAAGACCTAGGCTTGCATCTTTCACAATGCTATATTGTGTTTCACAATATTATAGTGTTTGTCTTGGCCATGCCTAACTAAGTGGTACTATTACGGGGGATTTGGAGTAAGAAAATCTATTTTTTATGTCAATATAGCTCAGGAGTTAGTAGTTCAAGGTGAGACTTGAAAAAAGCTTATGCAACATAAAATTGTTTACAGTAACCCTCTTCTCGACATTGTCAAGGGACCTGACAGCTGGCCACCTAACATCTTTGTGTTCGCAAGCCACAATAATAATTGGAAGAAGGAATTTCAGGTCAGTAAAGTTTCACAATTACGAGCCGTACGCTTTTACTCCAACAGTCCAACTTGGAGGCGCGAAACGTTGTTTTAACTTTTTAGTGTTTGGATGAAATCCTACACATTGTTACCATTTAACCCTTTCACTCCCAAGAGTGCCAAATACCAAAATTAAAGAAAAATCCCAAATTTTATTTTGTAAAATATTGAAAAACAAATGTTACCATGCAAAAGTGCTGCCGAAGAGGTTTCATTTGAATGGTCACACTATAGGTTTTCATCAACTGACTCCAAAGTTAGAACTACGCTACATGTCTCCATAATTGCCGGACTCTGGGAGTGAAAGGGAATGAATGCTATTGAACAGCACTTTTCTGTGGTGCTGCTCGCTTTTTCAGTACAGTCCACCCTTGCTGTAGCGGACATCACAATTTGGTGTCTGTAATAAAGAGAGTCCGTAATATCGGGAGTTATATCCAATAAGTCTTATATTCGTCGAGACTTGAACTCCTGTCAGTAAATAACGAGGTGTCCGCATTTCGGGAGTTGACTGTCAGTCATACAAAATGGGATCTTTCTTTCTTTCAATTTGATTTGGCAACTCGATCCTAGGAGAAACATAAAAGAGTTAAATAGAAAAACTCTTTTCTGATCGCTAGTTTGAATTATTATTGAGGCTTCTCATTACTCGTGATAACTAAGAAAAACCATTTGTTTCATCTACAGAGGTGCGGTACTTTGAGAAAGACACGATAATCGCTAAGATCCGGTAACTCTTCACACGGGGCAAAGTAATGATGAAAGTAAGTTTATTCTTATTATACAAAACCATTTAGCAACGGCTGAATTCGTCATTTACAAGTTTAACAAATAATTGCTAGGTGGGGCGTCATTTAACCCCCAGGGGGCTCGAAAACACTAAGAGACGAACCATAGTCTGTACCGCCGCAGGATGCATTATTCAAAATCGCCATCCTCTCCACCCCTCAGAAATATAATTTTATTATTCGTCCCTAAACCTCTCAAACTGCAAGCAATTTTATATTTACGTCTACCAGGTTTAAGCAAACATGACACACTGAAACCTTAATTCCTGTGCATATTCTATTTCCTTTTATGTTTCCATTGTCTCAGATTTACTAAGATAAGAAGCGCAACATAGTTAAGTATATTTCCATACAAAGCCTTCTTTGTGTTCGGAATTTCAATTCTTTTTAACTTTAAAAAAAAAAACAAGATCCAAGAGAATGTAAAATATGATTTAAGATAAGGCTTCGTTCAAGTTTGAAATCTTTAATTGTTAATGACCACAGCTTGAAAGAAAGTCAGAAATGAGGTACAAAATGCATGAAAAAGAAGTTTCTATACTGCACAAGGTCCACGACTGAGGACGAATCAGAAACGAAGAGAGCTCAAGAAGCAGGCGTGAATAACAAGGCCAAGATAGCTTGCTTTATTATCTTGAAATAGAAAAATCGCGTGGCAACAAAATAGCCTCCAATTGCAAAAGCCCGACTTATTGTGCTTTGCCTTTTTACTAAAAAGATTCCCGCATCGATGCAGCTAAATGAAAAAATTGTCGAGTACAGACAAGATCACCCCCATTAACCCGGGTCAAGAATAAACCATGAAGTTATGCGCGTTAGATGCTGCATGTCCATGAAATTTCACCCAAAAATATCTTTTAATTAGCGTTTTTCAGGATTGAGAATTGTCCAATTTAAGGATCCTTCAAATGCAGTAAAACATTTCATTCTCCATACAATCAAAACATTTCGTGTTTGGAAACAGTACGCTTAATCAGCCTCCAGAGTCCACATTATGGAAAAGACATTCAGTTCTACCCGTATGGTTTTCCAATGATATCAACCCCCCAAGAGTGCCAAAAATCAAAATTTCAAGAAAAGTTCCAAATTTCATTTTGTAAAATATTGAAAAACAAATGGTACCATGTAAAAGTGCTGCTGAAGAGCTTCCATTTGAATGGTCACACTGTAGGGTTTTACCCACAGACTAAAAAGTTAGAACTACGTTACATTTCTCCATAATTGACTTTGGAACCGGAAGTGAAAGGGTTAAAAATCGAATGGAAGTCTATCAGCAGCCGCCGCGCTATCAACCATGTACGATCTCGCTCACCCAGCCTCCCATAGGGAACATTACTGATCACCATGGTAATATTTCAAACAGTACACGTGCATGCATATCGTTATGATCTAATAGAATCCCAGAGAACTTGTTCTGGATAACAGGAAATAAAACAGGATATGACTCTACATGACTCTCTAGAAATCAGACGCTCTTTTAATACACGAAACTCACTTTACGCACACCCTTTACACGCAACTCTGGTCCAAAGAAGTTTGTTATGTTCCAAACAGTACACGTGCATGCATATCATCACGATCTAATAGAATTCCAGGGAACTAGCTTGCTCTAGATAACTGACAGGAAATAAAACAGGATATCACTCTACATGACTCTCAAGAAATCAGACGCCCTAAACACGCAACTCTAGTCCAAAGAAGGAAGTGTCTTTATTTATATAATAGATGGCCATTAATTACTTGCACAAAAATAATAACCCAAGGGAATATTTTAGGATTGTTTATTGGATTTGGAACAACTCAAAAACAGTACCCATTGTTTAGAAGAGACAGAAAGTGATGTTCAACATGTTTTCCGAAAGTTCAAAAACACACTACTTTGATCATAATGAAAACCACAGGAAGTTGCGTAGCCAAACCATGGCGAGGAAAGAAATGGAACTCGATACGTAAAGGAAAATTAAAAACGTGAGGCTCACGTATTTCAAGTCCTGACGAATCTTGCGGCATGGAAATTCTTAGAATGTCTCCTCTTAACCGATATCATGCGTTATACCCGATGTGAAAGTTCTTAGGTTCTTATACTGAAGCATCAAATTTTCAAAAAACGCGAGGCTCGCGTATTTTTTTTGTTACCAAGCCCTGTTGCAGCAGGGAATTTTTTTAGAATGTCTCAATCTTCTCTAGTAAAATACCAGGTGTGGAAGTTGCTAGGGTCAGATAAGCATTTAATCAAGAATGATATCAACTAAGAAATATTTATTCTCTGGCTTTTGTTTGAATGGTCACACAGTTATGGATGTCATCCACAGCCCCAAAAGTTAAAACCACCTTGAAGAACTTGGTAAACAGTATTACAGGAAAGTACTGCTCAGTAGTTTTTTTGTAAATGACCATAGCTTGAAAGAAACTGAGAAATGAGGCACAAAATGCATGAAAAAGCCTTCTTTGTGTTCGGAATTTCAATTCTTTTTAACTTTAAAAATAAACAAGATTCAAGGGAATGTAAAATATGATTTAAGATAAGGCTTCGTTCAATTTTGAAATCTTTAATTTGTAAATTACCACAGCTTGAAAGAAACTGAGAAATGAGGCACAAAATACAGGAAAAAGAAGTTCCTATACTGCATAAGGTCCACGACTGAGGACCAATCGGAAAGAAAGAGAGCTTAAAAGAAGCAGGCGTGGATAACAAGGCTGAGATAGCTTGCTTTATTATCTTGAAATAGAAAAATCGTGTGGGGACAAAATAGCCTCCAATTGCAAAAGTCCGACTTATTGTGCTTTGCAAATAAAACAGGATATGACTCTACATGACTCTCCAGAAATGAGACGCTCTTTTAGTACACGCATCTCACTTTACACACGCCCTTTACACCCGGGGGGGGGGGGGTACTCCCTATAATGGGCTATACGGGAATGCTCCGCCCGAAAGGAGTACCTTTTTGAGGCTGGAGGTATATAAAAAGGGTAGGGATTTCACGAGTTGGAGTATATGAAAGGGTAGGGATTTCACGAAGAATAGGAGAGGGTAGCGAAAACACGAGTTGAAGTATAAAAAGGCAGGGAAAACTGCCATTTAAGTATTATAAAAGGCGCCTTTCAAAATATATCAAACAGACGCACGTAAAGGCTATATGAAAGGGGTACCATTTTCAATGAAAGGTACATGAAAGGGGTACCTTTTCTGTCAGAAACGGTATGTGAAAGGGTAAGGGTTTGGACCTTGCGGCGGAGCATCCCCGTGCAAAACTTTGTTGAGTACATCCCCCTCCCCCCCCCCCCCCCCCCCGGGCCTTTACACGCAACTCTAGATAAGATAAGATAAGATAAGATAACTTTATTTATACACGGTATTTCCATCAGCTTAAATTATCATAATCAGCTAACTACCTAACTTTTTAAGAAGTTATGTTCCAAACAGTACACGTGCATGCATATCATCACGATCTAATAGAATTCCAGGGAACTAGGTTGCTCTAGATAACTGACAGGAAATAAAACAGGATATCACTCCACATGACTCTCGAGAAATCAGACGCCTAATACACGCAACTCTAGTCCAAAGAAGGAAGTGTCTTTATCTGTATATAATAGATGGCCATTAATTATTTGCACAAAAATAATAACCCAAGGGAATATTTTAGGATTGTTTATTGGATTTGGAACAAGTCAAAAACAGTACCCATTATTTAGAAGAGACAGAAAGTGATGTTCAACATGTTTTCCGAAAGTTAAAAAACAAAGCACTTTAATCACAATGAAAACCACAGGAAGTTGCGTAGCCAAACCATGGCGAGGAAAGAAATGGAACTCGATACGCAAAGGAAATTAAAATTAAAAACGTGAGGCTCACGTATTTCAAGTCCTGACGAATCTTGCGGCATGGAAATTCTTAGAATGTCTCCTCTTAACCGATATCATGCGTTATACCCGATGTGAAAGTTCTTAGGTTCTTATACTGAAGCATCAAATTTTCAAAAAACGCGAGGCTCGCGTATTTTTTTTGTTACCAAGCCCTGTTGCAGCAGGGAATTGTTTTTAGAATGTCTCAGTCTTCTCTAGTGAAATACCAGGTGTGGAAGTTGCTAGGGTCAGATAAGCATTTAATCAAGAATGATGGGGGGGAGGGGTACTCCCTATAATAGGCTATACGGGAATGCTCCGCCCGAAAGGAGTACCTTTTTGAGGCTGGAGGTATATAAAAAGGGTAGGGATTTCACGAGTTGGAGTATATGAAAGGGTAGGGATTTCACGAAGAATAGGAGAGGGTAGCGAAAACACGAGTTGAAGTATAAAAAAGGCAGGGAAAACTGCCATTTAAGTATTATAAATGGCGCCTTTCAAAATATATGAAACAGACGCACGTAAAGGCTATATGAAAGGGGTACCATTTTCAATGAAAGGTACATGAAAGGGGTACCTTTTCTGTCAGAAACGGTATGTGAAAGGGTAAGGGTTTGGACCTTGCGGCGGAGCATCCCCGTGCAAAACGTTGTTAAGTACATCCCCCCCCCCCCCCCCGGGCCTTTACACGCAACTCTGGTCCAAAGAAGTTTGTTATGTTCCAAACAATACACGTGCATGCATATCATCACGATCTAATAGAATTCCAGGGAACTAGCTTGCTCTAGATAACTGACAGGAAATAAAACAGGATATCACTCTACATGACTCTCAAGAAATCAGACGCCCAATACACGCAACTCCAGTCCAAAGAAGGAAGTGTCTTTATCTATTTAATAGATGGCCATTAATTACTTGCACAAAAATAATAACCCAAGGGAATATTTTAGGATTGTTTATTGGATTTGGAACAACTCAAAAACAGTACCCATTGTTTAGAAGAGACAGAAAGTGATGTTCAACATGTTTTCCGAAAGTTCAAAAACACACTACTTTGATCATAATGAAAACCACAGGAAGTTGCGTAGCCAAACCATGGCGAGGAAAGAAATGGAACTCGATACGTAAAGGAAAATTAAAAACGTGAGGCTCACGTATTTCAAGTCCTGACGAATCTTGCGGCATGGAAATTCTTAGAATGTCTCCTCTTAACCGATATCATGCGTTATACCCGATGTGAAAGTTCTTAGGTTCTTATACTGAAGCATCAAATTTTCAAAAAACGCGAGGCTCGCGTATTTTTTTTTGTTACCAAGCCCTGTTGCAGCAGGGATTTTTTTTAGAATGTCTCAGTCTTCTCTAGTGAAATACCAGGTGTGGAAGTTGCTAGGGTCAGATAAGCATTTAATCAAGAATGATATCAACTAAGAAATATTTATTCTTTGGCTTTTGTTTGAATGGTCACACAGTTATGGATGTCATCCACAGCCCCAAAAGTTAAAAAGTTAAAACCACCTTCAAGAACATTTTAAACAGTATTACAAGAAAGTGGTGCTCAATAGCTTTTATTTTAATGGCCAAACTCAGTACGAATTTCATAGTTAGAACCATCTTGTACAGTATAATAAACAGCACCACTCAGGAAAGTACTGCTCAGTAGCTTTCATTTTGAATTTTCATACTTTTAGGATTTTATCTACAGACTCAAAAGTTAGAACCATCTTGTACAGCATAATAAACAATAAACAATACCACAAGAAAGTACTGCTCAGTAGCTTTCATTTTGAATGGTCATACTTTAGGATTTCATCCACAGACTCAAAAGTTAGAACCACCTTGTACAGCATAATAAACAGTACCACAGGAAAGTACTGCTCAGTAGCTTTCATTTGAATGGTCACACTTTAGGATTTCATCCACAGACTCAAAAGTTAGAACCACCTTGTACAGCATGATAAACAGTACCACAGGAAAGTACTGCTCAATAGCTTTTATTTGAACCGTCACACTTCAAGATTTCATCCACAGATTCAAACATTTAATATGACAACATTTTGCCTCTAGGAATGAAAAAAAAAAATAGAGACGTGATTTATGCCACGAATATGTCAATATTTCAACGAGGAAGCTTTCCAAAAAATTCCTTAAGCGTTACTATCTGTAACATATTTTCTTTAAATATTTCATAAATATGTTACAGGTATATTTTCTTTTTTTCTTTTCTCGAAACAATGTTGAAAATTTTACGTTTTTGGTAAAACGTGAATTTTATATCAACGGAATGTTTAATGTACACTTCCGTTCCATTCTTGTTTGTTCAAGTTTAAAAATAAATTTGTTTGTCAGTCACAAGGGTATATTTAGGTCGCAATAGCACGATGTTTTTCAATTTCTCGAAAGAAACTGTCATTTGTGGTTTCAGTACATACAATGGTACGTGAGGCTATCAAGAAATATTCTCAAATAACAAATCAAAAAGTTATGTGGGAGGCTGATTGATTAAAAATAGAGGCAAAGTCTTGCCACACGGCATAAAAGAAAAAACTGACAAGAACTTTAATCCTTCCAATTAATCGTAAGCACTTCTTAATTACTTTGACGTATATAGTCACTCTTGAAAATTCTTGCCCAGTTAAAATTTCATTGAGTTGACCCCGGTGAAAAGTGTTAGGTCATCACTTTTTTGAGAAACTTCAAATAACACTCCCCGACAGTAGGAAGGACGTAACAACGCCCATGACTGCATGTATCCTGTAACACAAACGTTTCGTATCAGTTCAATTTTGAACTCTGTTGGCAGAAGAAACGTTGTGTCCCTTACGCGCCTTATGTTACTTCAATTTATAAAGGTTGGTACGAATTTTTTGTTTCAAAATTCTTTCAATTTGCTGTTTTGTGTTGTACTGAGAACATCATCCAAAATAGTAGCTCCTACTTTGCTTAGAACATGTTAACGAGCTACAAAAGTGTTTCCATTCGCAAATAAAAGATATTGAGTATGAACAGTTGTTTTCTCATTTTCTCAGCCGAACATTTTTAAACAGTTATCAAAACTTTGCCGGTACAGGCACTCGAACGGAGTTAATAGGTTAAAGAACTCATGCATGACGCGAAGGCCCACGAAGTTCTCAAACTCGGATCAAATTTTTGCTTCACATGCAGTTTTTTGTTAATGTTCTGTGAAATATTTTATTTTCGTTTCTCGTAACAAAAAGGAAGGTACTGCCACAGGCTAAGTTTTAGGAAGCAAAACTTGTAAACACTTTCTGAAGAATTTCGATCGAATGATATAATTTACGTGCAATTTTAAATGTTCAATTTTAAAATATGCCTCTTCATTAAACGGGTTACATTTCCTCTCGGTGTTAGTTATATTAGCGGAGTTTAAGTCAGATGAAACGTGCATTTAAGCCATATTTTAAAACCATGCATAGGTTTATGATACACCTTTCGGCAGTGAGTAGTTGTGGTGGTGTAAGCAAAGCTTCAAACGACATTTAAAACTGACCGCGTGAACGACAATCTTACAGTTTAGTTCTCCACCGTTGTGGTTATTCTTGGCGAGATTTTCGGCCCCTAGGTGTCTGGGCAAGGTTGGAAGTGCATGGGAATATGCTTGTTACTTTCTTGTTAGTAAAACGTTCTACACTGGATCATCATCCTCAATGATTTACTGCCACATTGAGCAAAGCCTGGCAGTCAGGATCAGTCATGATCTCGCAGGAAAAAAATAATTTCCTGGCTGATCATAGCATAAATGTGTTTCTCTATATAATATAAAGATAACCGTTTGATTGACATTTCTCTTAATCTCCACAGATATAAAGATGCTTTGTTTCGTCGTGGGAATTATCACTGAATTTCTATTGGTAACTGAAGTTGTTGCGTCATCAGACGAAAACTGTAACGCAATGGTATCCAATACTTGCATACAACACTGTAATGGTATGTCATGCAAATGTGGCGTTACATACGGAGAATCCAAATATATAATATGTAACCAAGCCTGTCAAGCCCCGAAATGCAAGAGAATCACGTGTTCATCCGACAGTTGTCATCAAAAATGTCACAACTGCCACATGGAGTGTACAAGTGACGTCGGTTATTGTAGTCAGCAGTGTCTTTCTGGAGCATGCTCGTTTAAATGCAATGCAAGACGCTGCAAGCAGGAATGTAATGGAAAGAAATGCACCTTTCCTGTGACTCCTGTCACGTGTCGAACCATTTACCCGCGTTTTTATCTGGTCATATTAGCAGGTCTTTTCGCAGCAACAAGCATTTTGTCTTTCCTGTTATTGGTCATGTCTTGCAGAGAAATGGAACCATATGATTGGCATAGAGGAGTCAAATTTGATAAAGGCGCCAAATACGTGAAGATTCATAGCGTTTATAGTAGTAGCATTGAGAGTCTTAATTCACTTGCGTGACCAATATAGTAAACTGCGTGACAGTTAAAGTCACCTTACAAACATCTTCAGACAGAAAATAGCTTCATTACATTGGATTGTTTTGCGACAGTTAATAACAGCAGCTCACAGGATGATAACAGCTTTGTTATAATAAGAGGTTCCGTGAACAGTAAAGAACTGCGTGAAAGGCAACAACTTGTGACCAGAAGATGTTATTTTCGTGACAGTATTTATGTTTTGCAGTGGTAACAGCTTACGGTTGTGTGACATATACAGCGAGCAGCGCTGTTAAAGGAGATAACGCCGTTTCTGTGGATTGCTTAAAGACAGAGGAGACAGCTGTAAAGGCAGTAAACAGACTTTGTAACAGTTAACTGCCTGAGTTTTGATACAGACAAAATCCATGAAAACTGAACGCCACGTGACAGACACTATAGTTTTGAATTCCGTAACAGTGTGCCCCGTGACATTCAATGCATGAAGCTTTGCAATATTTATGCGGGAAGGCATTGTTTGATTGATCATTTAAAACGTCCTTCGCGCTCAGCAGCTACGACAGACTGAATGTAAACCTTCGAATTCTCGAAAGAAGAAACGGAATACGGCCGATGAAAACTAAAACAAAGCACTTTAATAGTAAAATAACAATGAACATCGGGCATGCAAATTGAGGTCACTGTTAATTTCGTAAACAAGAAGAAAGAAAGCGATTTCGAAAAATAAAATTTATGGATAAGAAGGCTTCATGTTATTTAGCGAGGAGCAATTGCAGAATACCCCGCAACTGCTAACAAACTCCTAACCCTAACCCTAACCCTAACCCAGGAAAAACGAGCATGAAACAATAGGCACTATTGTTATTCAATAAGATGCTAATAAGTTGCGGGGTATTCTGCAATTTAGCCTTTAGCGAATTTGCAGCTATGAACGTTTAATTTAGATGCGTACGTAGGTCCAACTGAAAATAACAAAGCAAACATTGTGTTCTGTAATCCCTTTATACAATGAAAACAAACACCGCCCGTGAATAAAATAGAACTTTATACGTCCTGCTTTGTGCCTATATGTAAAACAAATATTATATTCCCGACCTCACCTGTCATTTGAAGTCCCTTCTCGTTATTTTTATCCTGTCTCAGTCAATTTGTCTACCAGAGCTGTTTATATCCTCGAGTCGTGGCCCGCCATTTTTGATGAGAAAACTGGAATTGCCCGTTAGCGCCTGGTAACTAGTACTCGCTGACACGCATATGACAAAATGACCCCCAAAAGTAGAAAAGTAGCTAGCGATGACCCTCCAAAAGCAACGATCCTCCGATAAAAATGAACCCAAGAGTAAATTGAAGCTCTGCAAAAAGCGGAAACCTGCTCAAAATTCGCGGGAGCGCTTCCAACAGTTTACTCACATGGGATTACAATACAATCTAAGAGAGCTCATTGAAAGTGACAGATGTCTTTTTTTCTGAGCATAAATAATAGAAGGATGCAAAGGACCGAGACTTGTCTATTCGAAGTTCCTTAAAACAAAAATTCTGTTAATATCTGTCGCGATTTTACAAAGGTGAATGAATCAATCCATATATGGTAATTTTTTTGCTACCTGAAAGAAAAACAAGAGACGGCTCGCAAGCTACGACCCTCCGACGGCGGAATGGGTGTAACACCACACGGAGTAATTAAAAGGTAGACTTTCCTGGGCCATGTGCCATGTGCCATGCCACAAGCCCCAGACAAAATTATTCTCTCAGTTTCTTTCTCCTTCTCGCATTAATTTAAGCCTATGTAGAGGAGTGAGTTTTGCGGTTTTTCCAACCTTGACTATAAAATTAATGCAGTTAAACGTCGACTAAATGAGCGTTAACTGCGCATGTGCAATTCTGTTGTTACTAGTTGAGATTTGTACGTGCGTTGACTTCACCAGGTTCTGGCAAACAGCTGTGATCACAGGCGGTACGTAAAGTAATTGATGGCGCTACAGTGGCTTAAAATAACATGCCAGTCAAACACGAAAGATTGTCTGTCCATCAACTGCACAGCAACCAGTGGCTATTTTTATCGTCTGCGCTATTCTAAGTGAATGCTAAAATCTGGACGTGCCAGACATAGCCAGTTGTTCATGCTTATGTGCATGAATCTTGCGAATACAAAAACAAAAAAGTAAAATGTGATTTCCAGCCGTCGGGAAGATTTGCTCGCAGCTTGATCCAGCATTACATGTAATCAGATATTTCGCAATAACATCACGTACCCTCCAACCTTGGTTATATTTAGATTATCATTGCATTATTTTATGTAAACAAGTGTTGCTATAACTTGAAGTTTGCATCAGTGAACATATTTTTCTCGGTCACGTTTAGTATTGGTGAGTCTATCTCATTTTCTCTTGGCACCGACACGAACACTTACATTTGAGAAGACTTTCCAGATTTCCTCTTATATCAGCGACTATTGGAGGTAAGAGAACCTATCATAGACTAAATACTCTTTAAACCCTCTTCAGTTTGAATAGTTGTATAATTCAAAGTGTAAAAAGATAGTAAATGTTAGTTAAGGTTAGGGAAATTTGAAAAAACAAACAGCACGAGAAAGCTCTGCACTCAACTGTTTTCATTTGAATGGTCATACTTTAGTTGCGGAGTGATTCAAAAGTTAAACCACATTATACTGTAAGAGCATACTCTAAACAGTAGACCTAGCCAGAAGGTATTGCTCAGTAGCTTTAATCGTATTACGACTCTATTTTGATGTCGCATGCATTTAAGGATTTTATTGAACGACAATAGATGACATTAAATTGCAGGATTTTATGTTTTCCTTTAGAAATAAGAGGGTTACATGAATCCTTGATAAAAGCGGACATACAGGGCTCAACTGACTCAAAGCAATTGATTTCATGAATCCTCTCAGAAGCACAACTGAAAACAAATATCGATCACAAAAGAATAAACGACAAGAGGTTCTGTTAATATGTTCACTTTACTGAAATTAGAAAACCGACAGCGTCACATAAACTGCCCTACTCAATAGCTTTCATTTAAATGACCACGCCTTAGAATTTAACCGAAGGAAAGTTGATCTGCTCCGCGGCATTTATTTGAATCAGGAACACTAGGGATTTCATCTTTCAATAGCCGTGTTTATTAATAACTGTCTGCAAAACAGAGGCAATTATATATCCTTTTATGAAATCAGATTTTATTCTTCTCACAAGTTTTTCATTTCATGCTCGCTGCAGTTTCCGATGACGCCTTTACTCTTTCCTCCCAGAGTCAATTATGGAGTAGTAATGGTAAAAACGGCAAACTGATCCTTACGGCAAGAAGAAAAGATAGAGACAGAAGTGAAATAAAAAAATAATAAACAGTTGAATATATTATTATAGTTTTTCAATTATGGAGACATGTAGTGTAGTTCTAACTTTTGAGTCTGTGTACGAAATCCTTTGGTGTGACCATTCAAATGAAACCTCAGCTGTACTTTTGCATGATACCATTTGTTTTACAATATTTTGCAAAATGAAATTTGAGATTTTTCTTAAAATTTGATTTTTGTCACTGTAAGGAGTTGAAGGGTTATAAATCAAGAGCGGTACGAATGTCTCAGGAAGAACTATAAAATCCGTAAATATACAATAAAATCCATAAAATCCGTAAAAATACAAAACTCTTAATATTAAACCTATAATTCATGCCTGGGCAGATTCAACCTTGTTGAAAATAGAAAGGTTTAAGCTTGAAACATGAAAATTTGGCTGTAGCTTTTGGTCATATCATGAAATCAGTCTAAATCCGGTGTGACCAGTTAAATGAAAGCTAGTTAGTAAAGTACTTTCTTGAGGTACGTGCTGTTTATTATGATGTATAAGGTGTTTCTAACTTAAGAGTCATTATGCTTTTACGTCATCGAGTCTTCCTAGCTTTTTAGGTCTCTTCAGTGTTTATATAAATTTGTCAAATTGAACAATAAACCTGTTTATGGAGTTAAGCCCAAGAGAATCTGATAAAAAGATGTGTTTTTTTGCAATATAGTTCTCGTGTGAGTTCAAGGCCATCATAAAAAAAAACCTGTGCAAAAATGCACGTTTTCAGTTTGTTCTCACGTTGGTTTTTACTTCTGTCATTTATCGTCTTACCAGTAAATTACTTACAAATCTGGCTGAGCAGGAAATCACATGGTTCTAACGCCAGATAGAACTTATCCTCGCAATTTTAGTGCTTCGTTTTAATTCAATCCGCGGCTACTGGTTTTGCCCATATCTGGTCCAAAAGAACGAACTTTTAGCCGTTTTAGAGACTTTTGGATACATGTACTAGTTTTGTGATTATTTTACATAAAATAGGTCAAACACTCAATACAACCACTTTATTGTTTTAATCTCTATTTCGCAACCACTTGTCTGATTGTCAAATTTTCTTCCTGGGTGGTCCTTTATGAGTGGTTATCGATCAAGGCAGCCTCCTACGCAGACGTCAACATGCGTTGTTAGGGCTCGTCACGCAATCTTTCCTCTAAGGACGTCTGCGTAGGATTGCACTAACTGTCGCGTTAGAAAGGTGGCGTGATTTGCCAAACGCGCCTTTTTGAGAAGGACCTAATTGCTGCGAAAAATGTTGCAGACGTAAACGTTTCCTAGTTTAGCCACATTAGAAGAAACCATGAATGTTTCCTATTTTAGCCAGGCAATTAGTGTCATTACATTTGATATAAACACCAGCCCCCGCCAATAAAAAGATATTCGAAATAGTCGGCACTGATTGAATAAGGTGAAATTTACTCCACGTTCACTTCCAAGGGCAATGAATTAGTCAAAATTATTTAAGCCAATTTATTGATGTTCAAAAAACAAAACTTCAAACAGCCAAATAGTAAATTTCGAATAGCCCGCGAACAAGCTGTCTAAAATGATTTCGACTGAAATTTGAAAGGGAAAGCCGACAATAAATGGCCGAAGAAGATCCTTTTCCCCAGTCCCCGTCCGCTTAGAGGAAGGAGCGGCACAGTGGTCTCTCCACCTTTTTCCCGTTTTCCTTGTTACATTAATCGCCGATATAATAAAGTTAAAAATAGGAAGATCTACAGTATAGTCAAGACCATTCTTGGTCGGTTTCCATCTCGATCCGTAGCATTTCAGGAAAAAAATCTTGTCAGGCATCGAGCCGGCTACAGTAGATCATCAAGAAACAAAATTCAAAGCTATGGAGAAAAAAGCTACTACAGCCTACCTGAAAATGTATACTAATAAGTTTCCGTTTAACGTTCGTGATTTACAGAAAGTCATTATAAGCTTTGTGGATGAAATCCTAAAGTGTGACCATCATTCATTTGTAAAGACCTGTAAAAATAAACGTGAAATCTGCAAAGGACCGCAAACGATAATGCTGCTAACAGTGTACGTAGGATCTGCGAAAGACCTAACCAGCCAAAAAATGAACAAACATATAATAAACTGCAAGGCTGATCTGACTACGTAAAAAGAGACTTTGCGAGACACGTACCATCGCGACAGAAACCGATAAAGTAGGATCGCAACCGTGGATAGCTGTTTCGTTGTTATTGCAACTCATCAGCACGGTAACAGTACACTCATCATGTACTGTTTATTATGCTGTACAAAGTGCTGAACTTGCTTCTAACTTTTGAGGCCGCGCCGCCGGTAGATGAATCCAAACGTGTTAACCATTATTATCTAGACCATTATTAATTATTTTTCGGCGTGGTTCCTGCCATTTTTTATCTAATCGTGGTGACGTAACCTTTTGAAACCTGTGAGTTCCAGGGCCCCGAAGGCTAAGATAAACCAGCGGCTCCGGGAACAAGGATGAAGTCACAAGCTCACATAATAATAATAATAATAATAATAATAATAATAATAATAATAATAATAATAGAACAACTAAAGATGTTTATTAACAATTAAAATAACTATTTACAATACATTAAAATTCTAATAATAATAACAATAATAATAATAATAATAATATGGTTTATAATAAAGTTATTATATAATAATAATAATAATAATAATAATAATAATAATAATAATAATCGGCCATTCTCGGAACTGCGCACTTGTTGAGGAAAGTGTTGTGTCTCTAAGCTACGGGGAGTGGCTGAGACACAATAAACATTACCCAGTAGAACATCCGGCAACTGGAGAGAATCGAATAATAATTATAATAATAAAGTACCAGGAACTAGCAATTGAACTGATTATAAGGATTCATGGAGCCTCGAAAGTCACAATAATACCTATCGTGATCGGTGCTCTTGGAAGCATATCGAAAGGTGCAAAGACCTGGTTTGGAAAGTTAGATGTACCTGACTTCCTTGGAAGTGTACAAATATCGGCCATTCTTGGAACTGCGCACTTGTTGCGGGAAGTGTCGTGTCTCTAAGCTACGGGGAGTGACTGAGGCACAATCAACATTACCCAGTAGAACACCCGGCAACTGGAGAGAATCGAATAATAATAATAATAATAATAATAATAATAATAATAATAATAATAATACCAAGCAGCAAGTCAATTGCATGCAAATGACTGTTATGGTTCCATCAGATAGAAACATCGCACTGAAGGAAACTGAAAAAAAAAGCAAGTACAAAGACCTAGAACTAGAAATACAGAGAATGTGGCATATGAAAACCGTAGTGATACCTGTGGTTGTTGGTGCGCTTGGTACAGTGAAGAAGGGTATGGTAGAAAACATCAACAAAGTATCAGAGAGAGCTACCATGACAGAGATTCAAAAGATCTGCATGCTGGGATCTGCACGAATCCTCAGAAAGGTGCTCAGTGTATGAACAGAATGATTGACATGAGTGACTGACGCTCTAGGTGCATGGTTTGCGCCCGGCTGATGCACAAAAAGAACACCAGCAAAGACTGTGACAAAACAGACAATAATAATAATAACAATGGGGTTATACCGCGCTATTTCCCCGCGGTTACATGACTGTAATCTAATTTGTTTTGTTTTACTTTTTTAAATTTAGTTTCCACTTTGCTTAAGTTCCGAATTATCCAGAGACATGACATGACATGACAATTGAGTTTTAGCAGACCAGACTATTAGAACTTTAAAATGGTTGAAATTTAGTTTTATATTATGCAGTGACCTCGAGCTGTCATCATCTGACAGACGTATTTCCTTTCTCAATAATCACGAGAAGGTCATGAAAATATAAAAATAAACTAATAGCGAATAGGCTAATAACTCTTTTATAATGCTTGCGATGTACAGACAAGTACGTGCATAATCAATTCCAAATCAATTCCTTTGATAAAATCGATCGAAGTTCCTTCTTTGCTGAGAAAACCTTACTTTCCGCTTTACGCAGCAGATCATGAGATGATGACGTCATGTGGGAGTTTCTTTAGCCGACGTCATCACTTTCACTTTGCCTGATAAAAGCCTTATAGAAGCACTTTTCGTCAGACAGCCTTATTTATTGGACGTCTGTTTGCTCTACCTTCACAAGGCATACAAACTTGAATTCAAGATATCATTTTAAGCTTTGGCTGTCGCTCGATATTCAAAAGACGACCAATTCACGATTTTCTGAAGGTTAGTGCATTGCTGTTAGTCTCTCAATTCGGAAAATTTGCTTTTTGTCCTTCATTGCTCCACCTCAAGTCAAGATACGTGCATTAGAATTATAGTTTTCTGATTAAATATACAATCACCTTCCCCAGGAACGGATAATCGAGGATCATTATTTAATTCTCTTATTCCTAAACCAAGTTAATGTTTGAATTTCAACATAAACAACTTCTAACAAAGCTTTCTTCTTTGTTCTTTCTCCGATACAAATGAAGCATTCGGATTAAACAGTTGACTACTTAGAATCCAAGTGGAAGGATATCTAAAGTTTTCATCGCAATTCAGATATCTGAGATATGGGGCAGACAACAACTAGCGTGAATATAAATGGCTATACGATGATTCATTTGGAATACAAAAAATCTAAGCATCCCGGGGGGGGGGGGGGGGGTACTCAGCAAAGTTTCGTACGGGGATGCTCCGCCCCGAGGTCCAAACCCTTACCCTTTCATATACCGATTTTGACAGAAAAGGTACCCCTTTCATATACCTTTCATTGAAAAAGGTACCCTTTCATATACCTTTCAATGAAAATGGTACCCCTTTGAGAGCCTTTACGTGCGTCTGTTTGAGATATTTTGAAAGGCCATTTTTATAATAGTTAAATGGCAGTTTTCCCTACCTTTTTTATGCTTCAACGGCGTGGCTTCGCTTCACTTTCCTATTCTTCGTAAAATCCCTACCCTTTCATATACTTCAACTCGTGAAATCCCGACCCTTTCATATACCTCTAGCTTCAAAAAGGTACCCCTTTCGGGCGGAGCATCCCCGTATAGCCCATTATAGGGAGTACCCCCCCCGGGCTAAGCATGCACATAGCTGTCAAATAAAAAAAAGATGTTTTATAATATAATAACCCAGTTACTTCAAAAACGCCATTTTCCGTCGTCCCGTTTGTGCATAAAATAGTTTCTATCGTCAGTTATGGGAAGCAAAGACATTATTCCATGCCGCCAAGGCTGATGAATCTTTCGATTAAGTTACAACAGAATCACGTGGTATGAAGTCCACTGTCTAAAGGTTGAGATAAGAAATCTTTCGCAAGAGATTTGCAGGAATTTTCTTGTTGACGTGGTCTCACGTTTACGATACCAAGTTTCAAGGTCCTATTCTCGGAAATTTTGTCATTATCTAGACTAAAATCTCCACGAACGGAAATGCCCAGAACATTTTTTTCTTTCAATTTGACCGGTCTATGGACAAAATATTGTAAAAGCTAAGCAGTACTCGGATTATTGTCCTGTACGTGTGAAGCTGTTTGTTTGCTTTTCTATGCTATGCAAAGAAGTTTAAATTGTTGAGTTTTATGAAGTTCTAAAGTATGGACATTGAAATACTACTATGTAGAAGCAACAGAGCGGGCACTTTCATTTTGATATAAGCTTACTGTACTACTGTAATTGCAAGGTGGTTCCAACCGTAGTTTTTAACGTTTGCGTTTATGGCGAAAAACAATATCCTAAACAAAATTCTTGGTAGTTTATTTTTCAATAAAGATATGGTTTCTTATTTCACGTTTGAACTTGACCGATTAGAAAGTTTAATAAATTGTACCCACACAACAGCTCAGTCTTACCCCTCCCACTCGCTATCCGCTACTGCAAAACCAACAAACACTTCATCTTAATCAGCTTAAACATCCTCGTCGCATCGATCCGTGTAACCTAAAGCCTAATATCGCCGACGATACATCTAAAATAAACCTTAATCCTTCCGAAATGTTATGCAGGTATTATATTTCCCTCTACCCCAGTCACTGTGGAATGTATAGCTTCCTACGCAAATATTCTTTAGAACCTCACGCGGTACCCTGACCTTTTTCCTCCTACACGTTTTTCACGTCTGTGGACACGTGAAAAGCACAAAGGCCACTTCAAATAAAAAAAAAAATCAACGAACTGTTGCTTATAACCGACTAGATAATATTAAACAAAAAAAAAAGATATGTTGTTCCGGAACAAACGAATCCGCCGAGTTTGACGACCAAGCTACTTCAAGAAGGAACTCTTTAAACACTATCTTCTCACTGCAGACTATTTTTTCTGGTGGAGTAAGGACACGCTCCAAACTTTTAATTAAAACGTGACAGGATGTGCTGTTAACTTCTTCGGTATACGACTTCACTGTAGCCTGCGAATACAGCCGCCTCTCGTCGCCCCCGGCCGCTAGGAGCGTTCGCGCGAGATAGCTCTCTCGCGCGAACCCCCTGGCGGTCGGGAGCGATGAGAGGCGGCTGTATTCGCAGGCTAACTTCACTGTGAAACGTTTCTTACCCTTTGTTTTTGCGCTTTCGGAGTTCAGTGCTTACCCAAAAAGATTGCGACGGTTATGCAGTGTCCAGCTTTCTAAAACAATGTTATGTTTCCTCTTAATGTCTGGAATGTTCGTGACGTGAGTCTCTACTATATAATGTTTTACCCAAACATCATTGCAGGTTCCATCATGGACACGCCTAGCCTGTGACAGCCGCTTCCTCCCCGATTTTTTTCTGAGGGGAGGAAGCGGCTGTCACAGGCTATGACACGCCATATAATTTGCCGTCAATTTATTTTTAGAGTAAAGTTCGTTTCTTGCAAAATTTTCTTGCAAACAGGCACACGATTCAAAATTAGATGACAGCGCCTTAAACGAGTGTCTATACTTTTTAATCTTTCAGAAAAAAATGCTTCGACAGATATTGATCTTCACTGCACTTCTAGTTGCAAAGGCAATGGCGGAAAGAATCCCCATGATAGTCGCCCCAGAGACACGCTTTCAACAATGCAATAGCACTTCCTGTGATTGCGGCGCTGGAGGAAGTAACAACGCCTTCATGAAATGTAACCAAGCCTGTCCAGATACCAAATGCAAGGCACTCACGTGTTCATCCGGGACATGCTACCAAGAATGTCACAACTGTCACATGGAGTGCACAAGCGACGTAGATTATTGTACACAGCGGTGTCTGTCTGGAGCATGCTCATTCACGTGCAACGCCAAACACTGTGAGCATTACTGTAGTGGTGGAAACTGCAATAGCACGTCCCCAACGGATGTCGTTTACAAACTGAATTTGCCACGTGAATATTTAATCACATTAGCTGTACTCTTCGCACTGACTGCCATTCTATCGTTTTTACTTCTCGTATTGTTTCTTTGCAAAGGGGATTGTTGTAGGAGACAAGGAACCTACTACAAACTGAAAAATTTCAGCAGTAGCCTCGAAAGCGTGGAGTCCTCATCAACATTTGTATAGTACATTAACAACAAAACACGAAGCGTTAAAACAACTACGAGAAGGTACATTCAAGTTAAAGAACCGCAAGTTTGTTTCTCGGTACTTATGATGTAGACTTTGTACAACAGGACCTCAACGCCCACCGCGATTTAGATTGGTTGAAAACCAGTTTGTCTCATGCATGCTATTTATAGATTTTTTTTAAGGGTACAAGACAAGAAAGTGTACAGTTGAAAGTGCAACCTCTTTACCATGGTCTCTCTGGGGTTGTTTAAACGACGTCTGAAACATTAATTTGTTTGTCTACGATATTAATTTAATGAACTTTATTTATTTTGAAAAAAAAAACCTACTACTTTATGGTTAGGTTAAGAAGCAAAGTTTGTTTCCTAAGTAAAAATTAGACATAACACAAAACTTTTAAAAATCTTTTATTATTTATTTGAGATGATTGACATACTACAGTGTTGATAATGTATAATTATTTTCTTGGAATATATAAAGGTGGTATTCGTGTTGGCTTTTTATCGAGTTTGCTAAGCTCTCAAATTATTGGTGTTTTGGTTGACATGAACCTTAATTTAATAGTTAACACTGGCAGTTAAAACATGGAGAGTTTGGTTTTATAAAGTAAATTAGCTGCTGTAAAAATCTCAAAGATGACGTTTCGAACGCCAGCCCTTAGTCAGAGCGAGTCATCACCTGCAGTTCCGTTTCCGTAACTTTCAGTCACTATTTGGAACTCTTTTGAAACCTCTTGGTGTACAATCACAAAACTCTGAAAAACCGTTAAATTAATACCATTAATTTGGTTCCAGACTTTGCAATAGTCGACTGCATCTGGCCCTCAAGCAGTTTGAGGCCTGGGTTTAAAGTGTGTTCGGAAAATATGGTTGACACTTAATATCTTCACCGAGAAAACCCAGATCAAAATGAAATTTTCCCTGAATGTTAATCTTGATGTTTTCTTTTGCCTTAATGCAAAAGTTTGGTCACGTGACATGTCACGTGATCAAAATTACGAAAATCGGCGATTTGGTAGGGAATTTCTTTGTATAGTTAAATAAATTAGCTTTTCAGATGGAGGTTTAACATATTTAACCTTCTACGTTTGGAATGATTGTCCTCAAGTCTTTAAATTACAGTTATAAATAATTCTTGGTTGAATTTGGGACTGAAAAATGACCTTTGTCCTCATAATCTTTTTTAGAGATTAATGGACACTCATTCCAAACGTGAAGGGTTGGAGATATTTAATCTGCATCAGAAAAGCATTTTTATTTGATGTTTTCTCTTAAACCCGTCACCAATTCGTCAAATATTTGCTATTTTAAGAAAAATGGCCACGTGACATGTCACGTGACCTATGCCAAAACTTATTGTACTTAAAAATGTTAAGGACGATAATATCGTTCTATGTGCCAAATTTCGATTCAGTTCCATTCTGTTTGTAAAAGTTATTACGAATAAACCGTTCTTTTCCTGGTCAAAGCCCTTAACTTGACCCAGGCCTTAAACTACTTGAGCGTCTACTTGTCTGAGTAAAAGATGCAAACAAAGTACAGTATAAAGCTAAGGTAATCGTCTCCAACCTTTATTCAAAGGTGTTAATGCTGTTTTTTTAACTGACTGTACTACGCAATGATAATGAAAACTTGCCTTCGGCACACAAACCAAGCCCTTCATAAGTGAGTACGCGTCAGGCATCGAATATGCCCTATTTTGGTATTTTAGCAATGTTGTGATAAAAGTGCATTGCCATTATTTGAAAACTCAAAACTCAAATACTCATGTGAACATGCTAAAGAAGACATCACATACATTGCGTTGGACATAGGTAAACGTTTTAAATTCGTTTTAGACAGAGAAGTCTTAGCCCTAGGCAAATACCAGACAAAATCAGTTTTCCTGATTACTAAAATGTCAAACAGAGAAACTGCAGTTCAGCTCTATTTCTCTCATTTATTAAATTTTCAACAAAAGAAATTTAATAAGTCTTTTCTCATTCGGGTTTCGGGTACTTGATTAGAAAGGACGAAAAAAAGGCGGGGTGCCCGTGATCGTTTATGAGAAAACAGCCACTTATTTTTTAGCGAGCTTAGTTTCAAAGGAAACTCCTATGTTCTAAATGTGCGTGCGCTCGTGCACACGCAAGAAATTATAGGCATGCAAAACCATGGAATCACCTTAAATCTTATACAGTGACCTCGAGCTGTCATCATCTGGCAGACGTATTTCCTTTCTCTAACAATCACACGAGAAGGTCATGAAAATATGAAAATAAATTAAAAGCGAATAGGCCAATAACTCTGTTATAATGCTCGCGATGTACAGGAAAGTACGTGCATAATTTTCAAAATAAATTCCTTTGATAAAATCGATCTAAGTTCAAACCTTACTTTCCGCTTTACGCAGCAGATCCTGGGATGATGACGTCATGTGGGAGTTTCTTTAGCCGACGTCATCACTTTCACTTTGCCTGATAAAAACCTTACGAAGCACTTTTACTGGACGTCTGTTTGCGTTATCTTCTCAAGGCATACAAACTTGAATTCAAGATATCATTTTAAGCTTTGGCTGTCGCTCTATATTCATACAGGAACTATTCGGGAAAAGACCACCAATTCACGATTTTATGCAGGTTAGTAAGCTTAACTTATATCGTCGTTAGTCTCTCAATTCGGAAAATTTCCTTTATGTCCTTCCTTGCTTCAGCTAGTCAATACGATCTAATTCAATTCAAGATACGTGCATTAGAACTGTACGAAGTTTTAAGACTAAATATTCAGTCACCGTCCTCAGGAACAGATAATCGAGGATCAGGATGTAATTAAAAAACTTGTTTGAATTCCAGCAGAAACAACTTTTAACAAAGCTTAAGGGCTTATATTTTTTACTTCTTTGTTTTTTCTCCGACCCAAAGGAAACAGTTAACTGCTAATAATCCAAAGCGAAGGATATCTAAAGTTTTCACTGCAATTCAGATATCTGAGATATGGTGCAGACTACAACTAGCGTGAATATAAATGGCTATATAATGATTCATTTGAAATACAAAAAAACTCTGAAGCATCGGACCTAAGCATGCACATAGCTGCACATAAAAAAAGACGTTTTGTAATAAAATAACCCAGTTGCATCAAAAACACCATTTTCCGTCATCCCATTTGCGCATAAAATATTTTCTATCGTCAGTTATGGACAGCAAAGACAAAATTCCGAATAATGCCGCCAAGGCTGGTGAATCTTTCTATAAAGTTACAACAGACATGATCGCGTGGTATTAAGTCCACTGTCTAAAGGTTCAGATAAGAAATTTTTCGCAAGAGATTTCTCGGAATTTTCTTGTTGACGAGGCCTCATGTTTTCGATATCAAGGTTCAAGTTCCTATTCTCGGAAATTTTGTACTAACTGGACTAAAATCTCCACGAACGGAAATGCCCAGAACATTCTTTTTGACCGGTCTACGTCTATGGACAAAATACCAGGAGGTGACTATTTAAATACTGTAAAAACTACTATGCAGTACTCGGATTATTACCCTGTAGGTGTGAAGCTGTTTATTTGCTTTTCTATGCTATACAAGGAAGTTTAAATTTTTAAGTTTTATGAAGTTCTAAAGTATGGCCATTGAAATACTACTATGTAGAAGCAACAGAGCAGTAATTGCAAGGTGGTTCCAACCGTAGTTTTTAACCTTTGAGTTTACGGCAAAAAAAAATATCCCAAACAAAATTCTTAGTAGTTTATTTTTCAATAAAGATGTGGTTTTTTATTTCACGTTTGAACTTAACCGATTAGAAAGTTTAATAAATTGTACCAACACAACAGCTCAGTCTTTACCCCTCCCACTCGCTATCCGCTGCTGCAAAACCAACAAACACTTCATCAATGTACTTTTATCAGCTTAAACATCATCGTCCCATCGATCTATGTAACCCAAAGCCTAATATCGCCTACGATACATCTAAAATAAACCTTAATCCTTCCGAGTTGTTAAGCAGGTATTATATTTCCCTCTATCCCAGGCAGTGTGGAATGTATAGCTTCCTACGCAAATATTCTTTAGACCCTCACGCAGACTTTTTTCCTCCCACGCGTTTTTCACGTCTGTGGACACGTGAAAAGCACAAAGGCCACTTCGATTGAAAAAAACAAAATCAACGAACTGTTGCTTATAACCGAGAATAATATTAAACAGAAAAGGATATGTTGTTTCGGATAAAACGAATCCGAGTTTGACAACCAAAATGAAACTACTTCAAGAAGGAACTCTATAATCTTCGTCTCACTGCAGACTGTTTTTCAGGTGGACTCGCTCCAAACTTTTAATTAAAAACGTGACAGGATGTGCTGTTAACTTTTTCGGTACATTCTCTATTTTCGAATTGCCCATAATACACTTTGTTTGCCCCCCAAATTTTGCATAATCTATTGTTTTGAAATGCTCTTGGGAATATGCAGTCCTCCCAAGAGCATTTAAAAACAATAGTTTGTGCAAAATTTGGGGGGGGGGGGGGGTCAAACAAAGTGTATTATGGGCAATTCGAGAATAGAGAATACTTCACTGTGAAACGTTTCTTTTTACCCTTTGTTTTCGTGCTTTGGGAGTTCGGTGCTTACCCAAAAAGATTGCGACGGCTATGTGGTGTCCAGCTTTCTAAAACAATGTTATGTTTCTTTTGAGGAATGTTCGTGACTTGAGTCTCTACTGTATCATTTCCCTTCTCTCCCCAGTCCCCTCCCCGACGCCTGCTACGCAGGCTACTACTGTACTTTACCCAAACACCATTGCAGGTTCCATCATGCACACGCCATTTAATTTGCCGTCAATTTATTTTTAGAGTAAAGTTCGTTTATTGCAAAATTTTCTTGCAAACGGGCACACAATTCAAAATTAGATGACAGCGCCTTAAACGAGAGTCTATACTTTTTAATCTTTCAGAAAAAATGCTTTGTCAGATATTGATCTTCACAGCACTTCTACTTGCAAAGGCAATGGCGGAAAGAATCCAGATGATAGTCGCCCCAGAGACACGCTTTCAACAATGCAATAGCACCTCCTGTGATTGTGGCGCTGGAGGAAGTAACAACGCCTTCGTGAAATGTAACCAAGCCTGTCCAGATACCAAATGCAAGGCACTCACGTGTTCATCCGGGACATGCCACCAAGAATGTCACAACTGTCACATGGAGTGCACAAGCGACGTAGATTATTGTTCACAGCGGTGTCTGTCCGGAGCATGCTCATTCACGTGCAACGCTAGACACTGTGAGCATTACTGTCGTGGTGGAAACTGCAATAGCACGTCCCCAACGGATGTCGTTTACAAACTGAATTTGCCACGTGAATATTTAATCATGTTAGCTGTACTCTTCGCACTGACTGCCATTCTATCGTTTTTACTTCTTGTATTGTTTCTTTGCAAAGGGGATTGTTGTAGGAGACGAGGAACCTACTATAAACTGAAAAATTTCAGCAGTAGCCTCGAAAGCGTGGAGTCCCTACCAACATTTGTATAGTAGATTAACAACAAAACACGAAGAGTTGAAAAAAAACTACGAGAAGGTACATTCAAGTTAAAGAAACGCAAGTTTGTTTCTAGGTACTTACGATGTAGACTTTGTATAACAGTACCTCAACACCCTACCGCGATTAAGATTGGTTGAAAACCAGTTTGTCTCATGCATACTATTTATAGATATTTTTTAAGGGTACAAGACAAGAAAGTGTACAGTTCAAAGTGCAACCTCTTTACCATGGTCTCTCTGGGGTTGTTTAAACTAACGAAGACTGAAACATTAATTTGTTTGTCTACGATATTAATTTAATTAACTTTATTTTTTTTGAAAAAAACCCTACTACTTTATGGTTAGGTTAAGAAGCAAAGTTTGTTTGCTAAGTAAAAATTTGACATAACACAAAACTTTTAAAAATCTTTTATTATTTATTTGAGATGATTGACATACTACAATAAAGGTAATGTATAATTATTTTCTTGGAATATATAAAGGTAGTATTCGTGTTGGTTTTTATCGAGTTTGCTAAGCTCTGAAATTATTGGTGATTTGGTTGACATGACCCTTAATTTAATAGTTAACAGTGGCATTTAAAACATTGAAAGTTTGGTTTTATAAGGTAAATTGGCCGCTGTAAAAAACTCAAAGATGACGTTTCGAGCGCCAGCCCTTAGTCCCTGCAGTTCCGTTTCCAGTTCCCCTTGGCGCGTTAAGGTTACAGTGTACCTTCAGATCGAAAATTTATTGAAAATTTTTTTTTGGCGTTAAAATAAAGTTTACAGAATGAACTATCATCCAAAAAAAAAAGTATCGAAAAATAGTGAAAATTGACGGAGAAATGACGGTATAACTTTTGTGGGCGGAGTTTGTTTATTAAGCGATATGTTTTTTTAAGCGCCGTTTTCTCAAAGTTAATTTTTCGCTTGTTGGGGACACTTTAAAGAGCTACAACTCAAAGGGAATTTGTTCGATTTTCCTTAAATTTGGACAGAAGCTAGGCTAACATATAATCAACAAAAACGTGTCGGCGAATTTCTTAATTCCGAAAACTTTTTCGTCAAGAGGCATTTCCGTGCGATCATTCCAATTTTTTTTTCTCCCCTTTTCGAAAATATTCTGTAACTTTTCACTGAAATTGAATATGGAAAATCGCCGACACGTTTTTTTAGCGCTTCGTGTCCGGAAACCCAAGAACAAATCAAATTAGCAAAATATAATAATCGCTTTGAGTTATAGCGTTTGAAAGCTGATTCGGACGTTCGAATTTAGACGTCGTAAAAAATTCGACAATTCATTTTATTATCAAATGGTTTCCATATTTAGATAGCCAGCTCTATAAGCTTTAATTTGATATCTGGGTTTAGGTATATTAAGTGTAATCTTAAGACGCTAGAGCTGTTATACTGGAGACACCCCCGAAGGTACACTGTAACCTTACCTCCACTGGACAGTTTAACCCCGATATCTCGAGCCATCAGGTACTCACAAACTGTTCGAGATACCGAGATTCTTACAATACAGTATATTTAAACTGCAGGCCCTTTAGAGCGGTTTTAATTGAAAGTAATTTCGCAATAGCCCATTTCCGAGTTGCTCTTAGCCTCCTTTTCAAACCGAGGCCAAGTGCAAAACCATTCATATTGATATGAGATTCGTTTCACATGCATATTAAACCTATCTCCATATGAATGGTTTTGCACTTGGCCTCGGTTTGAAAAGAAGGCTGAGAGCAACTCGGAAATGGGCTATTGCTTTGGTTTTGCATTGCTGCGGTTTGTGATTGGCTAAAAAATCTCGCGCCACTTTCTCGACCAATCAGAAGTAACACCAAAACCAATCGTGACTTGCCTGCACGCGTTTTCCCGCGCTTGGCTTGAATTTGCTTCGAGCTCTGATTGGTTCATTGGATTGTTTACGACTGCTGTGATTGGCCAGAGTAATTACTTTGGTTTTGGTTTTACGACACTCAAATGAAAACTGCTTTAAACTGTAAACCATTCCCTGTTTGGGCCGCTCGTATATTCGAGTTATATTCGAGTACACAGGAACACTGAAAAATTGGTTTGATCGACTCTACCAAAAAGTCGTTTTCTCAATCATTTTTCACAATAGAAAGATAAAATCACAGATTGAAGTGAATTCGTTGTTCCAGATCATAAGCTGCATCACATTGTTTTCCTATTTCATGTTTTCTTTTTTCTGTTTGCTTTTTAAAAGCAGGCCCGTGATTTAATCTACAGCTTGGATTTTCCAGCTTTGGGTTGAATCTCTCTCAGTTTCATCGCCAGCCCCATGTTTCCTTTGATCTTGAGCTTGCCTTTGAAGAACGCCTGACGGGATAAAACGTAACTGTTACAACCACAAGCACTCGAGATACTTCTTCCAGGCGTTCAGATAGTGGGTAGCCTGTTCTAGGCGTTCAGATAGTGGATAGCCTGTTCCAGGCGTTCAGATAGTGGGGAGTGAAGGAGAGGCGGCGCGCGAAGAAAAGATGCTGCGAGTGCTGACGGAGGGGGATTGGCGCGAAAGAGAGCGAGGCGAGAGAACCTCATCTCGCCCGTCTCCCCAGTCTCCCCTAGTTTATTCCCCGCCCCCACAATCGTAACTCCTGGAACAGGCTACTTGCAGGCATATCTACTGTATAGTCTCAATGAATTGAGCACGCGAGCTTTGATGCGAAAGGTTGCTAAGCAACATCGTGCCATGCTGACAGATTTTCTCGGCGGAGACTCCCCTCCCCTAAGAAAGCTTCCTTTAAGCCTCTGTGGGCCAGCGGTTAATGAGAATGGTCTCACTGCGCATGCAAACGATTATCTAGTTGAACTCGGAAGGTACATACCGTCTGTGGATTCAACTTGCCGCTCATGAGCTGAACAAAATCTTCATCACTAATGGTCACTGTACAGTCAGCTTTGTCTGAAAAATAATTATAAAAGACTGCTAGCACATGAGGTAGCATAAAAGCTACAGTTACCAAGACAACAACGAGCGTAACAGAGTCAAGGGCTTTGGTCACTTGTCCTTCCAGTTTCAAGCTTTCCATCTTTTCAAACGGTACGCTTAGAGAAACAACAACAACAATCCAAGGCTCCTACGAGCCAACTCGAGGAAACAAAACAACCTTCGGACCCTCCCCTTCCCTGCGCGTTTTGTTTCACCTCCGCCTACCCCCAACCCTCCCCTCTCTCAAAAGCCGTCCCCATGGGTAAGGCAGGTGACCATTACCTGTCGCATTGGAACTAGCAGAATATATGTGCCAGCCTTACGCACTGGTCAGCAGAATTACCAAGAAAAGAGGTAGGTACGTCATGTATGGGGACACAATGACGTACCTACCAGAAAAGTTTACAGACGATAGATGGAAGGAAGAAGTGAAAATTTGCATATTCGTCCTCGTATGATATAACTCGTTCAGCACTTCACGCATTCACGAGTTGAAAAACAAACAAGAAAGTCTAAAGCAACAGTTCAGTTATTATTACCTGACGCCATAAATTTTAGAGCACCGTCTCCATGTTTGGCATCCACGATCCACCACGCTTCCTTCCCATTGGCGTGTTTGATTATGAATTTAAAAACCCCTTTGATCTTCTTAACTAGTTTAGCGCCCTCCTAGGTTGTTAAAAATGAAAGGAAAACAATTAACAAACAGTGAACTTGGTAAGTTAGCAAGCTTTCTAAGATAAAATTTCCCGATAAGTTTAGATTCAAGATGTGGATAAAAATAAATACATCATATGCAAGGGACTTGTGCTTTGGAATTTGCAAGTAAAACTCCAGTGGAACAAAAGATAAAAAAAGACAAGCAAACAAACAAAACGACAAACTGAAAGTTAAAAAATAGTTTTCTGTACCCCTCACCCCTTTTAATGTTTTCTCCATCTCATCAAATATAGCTGCGGCCTTGAAATCTTGTTTTGTGACTGCTGAGGTGTACGAAGGAACTGGACCATACCTAAACTCAAGTTGATGAAAGAAACATCCTTTACATTCAAACAAAAAATCGTGACAGTTGCTACCGGCTACATGTATTTGACTTAGTTCTGATTGGTTCATTTGACTCCTTGCCTCTGTTGTAATTGTCCAGAGTGATTACTTTTTAACGACACTCAATTGAAAACGGCTCTATTACTGACAGTAAGGGGGTGTTTTGTAAAGGGTTTAAATGCACCAAGACAGAAATAACGAAGTGTCTGTATAAAGTAGGGTTCAACGGTGTTTGCCATGATGTGCTAGCATTACTTCTTTTTTATATGAATATGAGTACGTTACCTTCTCTGATTGGGAAATCCTAATCGATACAAGGCCACTACAACAGCCCCGCCCAGTCCCAAGTTATGTTGAAGAGCCACCCTTGCCCCTGGGACCTGTCTAGTACCACATTCACCACGAAGCTGGCGACAAAGCTCGGTGCACTGTGCGATTCCTGACATGAAAAATAAGTAAGAAAAAATGAGTTCAAACAAAGAGACAAATAAGAGTTCTTGTCTAAAGTTATTGAGCAGTACTTTGCTGTGATGCTTATTAAGCTAACGTATTAATAATTATTATTCATGAAGTTTGAACAAAGAAAATCATAAGTGTGACGTCCGGTGGTTTGGATACCCGATCTTAATTAACATAGATTTTGGCAACTTTATTTCTTCGTCTTCCCTGTATTTAACGATCAGTTTGAAAAGATATATCAAATACTCGAAAGAGTGTTTTATCAGGTATCAAAACATCTCTAGTTGAAAAAAAACTCGGCTGTTAATGTTTAAAATCCTGATGAAAAACTATGTATAGTACTGAAGGTGGTTCTAACTTCTCAGTCTGTGGATGAAATGCTAAAGTGTGACCATTCAAATGAAAGCTACTGAACAGTTCTTTCCTGTGGTATTGTTTATTATGCTGTACAAGGTGGTTTTAACTTTTGAGTCTGTGGATCGCTGCGCTCGGTCCGTACGTCATGACCTTGAGCCAAATATTTTCCCATCCGGCCCCACATAATTATTATGTGCATGACATGACATGTCTAACTGAAGTGTATGTGAACTTTTCAAGTGGCTTTTGATGCTTTTTTTGGTTTTTAAAATTCCATTGCAACATGAAATTTGAGAGCTTTTAGTTTTTGAACTTAGCCATTGTAATAGTTAAGTTGACTACCTGTTGCTCCAAGAGGATGTCCTTTGGAAATAAGTCCCCCGCTGGGATTTACAACCCACTTGCCACCATAAGTGGTGTCACCTCTGTCTACTAATTGTCCTCCTTGTCCTGCAATGAAAAACAGTATTGACAATGACCTTTATGCCTCATATTTTCACACAGGTTTCAATTTTGTTACTTTTGCACGTCATTAAATGTTTTCCCCTGTATTCTTTAGTTAATACATACTTTAAAATACATACTTTATTGTATGTTAAGGCCCTGTCACACTTTTGCGTATGAGAGAAACGTATGAGTTGCGTATGAAAATTCATAAAATAATTTTCATACGCACAAAATGCCCTTGAAAATACAGCGCTTGACAAGCGTACTCGGACGTATGAGTAACGTACCTCTAGCGTAACTCTCGCGTATTCAGCGTATCCCTAGCGTATGCTTAGCGTATAAACCATAGGTCCGAATACGCACAAAATTTTTAAGCATGCTTAAAAAAAATTTTCTGCCTCGCCGTATGCCAGCGTATGCCACCGTATGCAACCGTGCCTGAAACGTATAGAACCTACGCCTAACGTACCCCTAGCGTATGTCAGCGTATACGAGCGTATGAGTGATATTTTTCATACGCTGGCATACGCTAGTAGGATACGCAATATTGTGACAGGGCCATTACATGCATAGCGTGCTTGTGCGTATACTAACAAGCATGATAAGAGCATGAAGATGGTAATGAATAGGCCACGTGTTACACAGGGAACCCATCAAATGATAGCAGTATTGCAATGAGTTGGATACCATGTGGAAGAAGAAGAGGCAAACCGAAGGACACATATTGGCAAAGAATGGCGGAAAAAATTTAGATTCAAGAGTCGGGCTGTGATGCAGTTAGCTAAAGCAGGCCAGAATGGAGATCTTTTGTTCGCACACTATGGGACACTTGGCATGAAAAGAAGCAATGATGATGATGATGATGATGATGACTTGCACAGCAGGGGCGCTCTGGATACCAGCCATGTTGCCGATTGGGCCATCTTGTCTAAATAAAGTTTACATATTTACCATCTGTCCTGCATAAAAACTTCAATGACTATTTATTCCAACTTAAGTGACACTGTCATTTGACAAAGGCACAGGGCGCTCTCGCATACATGTATAATATGAATAACAAATAAAGAGTTGGAAATGATTACCTTCAGTAGTTTCATATATTACTTTTAAAATATTCAAATTAGGTGGCCATTTTGAATCATTAAGATGCAGTCGACTACTGCAAGATGTGAGACTGGGAAACCTTCAGCAACCACTTAGAACTCTTGTAAAACCTCTTTGTGTGCAATCAGAAAACTATGATAAACCACTAACTAATCTGCTTCCAGACTTTGGTTGGTTGGTTGGTTCCAGACTTTGCAATAGTCGACTGCATTCAAATGGCTGTCGCCAACCTTTATTTAAAGGTGTAAAGGTTGGCTTTTAAATTGTACTACACAAAGATAATAAAAACTTGCCTTCAGCACACAAACCAAGCCCTTCATAAGTGAGAAGCTCATTGACAGAGAAACAGTCATGCAGCTCAACTACCTGAACATCTCTAGGTGACATACCTTGATAAATAAAAGACCATTAGAAGTCTAGCCTGGTTTTCCCAATACGGCAATTCAAGCAAAAGTGCAATCAAAATATATTCATGTGAAGTGAAAACAAATATGGCACAGGCACAAGAAAAAGGAACACTAATTATTTTGATCCCTGCACTGACGTGCTTGCCATGTTGTTGTTTCCCAACCATCCCAGATTTTGTCGACTTACGAAACCATGAAATTGTAGACATCCCAGATCATCTGGGATGGTCGGGGACAAATAGGGAAAATCAGGAGCATCTCTATTTTCCCGACGCATCCCAGATTTCTGTGATGATCATTGATTTTCCCAACAATTTTATTGGCAAAATCTGGGACAGTCAGGATTGATTGTCTGGGATTTTCCCAACATAATATGAAAACCAGGCTTTATGCTTGTGCTTGGACCAAGATCCCTTTCACATTGACATAACTGAACTGTAAGTGCAGTAATGCATGTAATTGGCTTACATAAGCAAAACCCAGGATAAGGGGGCTATGGCAATAAAACAGAGAGAAGTTACTCAGTTCTGTTGGACTTTTCAGTTTTCTAACATTCAGGCTTTTAGCCAGAAATTGAAAAGCGGGTGTCTTGAAGATATTTCCCATCATAACTTTTTAAAGGATTGGGTGCAATTTTCATTAATTTCTTCAAAAAATGAGCATCCACAGGATGCCTGGACACCCTGTTGGCTAAAAGCTTGCTAACATTTAAAACTGTACAGTGACTGTCCCAGGTCTCCCAGGTACAACTGTCTTTGATTCCAAGTAAATAAAGTACATATTAAATCCCTACTTATTAACCCACCAGTCTTCTGATACAGTTTCCTTGCAGCAGCCTTTGTCATGTCATAACCGACCTGCAATTAAAGGTACCAGTACTCAAATTATTAAACCTTATCATATGACCTATACAGCCCTGCGAGCCTTTTCTTTGCAAAAGCATTGATGAAAGTCCTGTATGAGGGCCATACGCATTTGTGCAAGTGGGGCCGGAAAAAGCCGTACGGCCCTACTACAAAAGCGGACGGCCTCGCGCATTAAAAATTCAAACAATTTTGTCTCCAAATTGGTCATATGATAAGATACTTATTGACTAAGTTAGGTCAGGCTGGATGGGAAAATATTTGGCTCTCGGTCATGGCGCACGGACCTCGCTGTGCTTGGTCCGTACGCCATGACCTTGTGCCAAATATTTTCCCATCCGGCCCTCCCACTTAGTCAATAAGTACATACAGGTATTAGCACCTGCAGAGTCAAACCTCCACTTAATGTGTAGTGTGGTTATGTTCTACTGGGGTAGTATGTTCCTATGGTACAGTACACTATGGAATTGGAATTTCTAAAGAAGTATTGGTAGACTGCTAGCTATTCCTTTTCAGTTAGATGAGCAGGCCAGCTGATCATGACAACACGCTTAATGAGACTGGACCATGCTTTAATATACAAGGTGGTTCTCAAACGTTTGAGTTTGTTGACAAAATTGCAGCTACAGCTGTACATGTAGTTTACTCAGTCACACAATTTAAAGATTCAACATGTGGGCAACAAAAATTGTGTGAAAAGTGTAAGAAAAATTGCACAAAAAATCACCTGAGTGTGTAAATGGGCCAACAACACTTACCAACTTAATAGAACTGTTCTCATTAAATGTGCTGCCGAGGTCTGTTGCCATTTCCATTCCAACAATTTCTACAGCTTTATCTTCCAAACCGTGCTTCTTGACAAACTCTTCATTAGCCAGAACAGCTGCAGCACTGCCATCTGATGTAGGACTGAAATTGTACATTTATGGGAAAGGATTAAGCTATTGAAAATTAAGCTGTGAATAAGAACAACCTTTGGACCCTCCCCTCTCCTAGGTGTTTGGCTCCACCGACCCTCCACCCTCTGCGTCCAACTCCCCACCCTCCCCTCCCTCCCACTTCATACCCATGGGCAAGGCAGGTTACCATTACCTATTGCATTTGGATTGGGAAAAGATATGTAAAAGCCTTATGGACTGGTCAGTGGGATAACCAAGAAAAGTATTGTACCGGTAGTTTAAAATGAATTGTAGGTCAAAATAATTTCAAACTTGTTTTAATTAGTTTTTACTTTATTCCAGATTTATTACCATAATCCTACAAAGAAAAGTATTTGTACCTTGTATTTCAAAAAAAGAAAATCAAAAGAGTAAAAAATCATTTTAACCTAAAATCATTTTAAACTACAACAAATGTTTTCAGCCAATAGATGGAATGAAGGAAGGATAAAAGACGGATCGACCGACCGACCGACCGACCGACCGACCGACCGACCGACCGACCGACCGACCGACCGACCGACCGACCGACCGACCGACCGACCGACCGACCGACCGACCGACCGACCGACCGACCGACTGACTGAAGGAGTAAAAATTTGCATACATGTACATGCATTTGTTCCTGTAAGCTATAACATGTGCAACGCTTCATGTATTCAATGATGTCTGAGTTAAAAAATACTGCTCAGGACAAGCTTGCAAATTAAAGATTTTTGCAACAACTGTAAGTGTACTGTACATGTACATGCAGAAATATTAAACCAAAAGACCTTAGTAAAATTTAATTATAAATAAACAAAATAAATTTCCTGTTTACGTACTTACCAGCATTGAAGTTTAGTCAGTGGATCAAATACCATTTTAGAGTTTTT
Source organism: Cladopsammia gracilis (assembly GCA_022457155.1). Lineage (NCBI taxonomy): Eukaryota > Metazoa > Cnidaria > Anthozoa > Scleractinia > Dendrophylliidae > Cladopsammia > Cladopsammia gracilis. The sequence continues at coordinate 694,201 of JAJGOT010000420.1, read as the reverse complement.
TATTTCCTCCAAAGTGTACTTTGTTCTAAACTGGGATAAGCTAAGATAAAAATTGATATCCGTCCATTAAAGGGCACATTGCAACAAAAGATGAACACAACAAGATTTTGTGTGCACAACAACTCATGTAATAATAAACCTCAGGTTGATCTCCAGTTATTTATGGTACAGTGTTCTAATAAGGCCAAAATAAAAGGGTAACAGATGGCGACGGCATTGATATGGTGATGGCAATGGTGGTGATGCTGAATGATGATGATGGCAGTAGTGGCAGCGATGGCAATTGGCAATGATGATGATGATGATGATGGCAATGATGGTGATAATAATGATAATGAGGATGGTTATGCATGATGGTGATGGCAATAACAATGGCAATTAGGAGGAGGATTATGTCATGAACCTAACGCAACTGCTGCTGATGATGATGATGACGACGACTATGATGATGATGATGATGATGTTGATGATGATTATTATAGCTACAGTATTTTATTAGATTTTTGAGAGTAGGCAACAGCAGTTTTCACTTACGGGTTGTCTACAGAGTGTAGATGGTTCTTGTAAGCAATCTTGGCAAAGTGGTCTGGTTTGGTTCCTGTTTTAATATGGATAAAGAACATTTTGACAAAAAGTAAAACATGAATTAATTAATTGATGTCTTGCTGTACCAAAATTACTTTTAAAATATTTTGACTCTGTCTGGAACTTGACACATAATTTTAAAAATATTGTGGGTTAGCTTTTATGTTGTGGCGGGCATAGAGAGGCTCAGTGTCGAAGTAAGGAAGCATAGATGGAAATTTATCAGACACACCTTTAGACAGGAACCAAACAACAACTGCGTTATGGCTCTAACTTGAGCCACAGTAGGGAAAAGCAGGGGTTTCAATAAAATTGAGAGTAAGTGGCAATATTTGTAAACTAGATGGTAGTGGCAATAAAAGGGTCATAATTAAGGTCCCTTTTCTATTGGGGGGTCTGCAGGCATGCCATCCCCCCCCCCCCCCCCTGAAAATTTTAAAATCTAGGACCTTGGAAATAGCATTTCCAGCATTCTGGGCATCAACTTAAGTGAAATTAATTGAAAAGTAGGTGGTGATAATTTAGGAAGTAGCCAATGAAATTCGCCAGTTGCCAGCTTCTAATGAAACCTCTAAAAAAGGAAAAGAGGGAGGGCAAAAACAAAATGGTAAGAGACGGTAGAGAGACAGAGGTCCAGAGCAGACGGGAAAACATGGGACGAGGTGTGTTCTCCAGCACAAGACAAGAGAATTTGGAAGATTAGTGTGGAGGCCTAATGTGCCAAATGGCACAAAAGAGATAAGGTAGCAGGTAACAGGTGGGTATTGTTTAGTGTCTTATGAATCTTTTGCGTTACTGTATTTGGTAATCGCAACATCTGCAACACCAAGTCACTGCCAAAAAAATTAAAATGAAAAACAAATTATGTGCAAATATCTCACCATATTTTTTCATGTGCTCTTTGCCAGCATTTCCAAACATCTGAGGAGTTAGTGGTGCAGCAGCCACACCTTCTTTGTTAGCCATCAGTTCCACATGTTTGCCCATTGGTGAAGTGCGGTCTCCATGCTAAACAAACAACATGTCAATACTGTATGAATGCCAGTCAACAAAACAGGGGGGACTCACATGCGAAAATGATGGGGTCAAAATTTGAAGATTGGTACCACTTAGAGTGCTAAAATCTAGATAAATCACTGTTAGAATTACCAGTATTGCGGTACATTTTAGGGTATTGAGCCAAAAAATAGGACAGAATATGACGTGTTATTTTAGAATAGCTTCCTTAAAGGTAAAAATTCATTTTAAAAGCCACACCCATCAAACAAAATTCTGGTACCAAGCACTCCTGTCATTTTTATATGGGAGACCCCCTCCCCACCCCCCTGGGTCCGTTCATGCAGATCTGGCACTGTTAACAGCTGTAAAAGTACAAGTCTTATACCTTTGATCCCAAAGATCCTCTCTCCATTTTCTCAAATCCCAAGGCCAGAACACAGTCTGATATACCTGTAAATTTAATCAACAGACATGTTCTATACATGTACATAGCTGTATGTTACTGAACAAAAGAAAATGTTTATACTTTTTACTAATAAATAAATAAAAAGCATTCCACTGTAATTAGCTTATTGGTATTACAAATTGATTATCAGGCATGCGGTTGCTTTTAAATACACTGCTAAACGAACCACAGTACTACATGTGCATGTACCCTTCGATGTATTTCCCATGTCCCAGGTATTGCCTAAATATTTATTATCTAGTAGGTACAGTACTGTACAACAAAAAGTGACAAGCGTAATAGCCATGTCCAAGTCCAAGCCTCATTACAAGACACCAACAAAGTTTTCAAATAATAAAAATACACTACTGAATTAACAGTTTATCTAACCTCCTTCAATCATCTGCTTTGCCAAATACAATGCACTGGAACCTGTAGCACAGTTATTATTCACCTGAAATAAGTTACAAAAATTAATGCATAGCTATTTTACAAACTTACGTAAAATCATGCAGTTATTAAAATATATACATGTATAACTAATATTTAATTAATAAAACATCTGGTGTCGTGACCTCACTGCAGACATGAAGAGGGCTGGCTGCACATGGAGAGAGTTGGATTATGACTGGCCCAGGATCGTGATAGCTGGAGGAATTTGACATGTCCCAGACGGGGTTGTCGGCAATGGTAATGATGAATATTAACAATGTGAGTTACCGACAGATACATGTACATGTAAGCATTCCATTTTTGCAGTACAGGTACTTTACATGTACAGTGTATATGGTTAAAGTGTGTTAAATTGAAATTTTGCATTGTGTAAATTTTGTTTTTTTTGATATTAGCAAATATAATATTAACTCTTTACTACTAACAACTACGTGAAACTATAGCCAAGAATGACTCAACTGGCCCATATGCTAGCCTGAAAATTATGCTACATTTGTTCAGTTATTAACTGAACAAAAGTAGTTAATCAGCCTGAATTTTATTGATAAGTGAAGGGTGATCTCAAACATATTATTTAATCAATTGACTTACATTGTAAATTGGGATTCCTGTCAAGCCAAGTTGATATAGAGCTCTCTGACCACAAGTTGAGTCACCTATTGATAAAGATACAATGTAAATGATTTCAACTCATCACCAATAGATACACTTCTAATGAAGTTTTATTTTGTATCTTTTATCTTAGTTTATTATTTCATGGCATACCTGGAAACTAGCTCTTAAGCTATAGCTAAGCACACTGACCATGTTTTCTAAATAAAGGATTGATTGATTGATTGACTGATTAATTGATTGATTGATTGATTGATTTGATATATGTTTTGCGATATTTTACTAGTCAAGTTGAAATTTGGGATTTTTCTTGAATTTTGACTTTTGGCACTCTTGGGAGTTGATGGGTTAATACATTGTACATTTGTATCATTGGAAAACCAGGCAGAAGCATCAAGAATTAACACTTGCTATATTTCATACATTCTCACCATAACAGTACCCGACAACAGCTTGTTCTATGTTGCTGTAATCAACGCCAGCATCCTTAAGGGCTTGTGTTCCTAAAATAGAAAAATGCATGCCTGTTAGAAGTCACCGCAGAAATATAAATTCAAAAACTACTGAAGTGACATACATGTCCCCTCCAAAGAGTTATTTATAATAATTATTGGACCATAAAACCAGGGTTTTTTTTAGTGTGGAAGAAATCTCATAAAGGGTAATGTACTATAGGATTTTGAAAAACCTGGTAAGATCTGTTAGCTCTTATTTAGGATTCTAAATAGTATTATAGTAATTTCAACCTGTCATTCAGGTCTTCATGTATGGGTTGTCACAGATTGTTTCTAGAGACGATCCATGAGGATGAGGACGACCTGTAAGGTTCAAACTACTGACAACTAGCCTAGTGACAGCTGGACTGATGACGACCAGCCTGCGATCCAAGGAAGCGATGCTCACAGACTAAATTACAACCAGTACATGAACTAAATGAAATAAATTCTTAAAGATGTTTCTAAAGACCTTCCATAAACCAATAGTAAATGTGAATTCTGAGAAACAAATCAACAGACAAACCTGCTTCTTTAGCCATATCAGGATAATCGAAATCTTCACGTCGACCAGGCTTTTCAAACTGGAAATAAATTATAGTTTTAGGACATACATTACTGTAAACGTCCAAGAATGAGCAACCAACAACTTATTCCAATAACCCCTCTGGAAGCAGGAGGTTTCGCCCCCATTCAAGTTCACACCCTGACCCACCCTTAAATCGAGTTCGCCACTAGCTTACATATGATGCCCGATATATTTTCTCAGCTCCATTGTACATTGTACAACTCCATTGTATTAGGTAAAATTATGTATTCTAAAATATTCTATGGCATTGTATTCTATTGTATTGTCAATCTTTTGTGTTCTTATATTCTATTGTTTTCAATTAACAAAAGAAAATATATCGAGCATGGTATACTAGTTTATCGAGTTCACTCCCACGATTATCTGTATAAATCTTTAGTTAGTAATATAATAAATAATACTTACATAATTTGTTTTTAGTACAAGCTCGTAAGAGTCAATTAAAGAATGAGTATGTGATGGTCAAAGAAACAGTTTGGTCAGTTTTGCCGTGATGTTATTGTTGGCATGCTTGTGTGACTAATACCTGTATTATGTGTGGATCATCACAATAAAAAAAATCTTCAACTTGCGCCGCCCCACATTCTCAACATGAAACTTGATGTGAAAGAGCATTGACCATGGCCTGGTTGTCGGAAAGTTGATTAACACTAATCCTGGAACTTAGAGCGAGTGGCGCCGCCCCACGCTTTGATTAACGTTTCACTCTATACTATGTTTTGTGAACTTGTAGCTTACAATTTAAACCGGAGACAGATCAGATTTCCCTTATGTTAAATGAGAGTCCCCTATACTTTTTACGTGATACATTCAAGCGTGACTGATTGAGACTTTTATTTATTTGTGATTCGTGATTTTTAATTTTAAGATCTTCTAACATGACCCGTGAACGAAGTGCTGAATTAAACGTGATTTGTGAATCATTTTGTTTTGCTTGAGTTCATTTCTGTACATTGTAGTGTTTTGATAAAAATCAATGCCTTGGAGTTGAGTGAGTGTTGATTCTCATTGATTCTCATTGATTTCTATTGATTAATATTGATTTTCAATGAAAACTAAAATCTCCATTTCCATTTCCAATAAACGCCCTAATAAAGCGTAATTGTTCTGATTTGTGACAAAAGTTCACTTTTGTAAAAAGAATAAATAAATTACAATAACAAAATTAATTGAACAACAACATTTTATTACCTATTAATTGTATATCCATCCGGCATGCAGAGAGACACGATTTAGTGTTCGTGTAAATAGAGGGAGTTATGCCAAATCTAATCTCAAATGCCTTGAAATGCGGGTTTTTACATTGTGTGATTCCAGAAAATATCCATACCCCCACCACGGAGGGAATTGGAAATTCCGGAGGGGTGGGGGGGGTCAATGGCCCAGGAAATTCCGAAGGGGAGGGGGGTTTGGAGGCCAAATTCGCGTCCGAATGGTTGGGAAAACGATTGATTTTTCGTGAATTCGTATTGACTCCGTAAGTGTCACTTACCAATTTTTGCGGGTCATTCTGAAGCTTCTTGGTTTAGTGTTTGTTCAACTCTTGAACCCTTCTAAAGGAAGAAAAAACTTTCCAGAGGGTATGGGGGGTGGGCGATATTTCTGTGGAAATTCCAGAGGGGTGGGGGAGTCAACATTTCCTTGTGAAAATGGAAAATCCCAAGGGGTGGGGGGGTCCTCTTTGAAATTCCCTCCGTGGTAGGGGTCTGGACATTTTCTGGAACTACACATTGCACAATCCGTTATTGATTATCTATAAAAATCAATAATAATCAATAGCAATTAAGGAGTCTGGGTGAGTGAGTATCGATTTTTATTGATTGGTTTAACTATTCAATACCAATCAATGTTTTATTATTGATTATTATTGATTGTATTGATTGGCAATCAATGATTGGTTTTCATTGATTGGTACCCCCGGGATTCTGCACTCATTTTCAGTCTAAAAGAGACAACACTGTGATCAGGACAATAAGAATTCCTCGATTTTTGCATGAACGTAACATTGTAATTATTCGTGACCCGTGAAAATGTCCGATGCTCTTACGTGAATGAATTTCGCAAAGGGGTATAGGGGACCCTCTTATATTGTCATGTTCGGAAATCATCAACCCATTTTACTAGGAAACGTTTCACAAATAAACCGGCCTTAAAATTTAGTATTAAAATCTGATATTTTTTTACCAATACAGAATTCTGCAAATGCAAACTTTCAAAGGATCTTGTGACATCACAAGATGGTGGCGAAATTGAGAAATGTCTAGATCTGAAGCTTAAACCTAGCTTCATAGTCTTCAAACTGTAGCTGATTTGAATACAAAAATTATCTTATCACTGACCTTTGTCATGCCCACTCCAACGACGTAAACTTTTCTTCCTGGCATGGTTGAAAAAGAGAGGAAAAATTCCCTCAAAACAGAACTGGATCGGTGAAATACAGCACAGCAAGATTGCAGAAGAAAAAGACTCGACCCAGATTCTTTGACCGTGTTTATCGCGTGATAGTACTGGACTCTGGGTCAATCAAGGTCACAGAGGACAGAGGCCTGGTTCACACGTGCGACGCAAATGCAAATGCAAGCGCAAACGCAAGCGAACAAGTGCTTATCACCTTGCATTTGCGCTTGCATTTGCGTTGAGCCCAGTTCACACGTGTGAAACGCAAACGCAAGTGCAAATGCAAATGAAAATGCAAGGAAATGAAAATTTTTCCATTCCTTGCGTTTGCATTTGCACTTGCGTTTGCATTTGCGTCGCACGTGTGAACCAGGATTAAGGGGTAGGGAAGTACGTGCACGTCACGAAAAAACTAGCCTGCGAGCAGGCGAGGGCGAAATTTCGAGGGCGGGCGTGAGAGGGGAACGCGTGTTCTCCTCGCGCGCGTCCTCGAAACTTCGCCCCGCCGATAAATTTTGCCCCATAATTAAACCGGGGGCTACTATGCAGGCTACGCTAGCTTTGTTTAATTAGCGTCTAGAATCTTTTACACTGATTTCGAGCAATTCAGTTCTAGTTTGGTGCCCAGACAGTTATTTGTAATCGACATTGAAATGTTATTTCTTTTCCGTTTTCTTTCTTTATGTTTTTGTTTCGCTTTTTGCTATCTTGTTTTGAGAAGACATAACGTGGTGTACGTGAAAGTCGAAGCATTCCCGGAATTCCTTAGTTTTTTGGGGGAAACGAGTTTAAAGAAAATCGGCGAGTTAAGGCGGGATTTTACTGAATTTTAATGACATTTTAAGAGGTTTGAAGAAGGAATAGAAGAAAGAAAATGATTTTTTGAACACCAACAGACAGTTGATGGACTATTTTGATCTTCATCTACTACAATTTTTTAAATTCAAATATTTCTAATTTTAAAATTATATTAAATTTTCAATATTTCTTAATTCTCTAAATTTTACAACATAAAATCAAAATTTCCTCACACACATACCCAAAAATCACCCAAAAATTTACAAAATACCCCATCACATTGATTCATGAGATGAGCTAAGAGTTTTTGGATTGCTTTTTTTTAGTTTTTGGACGTGGACGAGATATTTCCATTAAGCCCATACAAGAGCCGATTAACTAGCGGAAAAATGGCGTTCACTAGTTTACTTCCGCCTTAAGTGCGGACTGGGGAGGTGAGGGGGCGACGCCCCCTTTTCAAAGGTTAGGAATTTCTCAATGACCACAATTTTTTTTATTTTAAAAATTACTGACATTCACGTGCAGTTTGATAAAATAACTTTCATCATAACCTTTTGTTTTCCTTCTTTTACATCTCCCTTTAAATCCCGGTAACTTCTCGATTCAACGAAGGTTCGAGTTTACCTTGGGAAAATTGCAGGTGGTCCGAGTAAGTTATAAGTTCCAGAACTGTATTGTATTTAAAAACTTTATTTTTAAGACATTGAGTTTGCTTATCATATGTACATCAAATGTTCTTCCATTACATGAATATATTGCTTAGTTACGCTTTTTCGAAAACTTATTATTTTCTTTATCTCCGGCCCTGTCAGTCAAGACAGTCTCTCGATGACGCGCGGATTTCGCACCGGTAGCGCGTTTTCACTAGCTTACTGAGCTATATGTGTTTCTTTGTATACTGTGATATTACTTCAGCAACAAAAACAATTGGTCTGGATCGTGAGAATTTTTAGCCAATTAGGAGTAAAGCGAACTGACTTTCGCAAGTTTTCGCGCGCTTGGTACAGTTTGGCAAGTTTGGCATGTTTTCCCGCAATTGACACAGTTTGCATGTTTTCCCGCACTTATTACTGTTTACATATTTTCCCGCATTAACACCGGTTGCATGTTTTCCCGCATGCAATTGACACCGTTTGCATGTTTTCCCGCGCTTAGCACTTTTTGTATATTTTCAAATAAAGTATTTGAGTTTTTTTGCAATTGCAGTGTGATAAATCTGTTAAACTTTAACAGCAGTCACCCTCTATTTACCAAAAATAATCTCCACTATCGTCCGATCTGCTGAATGTGATATCAATAGAACTCTCGATCTGTGTTTCTGCCATCGATCCATACCCCCGTCGCGTAGGATATCTCTTCGGACGTTTGAGCCTCTTCTTAACAAACCCCGTAGCTTTATAAATAGTTAAGGCCACAAAGTGAACCGTAGTAGCTATCAACAGCACATAGCAAACTATGTTTGCGATTTTCTTCTCTTCTAATACTTGCATGATTGCTATGGTGCAGAGAATATACAGGTACAGTGTTTCCACCACGTTAACTCGTTTCTTACTGTAAGGTTGGAATATACTGTGAGCAGCGAGAACAAGTGCACACATCAGAATCATGACGATCTGAAAGAAAATGACAATCCAGGTTACAAAGGATTTCATGTTTCGCATCACAGGCTTCCCGCCATCCTGTGTTTGACTGTGTGGTTTGCTGTGCATGCGTATCGGTTTATAAAACTAGCCTTACTAAAAACGATTAACCGTGGTCATACCAGAGAAATTTGCAAAAGTTAATCAAAGTACTTTAAAGTTATGGTTGTCATTTTCACTGTTTAAAGTTTAATATATTGCCAATACACTGTCAATTTACCAAACGTTTTGAAAGTTTACCAAAAAAGTTCTAAGCGTTTAAAAACTGTGAACTGCAGAATTGTCGGCGCCATTTGCCAAGATAACTTTGATTAGGCGCAAAGAGTTTTGGTCAGTTTTCAATGGAAAAAAGCTCATCATTTTGGGAAAAATTAAAAGATAGTAACGTCAACTAATTTTTTTTATACATCCTTGCCCATATTTCCATTTAATATTTAAAAAAAATCCCACTAAATAAAACGAAAAACGCCTCGGACGTTTGACCGCGGTGGATACGCCTTATGGCCATTACAGATGCACAGCACACCACACAAACAGAAGATGGTAAGCCTGTGGTCGCAAAAACATTAAAACATGCATATACCTACGCACGCCTGTTAAAGCCAACCATCGTCGTCTAAAATGATAAGATTTTAATTCTACGTTTTAAGCGTGTGTACCTATTATCCATAGGCAGTTCATAACGAAGGCCGTGCTAACTTTTGGGTCTGTGAATGAAACCGTTACGTGTGACCATTCAAATGGAAGCTAATGAGCAGTACTTTCTTGTGGTACTGTTTATTATACCGTACTAACTTTTGAGTCTGTGGATGAAATCCTAAAGTGTGACCATTCAAATGAAAGCTACTGAGCAGTACTTTCCTTAACCTCCCACGCAGACGTTCTTAGGGCTCGTCACGCAATCTTTCCTCCCCCACGTTTGTGGAAACGTGGGGGAGGAAAGATTACGTGACGAGCCCTAAGGACGTCTGCGTAGGAGGCTATACTTTCCTGTGGTACTGTTCATTATGCTGTACAAGGTGGTTCTAACTTTTGAGTCTGTGGATGAAATCCTAAAGTGTGACCATTCAAATGAAAGCTATTGAGCAGTACTTTCCTGTGGTACTGTTTATTATGCTGTACTAAGTGGTTCTAACTTTTGAGTCTGTGGATGAAATCCTAAAGTGTGACCATTCAAATGAAAGCTAATAAGATCGAAACTCTGCGATTTTGTTCGTATTATATGAAAAACTCGATCAGCTATCGAGGTGCTATACTTTGGAACATTGCATCCAGGTACTACACTGACAATTTCAAGCAATTTTATGCCAGAGCCAACAAGGACGATTTTATTAAACAACTGGACTTCAATGCAACCTCGATTCAAACGCAAAGTAGGAACGTAACAGATCTTAAGTTTTATTAATATGACCAATCATGTATATAATCATTTTAATTTTAATGTATATAGAAACGTTTTTAATTAGTGTAGCTAGAAACACGACCCCACAAGCAAGATTTTTGCTTTACCTTTTATTATGCATAAATAAAGAATGTTGTTGTTGTTGTTGTTGTTGTAGCTACTGAGCAGTACTTTCCAGTGGTACTGTTTATTATGCTGTACTAAGTGGTTCTAACTTTTGAGTCTGTGGATGAAATCCTAAAGTGTGACCATTCAAATGAAAGCTACTGAGCAGTACTTTCCTGTGGTACTGTTTATTACGCTGTACAAGGTGGTTCTATCTTTTGAGTTTGTTGATGAAGTCCTTAAGTGTGACCATTCAAATGAAAGCTACTGAGCAGGAAATTCCGCGGAACTGTTTATTATGCTGTCTTGTAAGGCCGGATTCTAACTTTTGTGTACTGTGACCATTTAAATGAAAACTGTTCAGAAGTATTGTCATGTTGTACTGTTTGTGTAGTTGTAATTCTGAGTCCGTGGATGGAATCCTAAAGTGCGACCATTCAAATGAAAGCTACTTAGCAGTTCTTTCCTCTTCTGCTGTTTATTATGACGAGTTGATCCAAAGTTTGAGTTTGTCACCCTAAGCTCTCGAGTTAGGTGCTTTCATGAAATTTGGCTTTAAGTAATGCTAGTTGGCGGGATTGACAAGATTGTCTCTGAAGGGCTTGTTTATATGGTCTCGGGTACCCGAGACAACCCTCCCCCAGAGACAACTTTGCCGAGTGTTTATATGAGAAATGTTGTCCCTGCTGACCGAGGCCCCGTCCACACGTATCCGGATATTTTTGAATCCGCAACTTTTTTGTTGCGGATTGGCCTTCCGTCCACACGTATCCGGCGAATTCGGCCACGAATCCGCAACTTTTTGAATTCGCTCTCCAGAGTGGAAATTTTTGAATACGCTACGAGTACGGCATCGTGTGGACGGTCGAATCCGGATATTTTTGAATACGCTGACGTAACAGTATCAGATCCAGTCTTTAACCGCGCGAATATTCAACATGGCCGACCGAAATGTTATCGCTTCGCTTCTACATGGACTTATTTCTAGTCTAATAACGTGTTTACAGTTGAACTTTGATTTGAACTTGGCCTTTGCGTATGCTTTTTTGACAACATTTAAAGAGAAGCCCTGGCTGCTAGAGCGAATCCGGATACGTGTGGACGGGCAAATACGATTCGAATACGCTACGTGTGGACGCGAATATTTTCTAATCCGCAACAAAAAAGTTGCGGATTCAAAAATATCCGGATACGTGTGGACGGAGCCCGAGTCAAAGTTGATCCTACTTAAATATTCACAACGCTGCGTAAATATTCAAATCTAAATTCCCCTTTGTATTTTTACTTTAATGTGGTCTCTTTTATTGAAAATTCCAGTTTTTGATTCATATTTTGTTCGATGTGACAGGCAGAGTTATTAACTCCAAATACAGCTATCGTATACCTGTTCTTTTGACTTTGTTTCATCCATTCGATCACTGTGGGCTTTTCTGATTTACATTTTACTTTTTTAATGCGAATTGGTGTTCTTAAACCTAAAAACTTGGCTTTACGTGACACGCAGAACGCCATGAGTTGTCCCGGGTAGGCGAGACAAAGTGTTTATATGAGAAAAGTTGTCCCACCTGCCAGGGTTACCCTACCTGCCGAGGCGAGTCAACTCGATCAACCGAGTTGTCTCGCCCCCCCCCCCCCCCTCCCCCCAACCGGTTGGGGGGGGAGGGGGGGTTCAACGGTTGGTTGAATTTTTCAAAGAAATAAGTGAAAAGTTAGCTCGGCCAGGGTAACTCGCGGGGAGGGTTGTCTCGGGTACCCGAGGCCATATAAACAGGCCCTACTCGCACGCGCTTATTCTCTCCTTACCTGTTTTGTGGTCCCGTCTGGAATGAAAGCATACGTTGCCATTAGCAACACTCTCCGCAACAAATCCACTGACCACCACCACGAGCAGTGCGGGCTCAGACCTTTTGTCAATGTATTAACAAACTGTGGATCAACTTTCCAGTATCCCTTGGTCAGGACAAGTACAATGATAGGCAGAGGGATAACCAGCACCAACAGAACAAAAAACGCCAAAAGCGCCATCCCTAGATGTTCTCTTTCAAAGCACGGAACGTTTCCATCATAGTAGAAAACGAGCTCTCCATCAACATTAGGGCAGCGAAGTAACATGAAAGTTGTCACTGTGAGGTAATTGTACACGAACAGCGTCATCAGCCAAAATGACTGCAGGCTCGAGTGTTTGCGAAATTTAAATTTCACGAGGTGGAAGTTCGCGCTCAAGACGTACGATATTAGGAAGACTAGAAGAGTGACAAATGGCATAAGGTATCCCATGGCAATGGCGAACAAATTATTCATCCCTTCTACTATGTAGCTGAGCGGAAAAAATACAAATGGTCCACCAAAGTTGAGTAAGTCAGCCACAAAGAGTACGTTTTCACCAATAACATTGTTTGGTTCAAAGATAAAGGAGAGCATTTGGAAGAAAAACAGGGGTCCTCGAAGCTCGCTGGGCATGCTGGGATTGAGAATGATGATGATCACGCATATGATGACGACAATAATGACGACAATAATGACGACAACAGCGATTATCCATGCTGCTCCAGCTCCTTCACAGTCGAGGCACTCTTGCAATCTGGAAGATAAATTTAAAAATAAAATAAGAGGTACAGTCGAACTTCCAAAAGTTTAAATTCTCATTTCTAGTCCTATACATTTCCTATAGAAGTAGTGGGGAGAAATTGTTTGGATATCAAGAGAACTCATCTTGTGTGATCATGTCCTTAATTCTCATGACCTTTCTGATTGATAAGGCGTGAATATTACAAGGAGAAATTTGATACTGATCACTCTTAGGGCTTAAAGGGTTAAAGGGACATTGTTATATCGCCCAGTGCCAAAAAATATACAACTAAATCGGATAAAAAGATTCTATAGAGGAAACTGATGCAATAGTTTGCAGATAAAGTGCAGGATTACAAGGATGGATGTGGACTACATTATTTTCATCAAATTTGATTTCGTGACAGGCGTCCAATAAATCAAAATTACACGATATATGTCTGGCCCCGGTTGTTCAAAAGATAGGTAGCGCTATCCACAGGACAAATCACTATCCAGTGGATAGGCATTAGCAAAACCAATTGTGCTATCCACTGCATAGTGATTTATCCGGTGGATAGCGCTATCCACCTTTTGAATAACCGTGTCCTGCTATTTAGAGCGATATTCGCAAGATATATTATACTAACATTGTACTGACCTCAATTCCACACCTGAACCTGCCTTGCATTTACCACACAACATACCCGTGCGGTCACCGATGACGCAATCTTCAACAAGGATATTACCCTCGCTTGAGTCCCATAACGTGATACCAAGTCCACCGCCGGATTGCGAAGTGCGGTTATTTATAAAACTGGTTCCTTGAATTTTAATTGAATTCCCTTCAGTGTAATGAGCGAATGAATGGAACAGTCCTCCACCGAAAGTAGCTTTATTGTTAGCGAAAACACTGTTCTGAACAAATGCTCTGTTCGAACTTGCATTGTTAAGAAAGGCCACCAGCAAACCGCCTCCGAGATAGTTTAATTTTGGAACTTTAGAAAGCGAATGAGAAGGGATATATATAAAGTTTTTGGAATCGTTCATTGCCGCTGAATTTCCCGTGAAATTTGTGTTTTTAACGACGGCAGTCAAACCAGTTACGCTTAAAAACACAAGCCCTGCACCCCCAGCAACAGACATATTAGTCGTCAGGTCTCTGTAACGGGTATGTTGCACATTCGAAGTGTTGTTAGAAAAAAGACATCCGTCGACTGTGACACCGCTATCATACGCATTTAATCCAGATCGTTTGTTGTCTGTAAATACGCACTTAGTAAACGAGACATTTACAGCGTTCCACATCGAGACCACAGCGGCAGACCTTGCATTAAATTGCTGAAATTCAATGTTTGATACATGAATGTTGAATGTTGAAATAGTGTCCCCTGTTTGGTAGTCAATGACAATTCCACAGATATCGATACCAGAGCCACAGCGTATAACGGAAGTGAAATTACCTGCTGTTGTTATGAAGATCTGTCTGTCCTTCCGTGGCTGGGAAATCTGAACTTGATTCCGCAAATCGTAGTCCTTGTCTTGAATAAAGAAAATAAAGGTCGTTTCGTCGTTAAATGAAACGTCGTTTAAAATTCCCAGTGCATAGTTGATCGATTTGCACGGAAGAGTTCCATTTGGGTGAAAGCATTTTGAGTTATCCACGCCAAACGAGTGAGAAATAGAAACGTTAAATGAATGAGCAAGTGAAATCCATACGGCCAGCAAAACACACAAAAACATTGCGAAGATCGATTCTCCAAGTGTGTTTGTACAATATTTTCTGTCCGATGAATAAATCCTTCGCCAAAAAACAAAAAGGTATCTGATGTCCTCCAGATTGGGCAAAGACCCGTTGCGTGTACAAACGTTACAAAATATGTCTTATTCCACCTGCCAAAACACGACTTTTATAGACTGATCTATATCTAGAATCCTCGCGTGATTTGCATGATTAGGGGCAGCTTTGTTTATTTATTTATTTTTTTTGGCTTAAAATAATAGGCGTTAAACGACGTAGTGAAGCATGTGATTTCAAGAGAGTCTGATGATCTGAGAGTCTGAGGGTCTGATGATCAGTCTGATGATCTGCGAGATGCGGTGATCGTGACTGGGTGCGGCTGAGACTTGTGAGGTGAAGAAACAGGCAGAAAATAAAATTATTCTTCGTGTTCATGTCAGTTTTCATTGTTTCGAAATACCAAAATAGGCAAAACTTTTGAGATGACAACCGGAGAGTTCTGCTTTAATTTGAAAATATCCTGTGACCAGGCTCCCTTTAATCGGAGCCAAAGTCCCCGGAAGCGTGAGGAGATTTTTCCGAGTTCTGCCGACTTTTGCACCGAAGAGTGGTCTGATCTCAGGTTATTTTGAAAACATAAAAATGGACAAAACACAGCTATACAGGATTTAAGGTGCGCCGGATCGCGGATAAGGCCATATTTAATTAAATTTCGATAAATACGGCGATAAATATTTACGGCATTGACTCTAACAACATAAACGCGGAAAAAGTGAGAGAAAAGGGAAAACAGCATGCATTCCGCGTGTTTTATGTTCTTGATTCTTTCGGCAGATCTCTAAAATAGCTAAAACCAGCACAGCCATTCAGTGAGGTGGGCTGCGGATCAGTCTACTAGCTCAAACCCGCTACAGTGCAACCCCGACACAACCAACCCCTTTATAACGAATGTGACGGAAGTTTTTTTCAGTGTGACGGAAGCTTTCTTCACTTCGGACTAAGGAAATGCTTTAGAGGACTCGGCGCTTGATAACGGGGAAAAACTAACTCAAATGGGCAACTCGCTTGCAAGGGAGAGCCGTCACTCTCGGTAGGTACGGGATTGAACCACGAACTGGTACTCAACAGGAAGGCAATCAAGAAACCTGACTTGTGAACATTATCGTCGACGATGTGATCCCTGGGATGTAATCCATCTAACAATTGCAAACTAAGTACTTATATACGTAAGGTACAAGTGTTCAACACAAAGAAACACAATGAAAGTGTAAAGCGAAATCCTTTGAGCTAAGCGAAAGTAAATTTCAAAATATATTTTTAACCCAAGTGTCCATTGTTCATAAAACTATTTTTAAAAATGAGCTACATTTGAAAACTCTAAAACAAACAAGTAGAAGAAAAGCCAAGTCAGCAAGCGGATTTTAAGCACGTTCTGGCGTCGTATCAATAGATTTGCAAGGTCGGCAAATAGTTGTACACCACGTACTAGCGATGTACCATTTGTACAAAACTTTATTCCGGACTGTATATTATTCCACTGTTTTAGGCTCGAGTTCGAAGATTACAGCTCTCTAATTCTACAGATTACAAGGATTCCGAAGGATTAACAGGATGAACATCGAATGAAGAAATCTCAAACAAAAAGGACAATACACAAGGGAACGTATCCCAGAAACACTTTCGGTCCTTTTGAACAATTACATCATCGCGCACAACCATTATTTAGTTATTCGCCTACAACAAAAGCTACTAAATTTAATTTCGATGAGTCGGCTAAACTATTCATGCTGAAAAACAAAATGACACCATTACTTGCCAAGTCGTTGATTAATTAAACAAAACTGAAAAGACACCGTGAGTGCCGAACGAGACTAATTTAGAACAGTATTAACAGCTATTGTGTGTACAGCTTGATACGTGAAAAATCGGCTGGACCCAGGCTAGACATAACTTAGAATATGATAAATTTACTAACAAGGTGTCAGCTTGAATAGATACCGCGGAGTTGTGGAACGAACCTAATTAAGAACGATAAATTAACTCAAGGTAAACTATTGTTCAGACCTGGTACAGTAATTGAATGTTTGTCAAAGAGGTTAAAACAATTAAGTTTATTTGTCAAAAACAAAACCCTGTTGGCTTTTAGAATTAAAGGGGCAGTATCACGAGGTTCCACGCGCGGCACTGTTCACTATTCTTGCACCGGAATTTTGGACATATCACTGTTAAAAGTGATTTTTTTTCGTTCTTCCGGCTATCAAAAAGGATTTTTTGATTCAACAAATACTTTCACTTCTCGACGGCCTTCTTGAATTTGCCGAATCAAACTTGAAATCGTCGGTCCAGTTTTCAAGTTTCGCTCTCATGATACTGCCCCTTTAATTGCAATGAATAGCAAAAAAGCTTATAATAAAAGCGAATACTAAGCAAAACCTTTCACAGCGGAATGCGGAGTAAACCAAACTGAATTGATCCAGCTGTTGATCTAATACCAATAGGAAAACAAACTGCCAAATAGTAAAGATAGCGAAACGTGATAACTGCTAAACAGCAAAGCACCCTCGGACGTACAAGAGGGCGGGGGGATGGTTGTCACCCCCCCCCCCCCCCCCCCCCCCCCCCTTAAGGTTTTCTCCGATATTTTCAAGACCATTTCAGATTAGCACATGCCGTTTTCAGTAGCTGTTCATTTATCCTTGAGACACATTTTGGTAAAGTTTGGCGACAACCGGTTGCTATGGTAACGAGATATGACGTCATAAGTAACATGTAGTCAACCCATTTTTGAAGAAAAAAACGTGTTTTTCACCTTTTTTCAGCGAAGAAACATATAAAATGCTACCAAAAGCATCAAAATGTTTGATTGTATGCTATTTTGCAACTCTAGCAGAAATTATTTGGAATTTCCGCATTGTTCTGATAAATTTGAATTTTTAGTAAATCCAAGATGGCGGCCACCTTGGCGGCCATTTTGGATGACGTCACGGACCCCAGCAGCGCCCCAACCCATAATATTTACCTTATCTTCTAGAGCACATCACGGGCTATCAATTAGATATAAAATATTTCCGAAATATTGCAACATCGCAAAAACCCAAGGAGGGAGGGTTGCAACAACCCCCCCCCCCCCCCCCCCCTTGTCTGTTGATGAAATCCTATGGCGTGACCATTCAAATGAAACTTCAGCAGTACTTTTGCATGGTACCATTTGTTCTAACTTTTGAGTCTGTGGATGAAATCCTATGGTGTGACCATTCAAATGAAACCTCTTCAGCAGTACTTTTGTATGGTACCATTTGTTCTAACTTTTGAGTCTGTTGATGAAATCCTATGGCGTGACCATTCAAATGAAACTTCAGCAGTACTTTTGCATGGTACCATTTGTTCTAACTTTTAAGTCTGTCAACGAAATCCTATGGTGTGACCATTTGTAATTTGCTTTCCTAGAATGAGAACACTGGCATTGGGCCTGTTTTTGTTACTTTTTTAAAAACCCTGCAGTTCCTTGGTGTTTATCTATCTTCCTTTAATTACCTCCATCTAATCAGATGATTATTGCAATTGGTCAGCGGTCTCTTTAAGAATAAATTACAATATAATTGTAATTAGTAATTAAGAGTCAGTAGTCAGTGACAGCACCTCCATTAAAGTTTTCCATGAACACCGTCGTGGACGGAGCCCGGACAACTCTGGAACGCAGAACATTCCATTCCTTTATAGTACGAGGAAAGTGTTGTGGAGTTTGCGATGACCAAATGGCGTTAAAGAAAAGATTCAAAAAACAGATTTACACTTAGTAACTCCAACAGAATCCTTCGTTGTTATATGATAAGCGACAAAACTCAGGCTTTTTCATTAGCCTTTTAAGTTTACTGGAGGTTTAGTTCGGAACATCTCTTCTCGTTATCTTGACAACTTGATTTTGACAAAGGAACACCCTCTTAGCTGACGCTTACAATCAGTTCAGTCATTTACTTTTTCTAGGAAACTTCTGTCTTTAAGCAAGTTTTCAATTTTGTACAATTTCTCAGAACTCGCTTATTCAACTAGGGCATTCTACTTTGTTTACAAAAATAAACATGACACTCTTCGGATTCTCATTCTGAACATTCCAACACTCGCTGATCATAAGGATTCTCGTCTCTTGCGATTCTTTGGTTTCTATAGTTGACCGTAAAATACTCTTATCCAAAAGTTCTCTTAATACGTAAAAATTATAATTATATGATCATTACTTGGATAATATAGGCAAATTCTATCTTTATATATGCTAATTTTCAAATCTACCGAATTTCTTAGAACTTGCTTATTTAACCCGACGGTGCTCTAGCTTGCTGTCCTTTGTTTACAACATCAACGAAATGTCTAAGGATACTATCTTTCCGTCTACAGTTGATAATCTTATCCTACAACTGTTAATTCGCAGAAACTGTTGAGTTATCATGTTAAACTTTTTCTTGTACACTGAGGTCGATCAAAACTGACATGAAAACAGACTTGAGATGGTCCCTGCAGCGATTTATGTCTCGTGATATCGTAAATCGAAGCCGAGTTGTCTTTCTCATTCGCCTGGTTTAGTCCTGCAATAAACTAGTATTCACTTCCCGGCTGTCGGCTGGGTAGTAATAGGGTGATTGTTCTCATGGCTGGTTCCAGGTTGTGGTTGGGTAGTAGTAAGAGGTATGGGATCGGAAACAGCCGCTTTGCTCGTAGAGGAGGATTCGCAGCAATTCGGACAAAACCCCATTTTATACAGGCAAATTGCTCCACCACACAAGGCGCCTATAACCAACGCTGGTATTCCAAATTTAAGACCAGTAGCAGACTTGCGGACAACTGCAGAACAGAAGGTCGTTATTCCGCCATAAAATATCCCTGAGTAGGATGTGGCACAAGCACACTTCAAAGCAAATTTCAGCCGTTGCACAACAGAAAACACAATTTAAGATTGTACACACATATTTGTTTATCTCTTCGTCTGTCATAGCAAACTGTTGTTGTCGTTCTTCTGCTTCTCTTTGCCGCCTCCGTTCATCAACGGCATCACAATATCTGTAACCAACAGGCGGTTCGGGGGTGCCCATCTTCTCTCACTTGACGTGTCTTACAAAGTGGATGCACTAGACTGAGACAGTTCCGAGTGGGTTGCTTTGCTACTAATGCTGAATTGAAACTCTTTTTTGTCAAGAATGTACGGAAGGTTATTGCATGGACTCTAGTGCATTAATCGATGAGGTAAGATGTAATAAGTCTGTGGAACTCCGAGCATTGTTTATTCGTCACTTGACGGTTGGTTGGACGCCAATCATGATTTCAACCAACCACAAATTGAGGAATTGGCAAAAATATTAACTCTAACCGTGAACACTCAGGGGCGGATCCAGGAATTTCTGAAACGGGGGTTCCGGCTGCATGTCACCCGGAAAATTTTATTTCGTTTTTACCCTCAAAAACGCCATTTCCGGCATTCCTGTGAGTCGAAAAGCGTTTGTTGAGGCAAAAACTTGACAATCAGTCAATTGGTAGAAGTGAAACAACGACGTATAAAACAATTTTATTCTATTATTTTTATGAACCACATGGGAGACACAGGTCTGATAGGGGATCCCCCCCCCCCCCCTCCGACCCTCTCCCTGGATCCGCCACTGACACTTGAACCTAGGGTTAAACAGACGCCACGAAACTTAATATTCATGTAAATTTTAGCGTCCTTTTTTATCGTTTCCGCCATGTCATATGTCATTTCATATCAATTCGCTTGTTTTAAATTTAAATTTGTAACGTTTTCCTTTAGTACGGTTATACCCTGATGAAGAACCGCCGTGCTGTTCGAAATTAAACGGTTAAAAATATATATATTTTCCTTTACTGTACGATCAGCCTGTCATGTCATTTGCTTCTACAAAATATTAGCCTGCGAGCAAGCTTTCGGGCTCGGGTTCGGGGTTTCGGGTTTCGGGTTTGGGGGAGCGGAGGGCGAGAGCTTGTAACGATGCCACCCCAAATACTTCCCGTGGCTCCCCGCTGTCCGAGCTGTCAGAATTTGGCCAATCAGTGCAAACCGGAACCGAGCGTTAATGTAAACAAACACGACAAATAAAAATAGTGTTGGTGACGCAACACACTCTTTGACAGCCAGACTGTCCGCTCCTAAAGGCTGGTTTTCACTGGCGACGGAGTCGGAGTCGTAGTCGGAGTCGCAAGAGCGCTTCCGACCTAGTGAAAATCGAAATCGGAAAAGCGGAGTCATAAGCTCGACGGAATCGGAGTCGGAAGAATCAGAACGGTTCCATTTTCTTCCGATTCCGCTTATGACTCCGTAATCTTCTTCTGATTCCGTTGGTTTGATTTTCACTGATCGTAACGCTCTGTGCTTCTGATTACGACTCCGACTCCGTCGTTAGTGAAAACCAGGGCTTAAGAATTCTTTGTTTTCTTTGTAGTATCGTGGACAAAATTAAGATTAAGTTTTTCCAAACTCTCTGCTTTCACTAGTCTGAAGCAGGAGTCCTGTCTGAAGGTGTTTTTTTTTTAATAGCGAGATGTTTGTAATGGTAATCATACGGTTTCGAGTTCAATTTGTGATTAATTTGCACAAAGTGAGTTTTTCAAAAAGCTCAAATTGCACGAGCCGCTTCTCAACAAAATAAAAAAATAATAAATAAATAAATCAACTAAAACGTCACCGACCAAAACACTAGAGCTCTTCCGATAGCCGTTCAAATGGCTGGAAATCTTCTATCTAAACGGATACTAACAGCTGTTCAAACGGCTGAAAATCCCAACGGTTCGAACGGCTGAATATTTTTTAAACGGCTAATCACGGCCGTTCGACAAGCCTCCTACCGTTCGTAAACGGCTGATGAACGGCAAGGGGATGACTTGAACGGAAAGCCCTTATTATCGTTTTCGCGTGAGAGGTCACAAATGCTGGTCGATAATTTTCTTGGCTGACCCTAAAAAAGCTGAAACTTCGCCGATCTTAATTCTTCATTGGATACATCGGCAACAGAAGCCGCAGACATTCCGATGCTCATGTCTGGCTTCTGCCACCTGTCCGTCGATGATATTTTGTAACGGACAGACAACCAACACTGTTTGATGCTGCCTCCTTTCAATATTTGCAGTCGCGGCAGCAAACAGTTGAAATATAAAGCTTTTGCCATAGCCCGTCGGCAAAACAGCGAGCACATCGCTACCTTTAAGTAGTGCTTCAACTGCTTGACATTCGGCTCGGGTTTTAATTCCACAGGACACTTCAGATATTTAAAAAAAAATTCTCGCACGCTTTATGGATACAATCTCCTCCGCTCTCCGTCATTTTGTTTTGTCTTGATCACGACGCACGAAGAATGACAACGTGACCATCAAATTAAATTTTAACCAATTAGCATTTTCCGCAGACTTTTTCGGCGGAGAAATTCAAACGTCTGAGACATCGTTGCAAGCAATCGATCCTTTCCCTCCTCCCTTTCACTCCCCCACCCCCTCGCTTTTGCAATTGTTCACATAGTAACGACCCAAGAATTTGCTGGATTGCTGGATTTATTGGCTTCGAGAACATTCAGAGGAGCTCCGTAGAGATTTTCAGGTCATGTGATGGCTACGACAAGCTGTGGAATACCAACTGCGTCACCTAACCATACATACTACAGTTATGTATTGGGTAGGAGAAAGATAGAATGCAAGCAGTACCTCTCTGGATAGTCGAGCGGGCGAGCTAATAATCGGGTAGTCCAGCACTTGTCCAAACGATGTCTGTGATTCGCTAAGAAAACAATAGTGAGATTTTTTCTGCTGGGATAGGGATTAGGGATAGGGGAATCGTTTAAGTGATGTATCAATTGTACCTTTCGCCAATCACAGACATCGTTTGGACAGCTACGGGGTCGCCCTATAAATAATCACGCGATTAGCGAACGAATGAGCGAAAGAAATGTGAGCCGAGGGGAGTCTTCAGTCTCGCCGAGCTTGTTTTTGTGATTGTCACACTCGCTTATCTGACCGAAAAAGAACAGCTAGCAGTCTAGGGGAAAAGGGAAGAGCCGTCTTAGAAGGCATATGCTTTTGTTTAAAGAGAATGTAACATTAAACGTTGACAACGACCTGAATGAAGGCATAGCGATCGATTCGCTTATTATTACACAGAGGCATTAAATGTCCTTCCTTTACATGAATATATCAATCATTGTAAGTTTATACACTCTTTCGAAATTCTCTTCTTTCCTTTTCTAATTAACAAATTTACACCGGTTTTCCGTGGTGTGGACTCTTATTTACCACGATTTACGTCATCACATGGTCAAAATGTTGTGGACTCACGAGGCGCAGCCGAGTGAGTCAGCAACAAATTTTGACCATGTGATGACGTAAATCGTGGTAAATAAGAGTCCACACCACGGAAAACCGGTGGAAATCTGTTTTTTACCACAATATTTGAAGAAATAATACGGGGAAAAATCGAAGTTTCGTTACAAAACGTGACTGCTAAGAAAGCGCGAGCGTTGTCTATAACTTCCTCGCAATCTGATTGGTTTATTTTTTCAAGCGCGCGCTTTTATAGGCATTGCGTGATGTTAGCGTCAGCACCGTTGTCTGTACTCTCATTTACCACCCGCATCGACCAATCGGATTGCGAGTTAAGCGGCAATTGTGGTAAAAAGTTATTTTTGTCAAAGATCTCATTTTAAAATATGTGAGGACAGTCTCTTGACAGTCTCTCTCTTACGAAGCTTAAACTACGCACAGACGTCTGCTATTTCCTTTGCTTCACTGTTTCTTTGCTCTGTGTAGTTTGTTTAATAAAAAATTCATTGAACATGGCCTAGATTGTAAGAGCAAAAACCCGATTTTTCAGTTAGGCAAGAGGAAAATAAACTGACTTCTCGCGCTTGGTACAGTTGAATGTTTTCCCGCGCTTGACACTGGTTGCATGTATTCCTGCCCTTGACACCGGTTTTATGTTTTCCCGAGCTTGACGCCGGTTGCATGTTTTTCCGCGCTTCACACCGGTTGCATGTTTTCCCGCGCGTGACGCCGGTTGCATGTGTTCCCGCAGACCCGCACTTAACGCCGATGGCATGTTTTCAGCACTTAAAACCTGTTGCATGTATTCCGCTAATTATGCTTGCATGTTTTCCAGCACTTAGCAGTGTTTGCATATTTTCAAATAAAGCATTTAAGTTTCTTGCGATTGCAGTCTGATAAATCTGTTAAACTTTAACAGCGTCGCCCTCTATTTACCAAAATTATCCCCACTATCGTCCGATTTGCTGAATATTATATCAAAAATGTTTTTTCTCCGTATCTGCTCAGGATCAATAGAACTCTCGATCTGTGTTTCTGCCATCGATCCATACCCCCGTCGCGTGGGATATCTCTTCGGACGTTTGAGCCTCTTTTTAACAAACACCGCAGCTTTATAAATAGTTAAGGCAACAGAGTGAACCGTAGTGGCTATCAACAGCACGAGGCAAACTGTGTTTGCGATGTTCTTCTCTTCTAATACTTGCATGATTGCCATAGTGCAGAGAATATACAGGTACAGTGTTTCCACCACGTTAACTCGTTTCTTTCTGTAAGGTTGGAATATACTGTGAGCAGCGAGAACAAGTGCACACATCAGAATCATGACGATCTGAAAGAAAATAAAAGCCTAGGTTACAAGGAATCTATGGGCCGGTTATTAAACGAAGTCTAACTTAGACCGCGGTTTAAGAAAAGTAATGGGCCTCCATATATGTTTACAAGTTGGTTATTTTAAGTAGATTAATGTTTTTCCAGTCTGTGCTATATGCCTCCTTGACACTGTTTACAGTAAAAGGAATTTTAATATTAAGGTTGGCCATATTGAAATTGGGTTAGACCGCGGTATTGAGCAGGGGCGGATCCAGGATTTTTCTTAGGAGGGATGCATTTCTTAGGAAGGGGTGCACCTCTAAGGAATGACGTGACTGAAGGGTGACGTAAACAAACTTTAAAAGCGAACAACGTATAGGTCATCTCAGTGAGGTGGGGGGGGGGGGGGGGGGGAGGGTGCTCACTCCCTGCACTCCTCCCCTAGATCTGCCCCTGTTGAGTATTGTAAAACACCGTCTAAACTTCGTTTAAATAACAGCCCTATGTGTCGCATCGCAGGCTGCCATCCTCTGTTTGTGTGGTGTGATGTGCATGCGTATCGGTTTATAAAACTAGCCTCACTATAAAGACGAAAATAACAGTTCGATTCGACTCGACTTTCGAAAATACCGCTTGGCTTTCGCGAGCCACAAATCACCAAAATAAACACAGAAAAACAAAGTTAAACAACATGGCTGTGATTTTGAGAGTTTGTATTTCATTTTCATCAGTTTTAAAAGCCCAAATTTCACCTTTAGTGCTGCTGTTTATTATGACAAGTTGATCCCTATACCTGACAACTTTTTCCGAGTGAGAGGCGTGATATTTTTTTCGTAAGAGTGCCAGGATTTCCGAAGGTGACCCGACCAAATCCGAAGGCAACCCGATCTGTTCCGACGATGTCCGAGGTTATGCGAAGATGTACCAAAGAATTCGGAAGTTTCTATGGACCTCAGGCCTCCGTTTAATAACATAACGTAATGTTCAGAACGATAAAAACCTACAAAAAAGTGCCAAACTTTGATGAACGTAACTATATTTTTTAATTGGATAATGCGATCAGTTAAGGCTGATAGCTCAAATCTGTAAGTCAGGCGTGAGAAATTGCTCCATAAGCGTGAGTTGACGTGAAATCGGAGTTCTGGACTCGCAGCCGTGAGACTTGGCAGGTATAGATCCCATGTTTGAGTTTGTGGATGAAACTCTAAGCTGTCGAGTTGGGTGGTTTCATGAAAGTTGGCTTTGAGTAATGCTAATTGGCGGGATTGAAAAGCTTGTCTCTAAGACCAGTTATCACTCGCACGAGCTCAAGTTTATTCTCTTACCTGTTTTGTGGTCCAGTGTGGAATGAAAGCATACGTTGCCATCAGCAACACTCTCCGCAACAAATCCACTGACCACCACCACGTGCAATGCGGGCTCAGACCGTTTGTCAATGTATTGACATACTGAGGATCAACTTTCCAGTATCCCTTAGTCAGGACAAGTACAATGATAGGCAGAGGGATAACCAGCACCAACAGAACAAAAAACGCCAAAAGCGCCATCCCTAGATGTTCTCCTTCAAAGCACTGAACGTTTCCATCATAGTAGAAAACGAGCTCTCCACCAACTTTAGGGCAGTGAAGTAACATGAAAGTTGTCACTGTGAGGTAGTTGTACACGAACAACGTCATCAGCCAAAATGACTGCAGGCTCGAGTTTTTGCGAAATTTAAATTTCACGAGGTAGAAGTTCGCGCTCAGGACGTACGATATTAGGAAGACTAGAAGAGTGACAAATGGCATAAGGTATCCCATGGCAATGGCGAACAAATTATTCATCCCTTCTACTATGCAGCTGTGCAGAAAAAATACAAATGGTCCACCAAAGTTGAGTAAGTCAGCCACAAAGAGTACACTTTCACCAATAACATTGTTTGGTTCAAAGATAAAGGGGAGCACTTGAAAGAAAAACAGGGGCCCTCGAAGCTCGCTGGACATGCTGGGATTGAGAATGATGATGATTACGCATATGATAACGACAATAATGACGACAACAACGATTATCCATGCTGCTCCAGCTCCTTCACAGTCGAGGCACTCTTGCAATCTGGAAGATAAATTTAAAAATAAAATAAGAGGTACAGTCGAACTTCCAGGTTCGATTAATTTTCTTAAAGGGACATTGTTCGCCTGTAAAACGAAACTGTCATGTTATATCGCCCAGTGCTAAAGCATATACAACTAAATCGGATAAAAGAATTCTTTTGAGATAACAGAAGCAGTAGTTTGCAGATAAAGTGCAGGATTACAACGATGGATGTGGACTACATTATTTTCAACAAATTTGATTTCGTGACAGGCGGTCAGGAAATCAAAATTATATCGCCAAATGCCACCAAATATATGAATATACAACTAAATTGGATAAAAAGATTCTATAGAGCAAAACAGAAACAGTGGTTTGGAGATAAAGTGCAGGATTGCAAGGATTGAAGTGGATTACAGTTCATCAAATTTGATTTCGTGACAGGCGGTCAAGAAATCAAAATTACCATTCTGGTAGAATTTTGCCTCTTTTAGCCGTTACTAAGTCTCTTTAGTTAATACAGTCAAAGCTCCCGTAAGCGGACCCCCTCCGCGGGACACCATCGGGACCCTCGGGAAGCGGAAAAGCCGGGTGTCCGTAACTGTAGCTGGCTGCCACGGGAATGATTCTTGTAAGAGGAGAATTCAAACGGAGTTTCGTAAAGGTGGCCGTAAGTGAAGCTGTGCGCTTACGAGAGTGTCCGCTCAGAGAGCTTCGACTGCATTTCTTTGTTTTCATCACAATTGGCGATCTTTTGTTTCTGTTTCAAGATAATGAAGCAAGCTTAAAGCAAGCTCCTAGCCATAATCATGAAAACACGATATCTTAATAAGCCTGCGTGCAGATGTTTGGCCCCGGTTGATCAAAGATAGGTAGCGCTATCCACAGGACAAATCACTACCCAGTGAATAGGCATTAGCAAAACCAATTGTGTTATCCGCTGGATAGTGATTTATCCGGTGGATAGCGCTATCCACCTTTTGAGCAACCGGGTCCTGCTATTTAGAGCGATGTTTGCAAGATACCGACATTGTACTGACCTTAAACCCACACTTAAACCAGGCTTGCATTCACCACACAGCACACCCGTGCGGTTATGAGCACACTGATTATCCACGTGATCCGCGTTAAATTCACATCCGGGCAAGTCTTTATCTTGCACACACTTGCAGTAGTGAGGAGGACAAAAGTACGTTACTAGGCGACCATCCACTACTCCGCCCCAGTACCCCTCCTTTAGAAACACTCTCCGTGAGTCGTCACTGCATCTGCAAGTGAAAAGATTTTCAAGTTAAAGGGAGACTATCCCGCGAAATCAGATAACAACATTTCCCTTCCCTTATTTTCATGTTATATCGCCAAATATCACCAAATATACAACTTCATTGGATAATATGATTCTTTACAGCAACACGGAGGCAGTAGTTTGGAGATAAAGTGCAGAATAACAAGGATGGAAGTGGATTACACTTCTTTAGCCATTATTTTGTCTCTTTCGTAAATATTTCTTTGTTTTTATCACTTTTAGTGATTTTTTCTTTCTATTTCAAGATAATATAGTAAGTTTAAAGCAAGCTCCTGGCCATAATCATGAAAACACGATATATCAACCAGGATAGTGTACCTTAAAGCCTGAAACAAACAACAGTGAGAGTGCCCGCGAGTTGTTGAGAGTTCATCCTTTAGAAATTTTGCAACTCTCGTTCTCTCTCGTCGTCTCTTTAGCAATTTAAAAGAATTTGAATTTGCTGGATTTGTCAAAAACTTACAGAATTCTAGCTCTTGCTCCTATTTAATCGCCGACTCTCATGCGGTGGCTAAAGCGTTCCAGTGAGTTACGTGTGCAGAAGTTAAAAACATGAATTTCTGGCTAACAATAACTGTTATTATCGTAATAAGGGTTGTTGTTGTTCATCGTGATTTCAAGATTGTTTTGGTTTTGCAATGCTATGCTTTGTGATTGGCTAAATATATTGCGCCAAATCTCAACCAATCAGAAGTACAACCTAAAACTATCGTGACAGACGTGACTTGCCTACACCCGTTTTCCCGCGCTTTGCGCCGGCTACATTTATTTGCCTCGGGTTCTGATTGGTTCACTGGATTGTCTGCATCAGTTGTGATTGGTCAGAGTCATTAATTTGGTTTTGGCTTTACAACACTCAATTGAAGACCGCTCTATCTTTATGTTACCTCACGACGCCTTCAATAGTCTTGTCACAGGAACAAACGGTGCCTTTAAACTTGTATCCTGGTCTGCAAGGGATGGCTGTCACGTTGAACCGATATCTGTTCTTTAGTACGGAAAAAATATCCTCCAATTGAAAGCGGTGCACTGTATGATTAGTCAGTTCTTCGTAGAAAGTTTCGTTAGCTAAACGGTATGAAAACGGAAAAGCAAGTTTGTTCACTGGGGACAATAAACGCATTGTATTGTCAAGGTGGAGCCTCTTGTTCACGTCGATGGGCTCACTTGTTTCAGACAGAGTGGCAATGGTGAAGATTGTGTGGTTGAGTTGATCGTAACCTTGAATATCGAGCATAATGTCCTCGCCAGGTGACAGCTGTAAGCGGAAGAAAAACAAGAAAACAAAAACATAAGCTTGCCATCCATCCTACCAGAAAACTTCGGCAAGTTTCGGCACGCGTTCGAATGCTTTTGGACAATCTGCGGACAATTCTCGAACATGTTACAAAATTTTCAGAAAATGGACAAGAATCTTTGGCCTACACCTCACCTTGACGAATAGGCTTGCTTGGTAATAAATCATTAAAGACATGTAATTTAGTTCTCACTTTTGAGTCTGTCGACGTTATCCTATGGTGTGACCGTTCAAGTAAATGAAACCTTATCAGCAGAACGTTTGCATGGTACCATTTGTTCCAACTTTTGAGTCTGTGGATGAAATCCTATGGTGTGACCATTCAAATGAAACCTCTTCAACAGTACTTTTGCATGGTACCATTTGTTCTAACTTTTGAGTCTGTTGATGAAATCCTATGGTGTGACCATTCAAATGAAACCTCTTCGGCAGGACTTTTGCATGATTCCATTTGTTCCAACTTTTGAGTCTGTGGATGAAATCCTATGGTGTGACCATTCAAATGAAACCTCTTCAGCAGTACTTTTGCATGGTACCATTTGTTCCAACTTTTGAGTCTGTGGATGAAATCCTATGGTGTGACCATTCAAATGAAACCTCTTCGGCAGGACTTTTGCATGATTCCATTTGTTCTAACTTTTGAGTCTGTAGATGAAATCCTATGGTGTGACCGATCAACTGAAACTCTTCAGCAGTACTTTTGCATGGTACCATTTGTTATTCAACATCCAGTTTCATCCTAAAAAAAGGGGTTAAAGGGTTAAGTATACATTTTTCAATATTTACCTCTATCGACTTATCATCATGGTCCTCGTCCTCAAAGTGATGGGTGTCAGTTGCAACGTCGTACGCAGGCCCCGTGAGTGGTTTGAAGTTTTTGCCAGGACGAATGAAGTTACTGCTATACTCAAACGTGTTATTCCATCGCAATGCCTTTTCAGCGCTGAAGAAAGGATAATCTTCGTACCACAGACATGCACTCAGAGACGAAATGTAAATGGCAGCACCTTTAACTTTGGCGCTATTCTTGATAAATGACACCTTAGCCTGGTCAGGAAAAAGGTCAAAATATTAAACTAAGTACATGTAGAGTGGAGCTTTCACCGCATTTGTGGCTCAACAAATGTTACAACATTGTTGACACCAGTCAAACATAAATTGGGTTCAGCCACGTATGAGGTTAAAATCCTCTGATGTTGCCGACCACTTCAGCAGAACTTTGCCAGTATCCTTTTTCTTGAATTTTGATTTTGAGCGCTCCAATCACGGAACTGATTATTTTTTCTTTTTATACGCAAATTGAAATTGTACTACCTGTTAAATTTAGCCTCTTGACCCTCAGGGTGATAAACATTTAGTCCAGCGCATATTGGTTCTAGGATGCAAAACAATGCATGCAATGTGCAATTTCTTACATTGTTAAGGTCGCGGGGGATATATCCCTCTCGGGGGCTCCATATGACCTGACCTTACCTTCCAATCTGACGGTTTGGTTCTTTCTTCGCTGTACGCCACAAAACAGTCAGGGTTGTATTCATGAATAAACTCATACATCGCGCGGGTCTGGACCATAATCGCTCCGCCAACTCCAGTGGCAACATTCTCAACAAAATTAAGTTCGCTGCCAGGATGAAGGATGATTTGGCTGGCTCTGAAAAGAACAGCTCCTCCGTGAGATCCAGTATTCTTGTTAAACTCCAAACGGCCATTTACGTGTATCACTCCCTCTTGGTACTCTATTGCACCCGCGCCGTGGTTCATAGTGAACACATTTCTACCACTAAATTTAACGTGTATCCTTTGACTCGTGAAAGGCGCTGTGTAAGTGAGATAGGTCGCACCGTGGTTCTTTATGGTGCAGCCGATAAATTCTGGCTTCACAGTGATATGATAGCCCACAGGAAGAGCTGTGTCTAAACGAACTGCGGCACTGGCGCGACCAGAATTTCCATCTAATGTGACGTTTTTAAATTTTATGGTCGACACGTCCATTGGAAATATGTTTTGGTAATTCATTAGGAAGACATTCAATCCACCGCCTCTTCTTGACCAGTTGTCGCGGATGATGCAATCTTCAACAAGGATATTACCCTCGCTTGAGTCCCATAACGTGATGCCAAGTCCACCGCCGGATTGCGAAGCGCGGTTATTTATAAAACTGCTTCCTTGAATTTTTATTAAATTCCCTTCAGTGTCATGAGCGAATGAATGGAACAGTCCTCCACCGAAAGTAGCTTTATTGTTAGCAAAAACACTGTTCTGCACCAATGCTCTGTTCGAACTTGCTTTGTTAAGAAAGGCCATCAGCAAACCGCCTCCGAGATAGTTTAATTTTGGAACTTTAGAAAGCGAATGAGGAGGGATAAAGTTTTCGGAATCGTTCATTGCCGCTGAATTTCCCGTGAAATTTGTGTTTTTAACGACAGCAGTCAAGCCATTTAGGTTTAGAAACACAAGCCCTGCACCCCCGGCAACAGACATAGTCGTCAGGTTGTAACGGGTATGTTGCGCATTCGAAGTGTTGTTAGAAAAAAGACATCCGTCGATTGTGACACCGCTATCATACGCATTTAATCCAGATCGTTTGTTGTCTGTGAATATGCAGTTAGTAAACGAGACATTGACAGCGTTCCATATCAAGACCACAGCGGCAGACCTTGCATTAAATTGCTGAAACTCAATGTTTGATACATGTATGTTGAATGTTGATATAGTGTCCCCTGTTTGGTGGCCAATGACAATTCCACAGATATCGATACCAGAGCCACAGCGTATAACAGAAGTGAAATTACCCGCTGTTGTTATGAAGATCTGTCTGTCCGGCCGTGGCTGGAAAATCTGAACTTGATTTCGCAAATCGTAGTCCTTGTCTTGAATAAAGAAAATAAAGGTCGTTTCGTCGTCAAATAAAACGTCGTTTAAAATTCCCAGTGCATAGTTGATCGATTTGCACGGATGAGTTCCATTTGGGTGAAAGCATTTTGAGTTATCCACGCCAAACGAGTGAGAAATGGAAACGTTAAACGAATGAGCATGTGAAATCCATGCGGCTAGCAAAACACACAAAAACATTGCGAAGATCGATTCTCCAAGCGTGTTTGTGCAATATTTCCTATCCGATGAATAAATCCTTCGCCAAAAAACAAAAAGGTTTCTGATGTCCTCAAGATTGGGCAAAGACCCGTTTCGTGTAGAAACGTTACGAAATATGTCTTATTCCACCCGCCAAAAGACGACTTTTATAGACTGATCTAGAACCTCGCGCGATTTGCATGATTATGCGCCCTGCAGGGGCAGCTTTGTTTATTTTTTTTTTGGCTTAAAATAATAGGCGTTGAAAGACGTAGTGAAGCATGTGATTTCAAGAGAGGCAAAAACTATGCATACCTTCCATGTTTTCAGCCCGGGGGGGGGGGGGGGGGGGGTACTCCCTCTAATGGGCTATACGGGAATGCTCCGCCCGAAAGGGGTACCTTTTTGAGGCTGGAGGTATATGAAAGGGTCGGGATTTCACGAGTTGGAGTATATGAAAGGGTAGGGATTTCACGAAGAATAGGAAAGGGTAGCGAAAACAGGAGTTGAAGCATAAAAAAGGTAGGAAAAACTGCCATTTAAGTATTATAAAAAGGGCCGTTCAAAATATATCAAACAGACGCACGTAAAGGTTATATGAAAGAGGTACCATTTTCACTCAAAGGTGTATGAAAGGGGTACCATTTTCAATGAAAGGTATATGAAAGGGGTACCTTTTCTGTCAAAAACGGTATATGAAAGGGTAAGGGTTTGGACCTCGGGGCGGAGCACCCCCGTACAAAACCTTGTTGAGTACCCCCCCCCCCCCCCCTGGGTTTTCAGAGATGTGACATGATTTATGAGTTATGGTTGATTCCGCGTCCATATCAGGTCAAACCGCAACGATAATTAAAGGGAAATGATCTGCAAAATGCGGTGGCTCTGGTAAATTCTACTATTACTAGTAAGATCTGAAATAATACTAGTAAGATCTGAAAGAAACTGAACTCGCCGGGACAAGAGTAGCGAAGCAGCCTCTAGCGGCGCGGCTGGGACTAGTGAGGTGAAGAAACAAGCAGAAAAAAAAATGATTCTTTGTGTTCAAGTCAGTTTTCATTGTTTCGAAATACCAAAATAGGCAAAACTTTTGAGATGACAACCGGAGAAGTTCCGCTTAAAATTGAAAATATCCTGCGACCAGGCGCCCTTTAATCGCGGAGCCAAAGTCCCCGGAAGCGTGAGAGGATTTTTCCGAATTCCGCCGACTTTTGCACCGAAGAAAGGTGGTCTGATCTCAAGTTATTTTGAAAACACTAAAATGGACAAAACACAGCTATACAGGATTTAAGGTGCGCCGGATCGCGGATAAGGCCATGTTTAAATTTTGATAAATATTTACGGCACTGACTCTAACAACATATACGCGGAAAAAGTTAGAGAAATAGGGAAAACAACATGCATTCCGCGTGTTCTTTAACACAAAACTCTAAAATAGTTAAAACCAGCACAACCATTAAGTGTGGGCTGTGGATCAGTCTGCCAGCTCAAACCCGCTACAGTGAAATCCCGATATAACGAGCCCCTTTAAAACGAAGACCCCGGGATGCGAACGATATTCTTCAGCCCGGCATTCAGTAAAATGTATGTAATTGTTATACCATACATATCTTATGTGTTGAAAATAGAGAATACTACATGGAAAGTGCACGCGTACGAAATTTATGCACGAGTTGCTTCGTATCAGAAATCCGAAAGAGCGAAGCTTCAAAAGAACCCCGATACAACGAACTCATATTTTCCAAGTCCCATGGCACTTCGTTATATCAGGGTCAGTCACTGCAATACAGTTGTTATAATAATAGCATTAATCAAATGAAATCGCCATTTCGCGGCAGCTTGAGTCGATTCTTTCAAGACCTTGAAAAAAGGCAAATTCAAAGGTGGGCGTAGCTTCCAACGCAGCCATCCTGAGGGCTCGTGACGAGCCCTAATAGACGTTAAAATTTTCAAAGTTGTTCGCTAATCGATTTGATCCGTGCCCAAGTCTAGAGCCCTAAGGCCCCTCAGGAGAGGCGTCGTTGGAGGTTAAGGTGGGTCAGCACTGACTATTTTAAGGCAAGTCAACTTTGTGTCAACAGTTCGTAGCCGCTACTTTCGGGCAGCTAAAATACGTGAATATAATGTCACTTAAATTCTCTCTCATCGATTCTTCGGTATTCTAGATTGTACAGTAAAACACTAAGCCATGCCATCTGCATAACGCGACAATGACATTTTCGATTGGACCGTCATTTTCGGTAATTGCTATAGAAAGGTCCAAAAATTAACGTTACTTTCGGAGGCCCGTTAATTTCGAGTGGGCTGTTACTTTTGGGACTCTAAGGTATTTTTTCAAAAAGGAAAAAAAAAAAGAATAATAAGGGACACTACTGTCCCGAGAACAATCTCTCTTGAACGAATGTAAAACGGGGGGGGGGGGGGGGGAGGGAAGGAGGATTCAAAATGAACATATTAGGAGTGAAAACACAACTGGCAGGAAGCGAACGGGATGACAAGAAGCGAACGGGATGGCAGTGAGAAAAAACAAACAAACTGCTGGTGGAACTGAACCCGGGACCTTCATAACTAAAGTGCGACGCCCCTATCCACCCGGTCACACTGCCAATATGACGGCTGGTTGTTTGCAATGAAACAGTGAAACAAGTTCATTATGAAAATCGAGATGCATGGCTGTGAGAAAAAAAAAACAGCTGGTCGGTAACTGAATCCGGGACCTCATTAACTCAAATGCGACGTCCCTATCCACCCGGTCACACTGTCTATATGGCGGCTAGTTGTTTGCAATAAAACAGTGAAACAAGTTCATTATGAAAATCTTGTTTATTTAAGAAATCAATAATAGTTTCTTCAGATTTCTCTACAACTATAATACAACTATCTATAAATTCTATACATCAGTGTTATGTTATTGCACACATTTAGCTTAGTTTTGTTAGTGGTAACTGGGTGACATTGTAAATTCTCAAAATTCACTGAACGTTTACAGTTTTGCAACAAAAGCAAATGAAGCAGGGCTCGAAATTGCGACCAATACGGTCGCATTTGCGACTTAATTTTTGTGTTTGCGACTAAAACTTCCAGAGGAGTCGCAAATTTGCGAGTAGTTTTCGCCTTGGCCAATAACGAAATGAAAAGCCTAGCAGTCGCTACTTTGCCACTATTTTTGCTGAAATAAATAAAGAACTGAAAAAATATATTGTTGCGTGCCTTGATTATCGTAGACATTTGAAGATATGGGGTAAAATTTACGTAATTTACCCGCAATGTTACGACGCAACGCTATTCCCTCGATCGCGGCCCCCATTGCAGCGGTTTCTTATTCATATGTATTGCAGGCTCATATTTTTGTTTGTTAAACCGCTGGATTAGAGCTGTCATCGCGGCCGATCGCGGCCAGGTGGAATCCGCCAAAGTATCATCAATTTCGCTACGGTGACCATAGTGACGGACGTTTAAGTAGATATGTTCCAAGATTGTATCCTTTCTGGAAGCTAATTTCACCAAAAAATATAATTTTGAGTTGTACACTAGTTTTAAGATGGAGAAAAATGTCTTGATCATTACGATTGTGGCGGCCAAGTTTATAGTATTGCATGTTTCGTTCTGTATTGCTACTTAATTTTGCGACTAATATTTGTGAACTTGCGACTTGATTTTCGTATCTAGTCGCAAAATGGCGACTGAACTTTTTTTTTAATTTCGAGCCCTGTGAAGTATTTTTTTTTTTTGCACAATTTCATTGAGCGTTTTACTAAACGTAGTCTTGGGGGAAAACTTTGAAGCGAATGAAAAACAGCGACCATTTCGAGGCCATATAAGGTGGACCAAACACCTATCTATCGCACACGCGCCTCGCGCGATTGCCGAAACCACCTGACCTAAAGGTTACCATGACAATATGCCAATAACGCACAATTGAGCTCATTGATAATGCATTGCGGGAGTTATTATGGTTTGGTTTCCCTCCAGTTTCTCTCGTGCGCGGGTGGTCGTTGTCACTGACTTTTTCTAGCTCCGTTTATCTGCTTATGCAGGATTACATGTTTACAATTATTAGAATATGGGGAATTTTCAATTTTGGATGAAACCATTCCTCATGGATTTATGGCCTTTGATCTTGCATCCCTTAAGAATACCTATCAAAAAGCATATCATAGAATAGCTATGAGCAGCTATTCCATTCTGCAATAAGCAGTAAGTTGGCTGCAATTCCACCTCACCCCACCCCTCATAAGTCAGTTGATGAACTCCTTTTCAGCTGCAGGGCTTTCTTGACATTCAGCGCATGCTCGCTGATTCTCCTGGCTTGTTTTGCATCACAATAGTTTTCTTTCATTGAATCTCCGCTGGATGGTTGCTTCGTGGGCGAGGGTGATCTATTCGGCTTTCCATCTTCAGTGGAACACCCTTTAAGGGGTGTTCTGCAACAACAACAAAATAGCAAATTCCCAAAATCAATAAATAATCATAAGTTTAAATATTTCGCTCCTATCAGTGAGCAATAGAAGCCAAGCTACCCTTTCACTCCCAGAGTGAGTTATGGAGGCATGAAGTGTAGTTCTAACTTTTGAGTCTGTTGACGAAATCCTATGGTGTGACCATTCAAATGAAACCTCTTCAACAGTACTTTTGCATGGTACCATTTGTTCTAACTTTTGAGTCTGTGGACGAAATCCTATGGTGTGACCATTCAAATGAAACCTCTTCAGCAGTACTTTTGCATGGTACCATTTGTTCTAACTTTTATTTCTGTGGACGAAATCCTATGGTGTGACCATTCAAATGAAACCTCTTCAGCAGTACTTTTGCATGGTACCATTTGTTCTAACTTTTGAGTCTGTGGACGAAATCCTATGGTGTGACCATTCAAATGAAACCTCTTCAGCAGTACTTTTGCATGGTACCATTTGTTCTAACTTTTGAGTCTGTTGATGAAATCCTATGGTGTGACCATTCAAATGAAACCTCTTCAGCAGTACTTTTGCATGGTACCATTTGTTCTAACTTTTGAGTCTGTTGATAAAATCCTATGGTGTGACCATTCAATTGAAACCTCTTCAGCAGTACTTTTGCATGGTACCATTTGTTCTAACTTTTATGTCTGTGGACGAAATCCTATGGTGTGACCATTCAAATGAAACCTCTTCAGCAGTACTTTTGCATGGTACCATTTGTTCTAACTTTTGAGTCTGTGGACGAAATCCTATGGTGTGATCATTCAAATGAAACCTCTTCAGCAGTACTTTTGCATGGTACCATTTGTTCTAACTTTTGAGTCTGTTGATAAAATCCTATGGTGTGACCATTCAATTGAAACCTCTTCAGCAGTACTTTTGCATGGTACCATTTGTTTTTCAATATTTTACAAAATGGAATTTTGGGATTTTTCTTGCTTTTTGATTTTTGGCACTCTTTAACGCCAACCTAAAGGGTTAAGAATTAAAAAAAAAAAACAGAACAGTCGCAAAGATTGTTTTCTAAAACGTCGAAAAAGAGTTCACCAAGAAATCTTCCATTTGACACAACCATTTACTTGTCTCCTGCCTAAATGTCACGCAATATTTGGTTCGTCATGCAATGCTTCTTCCCAATAAGTTTGTGGGAAAAAAAGCGTTTCGTGACGATCCAAATAACGCGTGACGGCTGAGTAGCGGACTAACCATTTACATTCCAACCGAAATTTCCAGAAAGAGCCTGTGACATTTCCTTGATTGGAAAACTGAAATACAATACATACATATATTTTTCCCTACATCACTTACTCATTAAATTCATTGATTATCTGAGACTTATCAGTCCTTAATGACAAGGCTGTGTATAATTCGTCCGTACTCGGGATTTCCACAGGTCCATCCCGCGGGATTTGTGGAGATACCCTTGACTCGGACAAGAGAAGGCTTCTTGGCGCTGGTGAGAACGACGCGGAACTGAATTGAAGACGAGGAATATCAGGAGCTACGAAGCAAATGCAAAAACGATTAACACAGACTGTTGGACTACTATGTTAAGTTGCATCTAAAAGTAAAAATTTGGCGGGAAAACGCGACTGTCGACCACGAAGCTTTCGCTCGCCTTTTGCGCTCTCTTTCTGTTTGTGATTGTCTCCTTGGGTTCCTTTCCGTCCGCCACACTTTTATTGCTGTAAATGAACACGTTTTATGGTTTATTAAACGGTGATCATTGAGCTTACATCTTGATTTTCTTGATCCTGTGGAATGCTTTCTTGGTGTCAAAAGCTGCTGCTTGTAAAAAGATGCCCGTTCGTCTTCGAATTTCTTCCTCTGAAGTGATACAAATAAATAAATAAATAAATAAATAACGATAACTAGCTTTGTACCAACGTCGCACTTTATAATGCCTTTCGTCAACTGTAGTAACATAAACAATTGCTGCATTTCTAAATACCTATATTAAAAGTTACAACAACTTGCGCGAGCAACTTTTTTGGCGGCACTTCTGATTGTTAGGAAATTTTGACAAGAAAAGGTGTGTTGTAACAAACTGGAACAAGGGGTAGTTTCTTGGTGTTGCGGATGGTGCGATCACCAAATGACGTAAAACAAAAGATTCAAAAGACACTGAACAATACCCACACCACAACACAAAAACTAACCAACAATGGCTTCCGCAACACCAAGAAACACCCGAACAAGGTGAAGCATTACAACAATTAATACAGAGGCGCGGTGCTGTTGTGGTTAGCTTGTTAGAGTTCAGATCTAGCCCTAGGAGTGCCAAACGGGAACGCCGTCGACGCAAGTCTTAAAAATTTCAATATGCGGACAAACTTGCGTTGGGTTGCCAAACGTGCTTACAAGTACGCCAACCATTTGATTGCAGCCTTGTGCGCGTGATCCAGGGGCGGATCCAGGGGGGGTGAAATGGGTGAATTTTCACCCCCCCCCCCCTTTTCTGAGACCCTTTCTTTCTTTTTTCTAAAGTATTTCTCAAATAAATAATATTTTGGTTCTATTGCATTTAATATTTCACCCCCCATTTCAAAATCCTGGATCCGCCCCTGTGATCATACCAAAGCAAACAATACTCAAAACAGCTCGTGGTCACTTGTGAATACACTTACGACTGGCGGCCAAACGGTGAAATATTTGTGCCTACTGATCCTTACTTCCTGAAAACTTTGAGCTCGATCAAAGAGATCGTAAGCAAACCCAAGCCATCGTAAGTACACGCAGGTCCTGGCCAAACGGAATAGAAAATGAACTTGCGATAACTTGCGTTCCGTTGGCCAGGACTTAAAGGTAATAGGTAGGTGTATTTTTTTTAACAGCTCCCACCTCGTGTCCTAGTTTAATGGCGGCATCCGTCAGTTTTATTCGTTCATTCTCAAGTTCGATCCGCTGTTCATCTAACAACTGTTTGTCGGACGCAAACTTCTCCTGCTCATCGCACAACTGAGAGTCAGTCTAGAAAAATGAAAACATAAAGAATAACGAATAAAAAAAACGTCAATGCCATGTGAATGTAGTTTCGTAGTCCATTCACAGAAAATTTGATGAACCGTAAAAAGAAAGTCACCTATTTTTATAGAAGGCTTGAAAAATGTTCTTCAACCCACTCATATCTTCACTATCTGACAAGTAATGACTTTCAAACTTGGCCAATTTTAGCAGTGACGATCACGTTTCGCTATCTAACCATTATCAAAGGTCACGAAATAACGTCCTTACAAAATCGCAAAATGGCATGACACGAAATGGTTCGATAAAAAGTTACTCCGAAAACAACAATCTTACCAGAAATGATGAGTCTTTAGCTGGACTACTTGCTTTCGCCTGTAAAGACTGAAGAAACAAATAATATGAAGTTACACATCGCAATTTTTCTGGCAAATAAATTGTCAACTTTCCAGACTTACTGTAACTATAAATTGGCACGATGACTCGCAAACTTGGTCATTTTACTCAATTTAACGGGGCAATATCACATACACGTAGTATTACTTTCACAAGCAAAAAATATATTATTTTGTATCTATATTATTGCACTGAAACTGTAAAGAAGTGTCTTTGGCTGTTAATCGTCATGGATTGCGCAACTTGAACAAAATGGTCTCATGTGTTTAGGTAAAATAGTTAAAAAAGCTGTAGTTTGTTCTCCCTTCGAAGAACAATAACATTGAATGCAATATTCTTCTCGGCGTTCTGGTACATGTAGTATTTTAATTGTATGTTTGAGCAAAGATATTTAGTGGAATAACAAAAAGTTTGGGCCAAAATCCGGGCAAAATCACCATGACATTGTCAACCTTAATGCGGGTGTCACACAGTCGCGATTTTGCTTCACGATTACCTGACGATGCGAAAAGTGACAAAAATCATGAGTCCCTCGCGAGAGGTCTTAGAGCACTTGACGGGCTCTGATATAGGACTTAAGTGGTCTTCAGTGTGTCTTGAAGGACGTGATAAGTCGGCAAACTCTCACGAACATTTTGACCATGCTCAAAACAATCGTGAGAGTCAGCCGATCTATCTTCGTCGGGTAGCGGACGCCAAACCGTCGTCAACTGCTCTTAAATGCTCTTGACGGTCGGGAGCCGCTCGTGAGCCGCTCTAATTGATCGCCAGTCCCACTGATAGGTCGCCAACAGATCGCGAGTAGGACGCGAATGAACGTGGATTGCTCTGTTACGGCACGTCTGTTGATCGTGTATAGCTCGTTTGTAACTCGTGTATAGCTCTTGACAAACGTGAGTTGGACTTCACCTTGTGCTATTTTTTTATTTTGACGCCACATTTCCTACGTTCTTTTCGCGATATTTTACAAATTTAGATCGTGAAGGTCGTGAGCTGATCGTGAGTTTAGGTCTCGACTGTGTGACACCGCCTTAAGGGTGTCCTTTCCAGCAATCCCGATTAAGATTTAATCGCTTCCAGGCAAATATCAAAATTTTAAAAAAGTTAAAAAAGGTAGAAAGGTTCATTGTTTACTGTCTACCTCGATCAGGTTTTCTTGTTGTTCCACGACATGCCTGTAGTTCTCCAGTTGCCTTTCAAGCCTCTTAATTTCTTCTTCCCAGTCTACCGTTTTCGTTTCCTCCTCTTTGTTGGAACCTATTGTGTAAAACGAGCAAAGAAAATATATTCCGCTTTTAATTAGTGATAAAAAAGGAGAAAACAACACACCTCTAGAAGGCAAGGCTGTGTGAGTTGTCATAGCCGATAGGGAGCGCAACCATAAAATTTAGGGTGCCCAGCAATAAGCTACAGGTTATGTCGCCCGGAGATAACAGTTAGTCTCCTATGGTACCCAGGCACTGCTAGAGCACAGCCCTGAGAAGGGTCTAGATACAGAAAGGCCAAAATGAAAACTTACCATTGTTAGATCCTTTGTTTTTTTCTTCTAACCTGGACTTCAAAATTCTCCACTTTTCTCTCAAACTATTCTCGATTCCTGAAAGCAAAGATTATTCTGTTATCAGATTCTAGCCAGAGCTACTACTTTGTCTGAATTACAGTCAATTTACCCCCAGGCGATTTGCGACCTGTCAGATGACATCCTAAACAAAGTCCCCAAAAAACGTACATACGCATATCATACACAAACATTGTCTGCCATCTTAGGAGATATTCACTGTACACTATAGAGTCCCCAAAGACCATCTTTTTACATACTAGCCTGTGTTACAGCCTTTTGTGCTCCTTTTTATGCCCCATCACTTCCTGCCCCCCCCCCCCCCCCCCCCCCATGCTTTTATGCACCCCAGGAAAAGAAATGACTGGTATGCAGCCTATCCACATATACTTAACTATACAACCTAGTGGCGGATCTAGGGGAGGGGAGGGGAGGGGCCTGCCCCCCCCCCCACCCCCCTTCCCCCTCTCTTATTTTTGATAACATTTTTGGCACATCACATGTGCTGGGATAATCTTCACAGAACGTGGCATTTGTAGTCAAGCCTTCAAAATTGGGCCACATCCCCCCTCCTTTAGCTGAAGATCTGGGTTCATCACTCTTACCAAAACTTTATCTCAGAAGCCATACCTTCTCTAACCATGTCATATGGCATGTGAAAATGTCCTGTTGAAAGTTCATCCATTGAGCCAGATTCACTTATCTCACCTTCCTGCAAACGGAAAAACAAGCAGAAAGACTATTGGTATTAACACTACCAGCCACAGTGGTAAAGAAATAAAAAAGTTCAGTTATTAACATGTTTACAGTGAACTGTCTAAACTAAACACCTTTGCGACAAGCTTAAACTGTCCGCCTTAGAAAGGTGTCAACTTTATAGAGAGTTTTAATTATAGTTACAGAAAAAGAGAAATTCAGCCTGGAACAGCCAATCACTGGTGTCCACATTAGAGAGGTGTTCGCTCTGAGAGTGTTTATAAATTATTGTACTGTATAGCCGGCTTGGCAATATTTACCAGAGCATTACAGGCACTTTACACTCTTATGCTGTACTGACCTCTGTGTTATTTTCATTCTGACCATACTCATCATTCTGCTGATTCAGCAGGTTGATCAGTTCAGCCTGCATGCTTTGAAGTGATTCTCGCAGATCATTGTTTTCAACCATCAGCTCCTGCAACAATACCAAAACAAACAACATTAATAGTCAACCAGAATAATCCGAAATTAGTACATTTGCAAATATAATTTAAGCTAGAAATAGCCTGCAAGCAATCCCCAGAGCCCTAAGAGCTAATGCTAGCAAGCAGTTATCTATACCATTCATATAAAGGTGTTATCTACATGTACTGGTTACTTACCTTTTGCCGTTCCTCATAACTTGTGATTAGCATTCTGTACATCTCCTCTTCATTCCTACGTATACAAATTAATACATAATATACAAAATTAAAGAAAGCACACAGAAAGGTCAGACTTTTGCATTGTGAGAGAAATGCATAGTTCAAGCATCCAGCCGTAGTCACTTCCCTCTCCAAAATCCAGAGTTACATGTAGTTAGTAGTGAGGGCTGGCCTGATCATGGACTTCTAGGCTCAGTTTGTTGGTAAACAACTTTCACTAAAATTAAAATTAACATGTGGATTTCACCTACTTTCCAGCCCCAGTCTTCCACATTGCACGCTGTCCGCTGGGTCGTTTTATCAAATTCAGGATATCCAGCCCTACCCTCTTCTCTTGACTTTTATCAGTTAGAAGTTGATGAATCCTTTCCTTCAGCTTGCTGAATTCTCGTTCTTTCTTCCTGGCTTCATGGTCATACTGTTTCTGTACATGAAGTGAATTGGCTTTGGTTTTCTTTAACTGTGGAGAGATTTAAACACAAAAAAGGCAAAAAATGCATGGTGGCATTTCCACAAAATTTGTCCCTCAATTCATTGCCTCCCTGGAATAATACAATTGTTATTCCTTTGTGCATAAATATTTCAACTTGTCCTCTCCTTCTTCCATTCCATGACAGTAAACCTGGAATATGAC
The DNA here is from genome assembly GCA_022457155.1 of Cladopsammia gracilis. Lineage (NCBI taxonomy): Eukaryota > Metazoa > Cnidaria > Anthozoa > Scleractinia > Dendrophylliidae > Cladopsammia > Cladopsammia gracilis. The sequence continues at coordinate 650,622 of JAJGOT010000420.1, read as the reverse complement.
GCCAAGTGAATTGGTCAGATGAGGTATGACATATTGACAAAACAGATTAAGATATTGAGCATTAAGTACAATTTAACTTTTTAACAGTTATAGTACATGTAAGTGATCTTGAAGGCTCGACTGTGACGTCAAAGTCTGCCCATGGGAAGCAATCTTGAAATAATCCCCTCCCTTGATTAATTGCCATCTTTAAGAAGTTGTCCCTTTTGTCGATTGGATAAAATAAATATAACTGTCTCCTGCTAATGCAAACAAGGAAATAATTTATGGTGAAGAAAGGAATTTAAAACTTTGAGACTAGAAAACATAAAAAATGTACCTCCTCTCTTTCTAATTTTAGTTCTTCTTTTGCCTTTAAAAGTTTTGCCTGCAACTGTCTTTCTCTTTCATTTCCCATTGCAATTTCTCTCAGAGCAGATTCCAACTGTTCCTGTAAATAAAAAAGAGTTACAGTAATAAAATAATATTTATTCACCAGTTGCCCTCTCAAAATTTGCTGGAAGCCGGTGATTTTGCCACTAAGGGCCTGATTACATGAGCTAGACTGGCCCGGTTTTACCAAGATCTCGGCACGTCTGTTAACAAACAAAAATATATGTTGTGATTACATGACAACCGTGCCAGCCCAGTTACATGTAACCAGAGCAACAAAACAAATGCATCAGTTGAGAGCAAACCTGCTCCCTTGTAAATTGTCATCTTTCTAATTATTCTTTCTAAATGACACAAGAGGAACAGAAGATTGCGTAGTTCTAAAACCACAAAGAAAATTAACCAAAACACAAGACATCCTTAGTTAAACCATTCTATGTATTACGACCATTTTCAAAACAACAACCTTCAGACAAAAACATTGACTGTGAGCAGTCTCTTTCTTTTCCGAATAATAGCTGCAGGCGAAGCAAGCGACAAAGCCACTAGAAATGCGGGCAGTCTTTTTACACCTCCTCCCCAATTGCTCCTTGTTTTCAGCCCTAATTTGCATAATTGTAGCACAATCACTCACACCAATGATCTGGAGCACAAAAGACCAACTTCTCACCCGGTCTGGCTTGCCTCATGTAATACCAGGCTGAAAGCCATCTTGGCAAACCGGGTCAGCGCAGCTCATATACTGTAATCAGGCCCTTTAGGCTAATTATTCACTCCTTATCTCTGTACTTAACTGGACCAGAGTCCCTAGCAAGCACAGTGTATAAGGGATCAGCCCTTACTTTGCACAGCAAACTCGTAGGGGGTCATAAAAGCCACTCTCTCAGCCCTGCCATTTAATAGTAGCTGGCAACTGGCCAAAATTATGGCCAGGAGATGACTTGCTACAGTTATTAGGTTTTGCTGTTCACAGCAGTGAAATACAAAAGACAAAAATTACTTTTAATTAATATTGTTCTAATTGTTATTGTTCTGTCTTCAAGAAGTAAATCATTATTTTCTCACAATCCATATTACTAATCCCTATTTGTAATGAGTGTCTTGAAACTCAAAAAAACCATACTTGTTTTAGGTTAGGACAGTCAATATTATGACATTTTACTGGTACTATTGCGTGGTCATAAACCACATTAAGTTCAAACAGAAGCTTATCACCAAGAGTCTCTCTTACGAGCTTCTGGTTTAATCATATTTATAAATGATAAGATTATGTACTTATTGACCAAGTTGGAGAGCCGGATGGGAAAATATTTGGCTCCAGGACCAAGAGTAGCAAAGGTCCATGCACCATGATCGAGAGCCAAATATTTTCCCATCCGGCCCAACCTAACTTAGTAGTATTTTATAATATGACTAGAAAGTACAAGAACAGTCATGCAGTGTGAGGTGTGCCGGACAGCTTTTTCCGGACCGGCTCAGGTCAACCTGTCTGGCCCCGTTCATGTCACCTTGCGACTATTTTCTGTAGGATTGCGTCAGCGGGGCGCGCCGTATGGCCATTATTATAACTTCTTTTATGTAATTACATTGAAAAGTATTATTACTGTCAGTAGTACTGTTACAATGTCTTCTTAAAAATTTATACATGTATTTTTTTCTTTATTTGAAAAAAAGATTGTATGAAATACCTTCAGTCTTTTCTGCATCTGTATGAGATGGTCATTATCACACTCTGATCGAAGATTCCTTCAAAAGGGAATGCCAAAAAAGTTTGTAATCAGCCTGGCGTGGTATCTCAATACATTCATTTTCTGTCATTAATATTAACTGTGTCATTTTTTTTATACAGGCATAACATAATTGTGCAAGGCAAACTAGCCAGATTTACTTGAAATTAATTCAATCATTATTCTACATGGGGTGTAAATTTGTGCTATGCAATGTAAACTAATAATGATCAAATTCCTAATTTTGACTGTAATTTGTAATTGACATTCAGCCTTTGTCCAGTACTCACTTCTGCTCTAGATCTGTTCTTTGCTTCACATTTCGCTGTTGTTGTTGCAATAGCTCATAAGTACTGTTTATCAGTTTAACAATATCGAATGTGTCTGGGGGCCCAAGTCCATTGCGAGAAGGCGTGAATAATGACGAGAACCCAAGTACACCAAGCTCCTACAAATGAAATAAACATGAATTGTACCCTAAAGTTTTAATTTAACCTTTAGTCCTTACACATGTACATGTTGGAGCAAGCTTTTAGCCAGCAGGGTGTCCAGGCGTCCTGTGGACGCCCACTTTTTGAAGAAAGTTCATGAAAATTGCACCTACTCCTTTAAACATTTATGATGGGAAATATCTTCAGGACGCCCACTTTTCAATTTCTGGCTAAAAGCCTGTGTTGGAGTGATAAAAACTCATGGATCAGACAACAAAAAATAGTAGATTTTGCTTTGCAAGAAAATACTTTAAAAAATTACTAAAAACAAAACAATAACCACAACTGAAATGGAACATAGTTCTGCATCATTAGTTCTCATTATCACATGAAGAACATGAAAGTGCAACAATATTTGAAAAAGCTCGAAGCCATACTACTTATAATTATAGTCTGTTTGCTTGAAATAAGGATTTCAAGTACATGTAATGACAAAGTTCCAAACCCATAATAGTTCCAAACCCATGCAATTCAAAATAAAAACAGTGGTGATACATTAACAATGTATAGTTTTGCACTTGAGATATTAAAATGAAACATGAATAAATCAGAATAAAAACTGGCTCATTTGAAGACTCAAATAAATGAAAATGATTTGCACAATGTTCATTACTGGAAAAATAATTTTAATGGTTGATTACCCAGGATTTATAATGTTTTTACTTTCAAGATATAAACAGCAGAAAATTAAGCCAGAAAAAAAAATAAAAAAAAAATAACATTTTTATCAATTTCTTCATCTTCTGACACTACATGTGTATAAATATTTCTATCCTCAGGCTAATAACAAAGTCCTAGTTGCAATACAAGCTTTAGTTCGCGAGGCAGTAACACATATTGTACATTCGAATTTCTATTTTAATTTGTCATTTTGCCAAAGAAATCTTGTATGCAGATGTTCAATGATACAACACTTTCTGTTTGTAAAATGACAATGGATATGACAATAAACATTCTCATTAGTTATTTAAAATTAAATGTTTGCTGAAGGATTTGAATGGAACGGCTAATCAAAAATCCCGAATCGACACAAACACGAAACAAAAATGATTCTTGATCTTTGAAGTTTATCATGGGAAATAAACTAATAACTACAAAACGATTCAACAAAATTTCCAGCCATCGATCAGGTTTCTACGGTTGCTAACAACATAAATTTAATATGTCCGGGATGGTAAAAGTTATTCAACCCGTGGACGCGAAAAAATGCTGAATAGAAATCGAAGACAAGGTTTAAGCTTATTAAAGATTATATAGAACATCACAGAAAACAGGAATGTTTCGCAACCTTGCTAGTCTCAAATAACGGATTAGCGGTTACAGTCGACGCAGGAAGTTGCAATTATTCAAGAAATGAAAAAAAATCGCATTGCACGAATACAAAAAAGCAATCATTAGCCGCAGATATCGATGGAAAGGAGTAATCTTAACCTTATTATTGAATTGCAAACAAGGAAGACAAGAAGATTTAGAGAAATAACGCGACCTTACCTGATTCAAGTAAGCTACGCACTGGTCAATGTTATCCCTTCTGCAGAACTGTTTCTCCGCCGAACTAAACACTGGTGAGATTGTTGAAGGAGTAAGCCTCATATCAACGAAGTCTATTTCTCTTTCCGGGCTAGAATTTCGCGAGGAATGCGAAGTGTAACGGTTTACAAAATCGCCCCAATCTTGTCCTTTTTCATTCATGTTTGGAAGCTTCATTCATGCGGCATATTTGGTGCCGATGATCGCAAACCTCCCGGCGGCAGTCGGATCTTCGTTTTCCGTTTTAAGGCTCACCAGAAAATAATCAAGCGGTTGACATCCTAAATTTAGACTACTGTACTTCTCGTGCAAATAAATTATTCAACGAGTATTTTTTGAACATCCGGCAAAATCAACCAGGCGTCGGATGCGCATGTTTTGAGAAAGCTGACCAAACAGATGGCGGGCTCTGGTGAACAAGCTACCGTGTCACCCCAGTCAGAGACGGACTCCTCTCCGTATAAAGGCGGGCGGATATGGATACCTATATAAGGCGGACAGCGGACACTCTCTTTTGTAAAATTCTAGTTAAAAATACCAATAGACCAATATCACGCTAGCATGGCATGAAAATATATTTAATTTAATGGGAAAAAAAGTCCAGTATCAAATTCAGCACATCAATATTAGTAAAACTGTATAGTTTCGTAAAGATTGCTTGTACACTGATAGAGATATGAACTTTTGAAACTTAGCACTCTGGCCTAACTAATTTTGACACGAAAACGATGCTGGGCGGGCACCCGTCCACCATACATTTCTTTGTAAAAATGCTCAGTTTCAAAATTTCATATCTTCGTCAGTTTGCCAGCAATCTTTACTAAACTTTGTAGTTTTACTAATATCGATATGCTGAATTTGATGCTGGGCTCTTTTTCCCAATAAACTAAATATATTTTTGTGCCATGCTAGCGTGATATATTAAAAGTCTACAAAGGCAGACACGTAAACTGCAAATTTTCGACCAACCTCAAAATGATTTTATCATTCCAGAACAGGCACTATAACATTGACAAAATGCCTTTCGAAACGGAACAAAACGCTTCACATTTGTCAACTTGTTTGGATCGTCACGCCATCCTCCTCCCTCTCCCTCCCCACCCCCTCCCCCACCCCCAAGTGAGGAGGACCGTCGCGTGACGACCCAAGGGGACTAGTGCCATGCCAAGCGAAACTGAAACCAACTTTATTTCCGGTTTAATATTTCAATAGTCGTATCGTAGAAGCTGCTGCGCATACAAATTCATTCAGCATCTTTCAAAACTCCAGTTCCCCTGTTTTGGGACTACAGTAACAATGCGAAACTCCAGCTTGTATGGATTTGTTTTTGTGTTCATTTTGGCGTGGATAAAGTTTTTATCATCTGCTCTTGTGGTAAGAATATCGGAAGCAGGAAGTGACAACACGTCATGTCTGGAACCGAATGCAACATTGCCCTGCGAATCTCTACTCTTCGCTTTGGGAGCTCTGAACAACACCAGATATCAAAATGAAACAGAGTTCACTTTTTTAGTTGAAGGTAAAATTTACCACCTAAGACACCGCGTCAAGATCGATCAAACTAGTGCATCGAAAAGCGTTTATCTTACATCAAGTAATTCAACTGGCCGAACTGTTATTCGCTGCGTCGATATGTTGGCTGGAATTGAGATTGGATCGAATTCGAGTAAAACAAGAAATATTAACTTTCAGAATCTTGAATTTTGGAACTGTGGCTCTCACTTCTTCGCCGCTGTTGTTTTAATTTGGAATTCGGTGGATGTCAACTTTACGAATTGCACATTCAGTCATAACAATCAAGCTGGAATAAATGCCTTCGACAGTCAAGTGGCAATTGAAAGCTGTCATTTCGTCAATAATACTTCCAATAGAAATAATTCAGGCGAGAATTACACTGAGGGTATTACCACTGCCGGAGGAGGAGCGGGATTTTTATTTCAAGACGCAAAAGATCTTTCTTTAATAATCAGAAATTCTATCTTCGAATTCAACGCTGCCGTGACAAACAACACAGACAACTTTGTAGCGCCTTCCTTTCATATCTCTCTATTGATTTTAGGTGGTGGGGGCCTACTTGTCGTGTTCAGAAAAAAGGCACAGCATTGCCGGGCTTTAATAGAAAACAGTCGCTTTTCAAACAACACTGCAACTTTCGGAGGAGGACTTTATCTCGAGCAATCTAGTACAGCCACGAGAAACAAGTATACAGTAATTAACTCGAGTTTCACAGGGAACACGGCGGGGCAGACCGCAGGGGGAATAAGTTTCTCCCAGTGGAACAATGCGTCGAACATCACTACTAACTTTAAACATTGCATCGTCAGCGAAAACGAGTCGAAAAGAGGTGCTGGAATGAATGTGTTTTCAATGACCTTTCATGCAGTGCACGAAGACTCTGTGCTAAGGTTAGACTCTTGAAATTGGACAGAGATGTTGTCAGCTGTATTGTTGGGAGGCGGGTACTCCCCTCAATTTTAATAGGATAGGTGTGTGCAGTGAACCCTAACCAAGGATCACAATTCCAAAAAGACTTCCCTATTTCCTAAAAACCATACCCTATCCCCCCGCCCTCCCGGTGAGTAGAATGCATATTTCACTCAGTAGTACAATATACAAAGAGATGGCATAAAAGCAAAACTAGAACCATTGTTAGATTTTTTTGAATACATGTAGTGTACAGTACAGTCTGATTTCTTCTACAGATTCAAAACGTCAAAACATTTGAAATGGAAGCGTTTTGCACTTACATTTGTTCATATCAACTATTACATCAATATAAGTTCTGACGAAGCTTTAAAAAGGGTGTTTTGCACACTGCCTTTCAGACCTTTCAGCTTCAAGTAAGCCTGGTAAGCTTGGTTTCTTTTTAGAAATACCTGGTGACTTAGCTTGAATCTTACTGTATGCTTAACGTGACTTTACTATACCACTGTTTCAGTTTTGACACAGTGACATTTAGTAACAATCATGGGAGGGCAAGCTCTGCAATTCGCTTCACAACAGCACTACCTTACGGCAGCAGCGTGGATATGACACCAGAATTTATCAACTGCAACTTCACAGACCACGACATGTCGAATTTTGCACGAACGAGTCCTTTTACGAGTCAACGGGTAAACTTGAAGTTTATGGGACAGAACATATTTCAGCGGAATGAAGGAGGTAAGATTCGGGGGAGTGGGGAAGGGGGGTAAAATGGAGGAAGGATCTGAACTTCTTAATGACAGCTGTTTCCTTTCCACTCCGTTTGCAGCTTCTGCCTATTTTTCCTTTAGGTCCCTTTTACAAGGAAAGTATCATCATCCTAGCAGCGCGACTTGTTCTCCGCTTTCAGTTATCATGCGAAGAGCTGTTACAGCGGTTTTCAGTTGAGTGCCAAATGTAATTTCGCAATTGCTTTGGTTTTGCATTGCTACGCTTTTTGATTGGCTAAAAAATCTCGCGCCACTTTCTCGACCAATCAGAAGTAAAACCAAAACCAATCGTGGCTTACTCGCTTACCTTTGCCCCCGCTTGGCGTCGACTACATGTATTTGCTATAACGATCGGAGTTTTGATTGGTTCATTGGATTGTCAGCAACTGTTGTAAAAGGCCAGAGCAATAACTTTGGTTTTGGTCTTGCGACACTCAATTGAAGATTACTAATTTATAGTGATGTATGATCCTAGCTGTGGGGAGGATGTTCCCTATTAAAATCAGATCATGAGATAGTAGATTGCTTTGTGTTATTTCAGTTAAAGTTTAGATGTTATTGCTCTTTAGGTGGGGCAGCTATGTTTCAGGACTGTTTCGTCCACGTCAGTGGCACGTTGACGTTTGCAAATAACACTGGATCTAATGGAGGGGCGTTGTTCATGCGGTCAAGTCAGCTCAAACTCTACCCCGACAGTAAAATGGTGTTCTTGGGCAATAAAGCACGAGGGCTGGGTGGGGCTATTTTTGTCCGGGAGCACCAAATGGATGAGTTCATACACGCCTACAATCCCGACTGTTTTCTGACTTACTTCGAACCACGCTCGCCTCCGTCAAAATGGATGGTATGTTCTAGACTTTCAATAAAGTCCTTCGTCTTATATTTATAGCCCACCGGACGAAGGACTTTTCACACTTGATTGGCGCCAATTTTAGCGACCCAACAACGGGTCGCTGCGCTTAGACCAATCAGAGTAGCCGAGATTTACAAGAAACAAGAGGAAAAGGGCTATAGTGCAAGGAATAGTACGAATGTAAACAAAAGTGTTAGGCTTTTATTTATAACCTACAAGGTCCAGGTTATACAGTCAGGACCAAGAGCGTTTGCGCAACAGTAGTGTATTAAGGAAAGACTTAGACTAATGTAGAATAATTAGAGTTTTAGAAAGAAAAGGTTTCAACTTTAAAGAACGGAATAAATTAGTGCAGGAATTAAAAGTACAAATTTCCCAACTTCTCGAGTAGACTATAAGAAACTTTGGGACACTTCTTCTAGTCCTGGCCGGCAAAATTCTCACATCATCTTTATAATTATCACCTCTCTATCATCTATTAAAGGGACACCTCCATTAAGGGGACACTTCTCCTGGTCCCGGCTGGCAAAACGCTCATATAATCTTTGTAATTATCACCTCTATTAAAGGGACACCTCTATAAAGGGGACACCTCTCCTGGTCCCGGCTGGCAAAACGCTCATATAATCCTTGTAATTATCACCTCTATTAAAGGGACACCTCTATTAAGGGGACACTTCTCCTTGTCCCGGCCGGCAAAACACTCATATAACCCTTGTAATTATCACCTCTATTAAAGGGACACCTCTATTAAGGGGACACTTCTCCTGGTCCCGGTCGGCATAACACTCATATAATCTTTGTAACTATCACCTCTATTAAAGGAACACCTCTATTAAGGGAACACTTCTCCTTGTCCCGGTCGGTAAAACGCTCATATAATCTTTGTAATTATTACCTCTGTTAAAGGGACACCTCTTTTAAGGGGACACTTCTCCTGGTCCCGATGGTCCCCTTGATGAAGGATTCACTGTATTTTTCTTCCTTTTTTACGATGTTTTTAGACTAACGTGTCATTCATAGAGAACAGCAGTAACCTCAAAGGAGCCGCTATTTACATCTCGTCTCTTCGGCGGTGTGTTTGGATTGAAGAACCTCCTTTTTATGACCCCATCAAAGCTCTCCGCTGGAACAACAAGTTCATGTACAAAAACAACTCCCTCATATGGGATGGTGGCACGAAAACCTTGACTGGATCGAAGTATGATATCGCCACTGATACTAAAAATTATAGTTCAACTGTTAATCGTACTGTAAAGGTATGAATTTGAACTTTGTTTTGTCGTTCCTTCTTGGCAATTCATTCATCCATTCGTCCTCCCGCCTTATGAGCCTTGCTTTAGCGTACAAAGCAAATGAAGTGATAAAAGTTGGTTTTGTATGACTTTATTTCAGCTCGCGCCTGACGAAGACTTCCTTTTGAATCTGCAAGCCGTTGATGAGCTCGGAAACGAAGTTATCACAACAGTTTTTGTATCAGAAGTGGACCAAGAAGTAAACAGTACATCGCCAGTCCTGCTCGATGAAATTTTGCATGTGCTCTCTCCTAACGAAACTGTACCGTTTTCGTTTCATGTGCCAAAAACCCTGTACCATAAGATAGTTGACAACAAAACACTGGAGAAGAAACGGAAGATTCAGTTTGTTGATCCTTTTTCTACGTTGATAAATGGATTTTCGTTTGAAATGAAAGTACAGCCTTGTTATCCTGGTTTTAAATTCTCAGGCGATACAAAAGAATGTGTGTGTGATACAAGCCAGGATGGTGTGGAGAGGTAAGGAATAAAATGTATGCGAGTAGTATATAGAGGTAGTACATACAATTATGAGCAATATTAGCAACAAAGTATGGTCCAAGTTAGGTAAAATATATGCAGACCATGGTGAATACAGGGCAAAAGTCTCTTTGGAGATCCAGTTATTTTCTCCCCGGATCAACCTCGTTCCCGGGCTCTTTGGGGTTTTCTAATCCAAGAGAGCGTCTCTCTTGGATCATAACGCCCCACATAGCATTTTTGGTTAACCATTGGCCACCCCCCCCCCCCCCCCCCCCTGTAACTTCAAGAGAATTAGGCCGTGTTCTATTGGGATCAACCATTTTCGATTGGTTGGGTTGGTTGGGTTTTTTTCGTGTTCTATTGGGAAAAACCGTTTTCGGTTGGTTTGGTTGATCAACCATTTCAACCAGCTCTGAACTTGGTTGAAATGGTTGAAACCGAAAATGATTGAAAAGTGTTCTATTGGGACACCTCAACCAAATCAACTAAACCCGGTTTAGGTTGAAACGGTTGATCCCAATAGAACACGACCTAAAAGTTATGACAATGTAACTTGGTGGATGTACGTCCAAAACTTTTTCATTTGCGGTCCACAAAATGGAAGGATGACGTCATATCACGTGGAAATGTCGTCATTAGTTCTACACAGCCGCCACCTTGGATCCGTCATCTTGGCCTCTGTATATCTCTAAAGCCTCAGAAAACTTTCGAAATTGACTCAAAGGTAATCAAAAGTAATAAAGAAACGCTAAAATGGCGCAAAAATGTAAAAGTTACGACGATAAACTTAATAACTTTCATTAAACGGTAAAAAACCCTAATTTCGAAAAACATGGTTCGAATTCGTGTTGCCATGGAAACATTACTTCACATGAGCAATAAACTGCCATACCGAATTGTTGCCAGATAAGTATGGTGGCGTTTGCTTTAATAGGAGAAAAGGTTTAATATGTTTTGAGTCTACTAGTATGGCGACATTTGGCAATACGGGACCAACTGTTTTAGGCTTGCAGAAACGAAAAAGTAATTTTTGCTTGTCAAAATGTTACAAAAATGACTTCACCCCATTTTGCCTGGGGGGGGGGGGGGAGCGCCAACTTTCAACATTCATAACTTCCTTAATATGTACTCAAAAGTCATCAAACTTTTCCTATTACTTATCTGGCAACAATTTCATATGGCATTTTATTGTTCACGTGACTTAATGTTTCCATTGCAACAAGATTTTGACAGTCATGTTTTTTGTAATTCAGTTGAATGAATAAAAACAATGTTTATTGATATAACGTTTACATTTTTACGTCATTGAGTTTTGATTAATTTTGAGTCAATGACGGTTTTTAAGAGGTTTTGAAATATTTCAGAAATCCAAGATGGCGGATTCAAGATGGCGGCCGTATAAGTTATTACCTAATAACAACGTCATATAACGTCATCGTTCCATTGTGCGTAACCCTCTAGGTTTCATTGTCATAGCCTTAATATTCTTGAAACTCAGGAGCTCAAAAAAATCCCAGGCTAAATAGGGTTAAGGGAATAACGGCAAGGATAGATTTATCCTTAAGGTATTTGCCCAGGGATTTTGATATTTTTCAATTCTGTTTTCAGCAATGCGTTTCAACAGCCAATTGGCACAATCGTGTGGTTGGAACTTGAGTTTCATTAATGTATGCAAAGTTATTGTGAAATTTGGTTTAAAAAAATCAACATTTTTCTCGGTAAATTTTGTTTACAATAATGCAACTCAAGTTCCCAACCACACGATTGTGCTGTGCCAATTGGTTGTTGAAACCCATTGCTGAAAACAGAATTGAAAAATTTTAAAATCCGAATGAGAAAAATGCATTTTTGTGATTTCCTTATTTGGTTATTCTCTGTGATTGACAGATGTCAAACTCCCTCAACTGTTGACTTGACAGGTCAAAATTACATTAAAAGAATGTTTTTTTTTTCAATCCTCAAAATTAGTTGCTTTTCGTTTGAATTTGCTAGCACAACTCAGTTCTGCTACAGAAACATGCACTTGAAAAAAACTATATTATGAATGTCCCGCCAAAGGGTCAACCAATCAGACTGCTCAAAAGTGGTCATAAGGCCAGATTTTGAATGTCCATATCTTCTGAACGATTTAAGATATTGACCTGAAATTTTGGATTTCGAAATTGGATATCAGGATGCTTACCGAGACAGTTTTGGGAGATATTCAGAGACGACAAATACACCCTGGGCAAGTACCTTAACCCTTACACTCCCAGAGTCAATGATGGAGACATGTAGTGTTGTTCTAACTTTTTTGAGTCAGTGGACGAAATCCTGTGGTGTGACCATTCAAATAATGCTTCTTCAGCAATACTTTTGCATGGTACCATTTGTTTTTCAACATTTTACCAAATGAAATTTGGGATTTTTCTTGAATTTTAATCTGCGGCACTCTTGGTAGTTGAAGGGTTAACTTGTCCAATCTTTTAAACGACAGATGTGAGAATGGAAGCAAAGTGTTCCTGAAAAAGGGTTACTGGGCTAACACGACGAACGATACCGGAGGTAGACAACTCATTACTTACTTCTGTCCATTCAAGTACTGCAAATGTACCAACCTCTCTGGGTTACCCGGATGTTTATTTGATCCAAATAACAGTAATGACCAGTGCGCTAAAAACCGCGAGGGATGGATGTGTGGAAAATGCACAGCAAATACCAGCGTTGGATTGAGGTAATGGCCGAGAACGATTAAATAGACTATATCATTTAGCTGTTCTAAAATCAAACCTAAGTAGCTCTCCCGAACAAACCACAGATAGTTTCTAGCAACTTTTTCAAAACATGAGCTGAAATAAGAACCGAGAATTTGACTAAATGTTTTTCACGTTACAACAATTTCCATTTCCTCCTTGCGCATGCGTTTGCATTTCACACTTGTGAACCAGGCCAACACAAATTAACGCAAGGTGAATTTGTGGTAGTTGTTCCATGCCTGCACGTCGTCTGTCTTCTTGAGATCTTCCCCATCTTTCTCCACCATCTTGTGATGCTCAAATTCGTGATTGCGAGCGGCAATCTTCTGTAAATTTCGGAAAATGATCGCAAACGTTCGTACAATCTTTTGACAGTATTCGGAGAATTTTCGAAAATCTTCAGAAATCTTCGGAAAATCTTCGGAAAATGGCTTATTAGTGTCATCAGAAGCTTATCACGTGGTGGGATTTATATAATAAACAAAATAATCATAGGTGCTTGAAGATATGAAATTTATCTTCTCGTGTTTAACGCGAGATATCGTGTGAGCACTCGAAGAGAAATTTTGTATCTCCGCGCACGCATGTATCGTCTTATATTTTCCAGGTGGAGTGAGTGTATTAAATGCGAGGAATCCGGTTGGGTGTGGGGTGTGGTCATTCCAATTGTGGTCGGTCTGTGCGTACTCGTCATCTGGCTCAATCCCGGCATCTCTAGCGAACTTAGAGGTCCCCTGTTTTTCTACCAAGTACTCCCTTTCATTTTCGATCCCACCAGCAGATTGGGGTTCTACGTTTTTCTGGCAGCGGACGTTTTCAACTTTGGAGGTCCCTTCATGTTCATTTTCAAGACGTGCATTTTTCACGGATTAGACAATTTATATGCCATCGCGTTCGGTTACGCTCTACCACTGTTAGTCCTTGTCGTCTTTTTACTGGCCTACTTGCTCAGCGCCAATTACTTCTTGAGGTTCAATTTACGCAGACACTCCATGACGCGGTCCTTTTGGCTTCTCCTTATTTTCGTATACAACTACCTCGTGGAGACCTCATTTCTGATCCTGTTTTGTCCAAAAGTTGGGGACAAATACGTTTTCTTTTACGATGGTTCCAATAAATGTTTCCATGGCAAGCATCTACCAATAGGAATCCTCGCTATATTCGTGCTCGTTATATTTGTCATCACTCCACCAATAGTTGTTCTTCTGTTAACCAACGGCTACTTTCGAAGCAATCCCCAGTATGTGAATGCATTGACCAACAGTCTGCGCCCCGAGCGCCGTTGGTGGTGGTCAGTGGATTTATGTCGAAGAGTAGTCCTGGCTGCCACCTTTGCGTTTGTTGCAAACTGGCAAACAAAAAAGGTGAGAAAGAAGTGGCAGTACACCAAAGTAGTGAATAGAGTACCGAAGTGTGACGTCACACTTGTGAAATTATGGGATTTGATTAGATATTCGGAAAGGGCATGACGAATAATGCCCGCTTGCCAAAAATCAGCATCTTATTGCAATTTGGGGGTGAGATATTGGCACCGTTATGCTCTGATGACTCCATACAAACCTCTCTAATTTTTGGCTTGGTTCATTACGTAATGGCATCATACCAGATACGAATTGACTTCACAAGTAGAAAGAGCTTGTTCAACTTGGTATTCTATGCAATTTTCAGCTTATTTCATGCATAAATAAAGGTTACTATCAATATTAAAGGAAATATCTGCTATCAAAAACTGCAAAATTGTTGGGTGGCAAAAGCGCTAATGAGCCATACATTCTTGGTAAAATTTTGAGTTTTTAATACAGCATTGCATGAAGTGTATCTCGTATCGCACACGCACACGGGCCACGAATGGCCCACACGGCCGGAGCTTAACCCGGTTTCCGTAGCATGAAGCAACTAGGAATATTGCTACTCCCCCCTGGATAGGGTGCTAGTCCATCGCAGGGTTACCCCCAGCATTTTGTCGCCGGTACCCATTTATACACCTGGGTGGAGAGAGACAGTGTGGAGTAAAGTTTCTTGTCTAAGGAAACAACACGACGGCAGAGACCACGTTCGAACCACCGACCTTCAGGTTGAAAGTCCGACGCGCTAACCACTAGACCACCGTGCCGCCCACGTATCTCGTATACCGGGCTCAAATTTTCAGAGAAAGTTAACTGTGCTATGCCCTTTCAATATTCAGAGTTGAGTTTTTGTAGGTAGGTTAGAGAACGGGGCGCATACGCTAATGAGGCAAAAATGGTAAACAAAGATTCCCTTATAGGGAGGTAGGTTGAAAGGCTTTATACGAAGAGGAGGGGGGGGGGGAGGTGGGGAGTTCCGTTCTTTTTAAGAAAAACTCACAGGATTATTTCAAGCAACGGCCTGTTTATAAAAGTTCATGATTACGTCACGTCTCATTTCGCAAACACGTCAGTCTCGTTTCAGGCCATAGTCGACGAAGCTCGTCGAGTTGAAAAATTTAAAATGTTTAAGGTGATGACGGGCTTTTAAACTTGTGGCACATATCACATAGATCTCTGCTAGAAGTTTAAAAACAATTAAAGAATGAGGTCAGATGTGACCCTATGAAAGCCGGTTTGCTTCATTTCACTTACCCAACCCGTGAACAAACGGATGTCGTACAGATGTAATCATTTATAGTGCTAGTCCCTGAAGAAGCTTTTTGTTTGCAAAGCTAAGTATTGGGCATTGTTATATTCCACTTTTATTTTATTTTATGTACTTCTGCTTCTGTTTTTCTGCCGTAAGGATCCGTTTGCCGTTTCTTTTATGTAATTTAGAGGAATACATACAGAGTTCAGCAACGTTGGAGTTCGATCAGACTGAGATTCATTTACGATTGTTTCAAGAAGTATTCACAAGATATCCCTTCCTTTTCTTTTTCTAGATTCTTATGATTTTCGTTTCCATGGTAATCCTCGCCGTACACAGCAACTGCCATCCGTACATGCGACCGCGCGCCAACTACGTCGAGTCCGTATATTTAATGGTGCTATCCACTTTGGCAATAATGCAAATCGTGGAAGATAAGTATGCAAGATTCTATGTCTGCCTGGTTCTTTTGCTTCTTGTCTTCGTTCACACACTTGTAGTATTCTTGTATAAGGCTGTGCACTTCTTCCGCAAACGGTTTGACTGTTGCGCAGACGCGCAGACCACGGTCGTGGAAAGGACTGGTTATGAGGAATTAGAACACACTCAAACCGACCTTAGCCTGGACCGAGAGGTTGAAAGACGGAGGAGCTTATTGGATACCATCTTCAGAACCTCCGCAGATGATTCAAATCATGGTTAGTTCATGTTGAAATTTGAACTAAGGAGCCCGGCCGGTTCCTCGCCGAATTGAAGTTTCTCAACTTTCTACCTGGAAAATTATTTCGGCATTGCCACAATTAACAGCGCCACAGGAAAGCACTGCTCAATAACTTTCATTTGAATGGTCCCACTTAAGGATTTGATACACAGACTCAAAAGTTAGAATCACCTTGTACAGCAAATAAACAGTATCACAGAAAAGTACTGCTCAGTAGCTGTCATTTGAATGGTCACACTTTAGGATTTCATCCACAGACTCAAAAGTTAGAACCATCTTGTACAGCATAATAAACAGTATCATAGGAAAGTACTGCTCAGTAGCTTTCATTTGAATGGTCACACTTTAGGATTTCATCCACAGACTCAAAAGTTAGAACCACCTTGTACAGCATAATAAACAACACAACAGGAACGTACTGCTCAGTAGCTGTCACTTGAATGGTCACACTTTAGGATTTCATCCACAGACTCAAAAGTTAGAACCACCTTGTACAGCATAATAAACAGTATCATAGGAAAGTACTGCTCAGTAGCTTTCATTTGAATGGTCACACTTTAGGATTTCATCCACAGACTCAAAAGTTAGAACCACCTTGTACAGCATAATAAACAACACAACAGGAACGTACTGCTCAGTAGCTGTCACTTGAATGGTCACACTTTAGGATTTCATCCACAGACTCAAAAGTTAGAACCACCTTGTACAGCATAATAAACAGTACCACAGGAAAGTACTGCTCAGTAGCTTTCATTTGAATGGTCACACTTTAGGGTTTTTTGTTTTTTGTGTTTTTTTGTTTACCAGGGTAAAAAACGTAACAAAATTTAACTGTTTAAATATTCAGGGTTTTTTTGTTTGTCAGTTTCAGATGACGGAATTGAAGATGACTGAGAATGATGCCTGATTCGGTCCACTCGATTTAACGACAAAGCCTTTCTGAGTGGCTCTAAAGGACAGAAAGTTACAGAAACCACAAATAATGGAACGATAAAAACTTAAATTATAATAAAGGAAATGTAGAAAAGGGGACGTAATAGTGCAAGGATCAAAATATCTTAGATTAATAGCAAAGACGACGCAAGAGAACGCGATAAAGCGAATTATCTTGTAGTGGGTGTGTGTTTCTCTAACGTCTTGAAGACATTTCAGTCCCGAAAATTACGTCACCGAATTTTTTTTTTCCATTTTTTTCGGAATTCAGCAGCGAACGTCTTTGTTGTCAAAGAAATTAATGTCATAAAGGTAAAATAATTTTACCATTACAGGCTCAAAAACAATAACAATTGAAAACAAGCTTTATGCACATCAAACAATTTTTCAGATACCACGCATCTCTTCAGAACCTCTAATTTCACTGGACCTGGGTATCACGCAGCTCTATTGTTTTCAGGGCTAGGGTCCATTGTTGTGTGGTTTGTTCTATTGTTTTCTTAGCAAATCAGAGAAGACCTTGTAAGAGCTGCGTACTGCCCCCAATTTTTCGGGCGCTTATTGTTTTTGTGACTTTTGAGAGACGCGTGCCCTATCTCACTATGACCGTGGGAGATCTGAGTATGAGTTTAGCTCGGATACCCTCCCTGCTCGCTGTTGCCGTGGCAACCAAGCAGCGGTTTAACACCAAAATCGTTGCCGGGCAGAACCAGCAGTAACACATGTAGAAATTGAAAACTGATGACGAAGTGTTTTGAAAGCAGTTATTACATTTGGAACAAAACTTTAAAACAGAAAAAGCCGTAAACGAATTTAAAATGTACGTTGGATCCAGCGAAGGGCCTAGCAATAAACATATAATATTACTATGAAGAAGGCTGGTTTTGGCCAGCCGAAATATTATGAAATATATTTAACAATTAGCTTATGAGCTCGAGATTTCCATCGCGTGATAATTGATGAAGGCGAAGTCCGAATCAACTGCATTTATACTAAAACGACAATATAATATTATTATTACCTACCTAAGGCTGGTTTTGGCCAGCCGAAATATTGTGAAATATATTAACCAATGTTACGATGTATAAGCCGTGCAGTAGTCCTCGGACTTCATTTTACGTTTTAGTTATTACATAACCTTTGCATGCGATACTAGATGTAAACAGCTTGCATTTTATAAAAAGCCTTTAAAAAAGTTAAAAACGTAAGCCGCATTTTCTTATCTGAATAGCCAACCAAGTCCTAGCCAGGGTATGCTCTGCAATCAGAGAGGCGACTATGCCGAGAAGACCCTGGTCACTTTAATATGAGAGAAAAAGAGTCGGTACAGAGGGTGAGAGAGATAAAAATTGTGCAAACTGCGGGCTAGTGCGCGCATTAGTTAAAGATTCATTGTTTAGTTTAGCAAGAAAAGAGTTCTGCATTCAAGGAGGTGGCCATACCAAGAAGACTGTATGGACTAGGTCGCTGAAAATCATCCTGGTCAAGGAAAGGGGCGTTTTCGATGCTTGCAACTAAGAAAGGGTTGCGAACGGGGATGGGCTGACGCGGAAGTCCCAGCCGCCTCGCGGGCGCATCTCCGCACTTACGGACACTTCCTATAACCCTTGGGTCATTATTCCAATGTGTAAATGATGCAAATATTGATTAGTAAGCGATTTGTCAGGATTAGTCAAACTTAAGTCAAAAATTAGTAAAAGATTAAGTCAAAGAACAATCGAGTGTCGTAAAACCAAAACCAAAGTAATAATTTTTTTTAGTGACCAATCACAACAGACGCAGACAATTCAATGAACCAATCAGAACTTGAATGAAATAGATGCAGCCGCCGCCAAGCGCGGGAAAACGCGTGCAGGCAAGTCACGATTGGTTTTGGTTTTACTTCTGATTAGTTGAGAAAGTGGCGCGAGATTTTTTAGCCAATCACAAAGCGTAGCAATGCAAAACCAAAGCGATTGAAAAATTACTTTCGACACTCAATTGAAAACTGCTCTTTTAGTCAAGGATGAGTCAGGATTAGTCAGCTAATTGTTGCTTCTTAGCTCGATGTAAAACGACCAAGGTAAGTAGATTTTATTGAAAAACGCATTTCAACTTCTACCGTAAAAACTAAGAGCTTTCCGTTCCCACACAAATCTTTCTAATTCAAGTAACACAACACCTATATATGAACGCATTCTGTATAGAAAGGTCATATTAAGCAATAACCCTTATTGTGAACTTGGGCTGCCTGTGGGCCGTGTTATTGAAAATCTCCGTTTTGGTGCGCCGTTCCAACGTGTCAACGGACTGCCTGACTGTAAAATCAATAATGTATACGTGTAGAAGAGGCCTTACACAGCATTAAACATAAGCTTGGACTGCCTGTGCTGCTCTCACTTTGATCAGAGGATTCTCTTCTTTCCATAGTTTTCTTGTTAGCTTCTACGCAAGATATAGTCTAAAATCACCTTCGTTTAAATTGTAAGAGAAGCTCCCATCCTAGTGGATAGTTCGTCTAGTACAAAGACTGGCACACGACGGATGATGGACAACAGGCGCTTTTGTGGCGCGTGAGCTAGAGCGTGCCACGAAAGTGCCTGTTGCATGCACCAGGATTTTTCTTAGGAGGGGTGCACCTCTAAGGAATGACGTTACTGAAGGATGACGTAAGCAAATTTTAATAGCGAACAACACAGACTACTAGTATGCAGGTCATCTCAGTAGGGGGGGGGGGGGGGGGGGGGGCGTGCGCATCCCCTGCACCCTAGATCCGCCCCTATGTACCTTTCAATGCGCACTTTTTATAAGCCAATATTTCGTCTGAATACATAATATGTCTTGTGTCCGTTTTACAGTAATAGAAGTGCTAAACGCGTATGCTTTTTTATTATTCGACTATGACGTCAGTTTACCTTATAAGGGAAAGGGAACACGCAAAATATCCGAGCGTATTACACAGTGGATTGCCGTATTACACCTTAGCATCCCAGTTTCAAGACACAAGATATTATAAATAAAATAATTTCAGTCGAATAATAAATCCCTTATTCGATGGTTTAACAGATAATACGTGCGGACATTTTACTCATTGCTCGCATTTTTTCTCGCCCCTGCGGGGCTCGAAAAAATACTACGCAACTCGTAAAATATCCGCGCGTATTATCTGTTAAACCATCGAATAAGGTGTATGTATTCACTCTCGTGACAAAAGAATCCGCATTCCTTGCCGTTTGCACTTTGCTTAGAGCGCGAGAGGCATGGGGGTGCATGAGGCTCGTGAACGCGAGGTAGACGTGGGAGGCTCGCGCGCAAGGATTAGCGCCTTGCACCTCTCCTTGCGGGGTTTACTGCAAATCTTCCTTTTGCGAAGCGTACAATATAACTACTTAAACCTATTGAGTACATTATCGTTATAACTTATGTTGTCGTCCTTCTGGTATTTGTAGGTACAGGTGCAGGTACCATCGTTAACCATTCACAGTTGACGGATTTGCGTAATACGGTCACAGTCGTCAGCCTAAAAATGGAAGACAAAATGCTCAGTTTGCCACTATCATAATCACAACTTCGGTAGCATTTTCTCTCATTCTTTTCACATGCTTCATTTTCCCTTGTTCTTCCACTGGTGGGTGGGTTAACTGTGGCAGAGGAACGGGGATGATATCCATCTAATATTCCTTCGCTTATCACGTTTTTCCAGTTCACAGATAGCTACTTAAAAGTACATCTTATTAGAACTGTTCATCAAATAATACAAAAAAGTATACTATCTTATGTCGACTTATGGGTCTAGAATGTAAGCTTAGCTTCTGACTACTCAAATGAAAGCTGCTTTGGTGTGGCGCGGTATTTGTTGTCAAACATTATTTTCGCGAGTGCAATGTTATTTGGCACCCTATGGCGGTAAACTGGTCTCGTGTTAATCAAATTTCGAGTCGTCTACGGAAGTGCTATAGATGGTATCCAAAATGCTTCTCTGTCTTTCAATCTCCGTCGTGTCCAGGCTCTGTTCGATTTGTGTGTCGGTTTGTGTGTCTTCCAATTCCTCGTAGTCACGCCTTTCCACAACTGTAGCCTGTGAGCATCCGCAGCAGTCAAACCGCTTGCGGAAGAAGCGCACAGCCTTATACAAGACCACCACAAGTGTGTGAATAGACAAAATGACCAGTAGAACCAAACTGACATAGAATTTAGCATGCTCATCCTCCACGATTTGCATTATTGCCAACGCGCATAGGACCAGCAAATACACAGACTCGACGTAGTTTGCGCGTGGTCGCATGTAAGGATGACAGTTGCTGTGAACGGCGAGGATTACCACGCACACGGCAATCATAAGAATCTAGGGTAAGAAAGAGAAAGTAAAAAATAACGTTTAGGCAGAAACCGAGTGCGGTACAATTAGTACTAAATCAGAGAATTGCATATGATTAGTGCTAAATCGAGGAATAGTTTGCACCGATTTAAGGATAATATTCCTAATCCCTAACCCTAAATAGGAATATTACCCATAAGTCGGTTTATAATATTCTCCGATTTAGCACTTATCACCACAGGTAGCCCAAGCTATATGTGTCACAGTAACCGTTACGAGCCAAATTATAAGGATTTGTATGAGAAAAAACGGTCCATTCTAGGAGCTAAAAAAAAAACGAACAAGATTTCAATAAAAATTGCCTACCTTACTTCGCTTGTGTGTTTCCTTGTCTCCTGTGTGTTTTTTGGGGCGATTTAGAGCGTTTCCAGTGAGTTTTAGGATACATAGAGAGAAAGCAATGATTCTTCTGTAAAAGTACGTAAACTGAACTCATCCCTACCTCCCCTCCCCCCTTGCGAATTCTTCCCCCAGCCTACCTCCCTTACTCCCTTACTCGGGTGCACCGCTACTTCTTTCTCAGTTCTCACCTTCTTTGTTTGCCAGTTGGGAATAAACGCATAGGTAGCGACCACGAGTACTCTTCGACATAAATCCACTGACCACCACCAACGACGCTCAGGGCGCAGCCTGTTAGTCAATGTATTCACATATTGGGGATCGACTCTCCACAATCCATTGGTTAAAAGAATGACCAATATTGGCGGAGGAACAACAAGTAGTACCAGCACGAATATAGCGATGATTCCGATTGGTAGATGGTTACCATGGAAACATTGCGTGCCTTCATAATAGAAAACGTATTCGTCCCCGACTTTTGGACAAAACAGGGTCATAAATGAGGTTTGCACGAGGTAGTTGTATACGAAAATAAGAAGAAGCCAAAACGACTGCAGCATGGAGCGCCTGCGCAAATTAAACCTCAGGCAGTGATTGGCGCTGAGCAGGTAGGACAGAAAAAAGACGAGAAAAGCTAAGAATGGAAGCAGGTAGCCAAACGCGATAGAATACAAGTTGTCTAATCCTTCAATAATGCAGGTCTTGAAAAGATAGATTAGGGGACCACCAAAGTTGAACAAATCCACTGTCAGCAACACGTGAACACCCCAGTGGCTGGCGGGATCGAAAATAAAGGGGAGTACTTGGAAGAAAAACAGGGGTCCTCTTAGCTCACAAGAGATGCCAGGATTGAGCCAGATGATAAGCACGCACAGACCAATAACCGTTGGAATGACCACACCCAACACCCATCCGGATTTTTTACAGTTGATGCAGTCGCTCCACCTGGCAAAACGAAAGGAAATACAGGCGTAGATGTTTTTTGTATCACCTACACTCTTATTAACTATATATTTTTGTAGTTTTGATACACTTTCGTGACATTATTGGCTACTAACCGATGCTTATTAGTTTTAAAACAAGCGAATTCCAAAGCCGAGGTTGCTATCGGCTGATGCCACAAGACTGACAATGGCTTTCGTCGTCAAACCAAGGCTACTTTTGTTCTTAACGAGCTCACGAAAGTTTAGCCAGCATGTTATTTATTAATAGAGAGCTTAAGCAGCCACAACGGCGACGAGAACAGGAAAAAAAAAACAATAGCTAGTTTAATGAGCGAAAGCAATGCCTCCCTGTACATGCGTTCATACATTTTGGTACATTTCTTTGCCGTTCCCTGCAAAACAACAACGTCAAATGATCAAATTATAGGTTTTGTGGATGAAGTGAACACACGACGATTAATTTGCCTTTCTCTATTTGAACTTGAAACCCATCCCTACAAATTCAGCCCCTGGACAATCCAGTCACATTAGATCAACTAACGAATTGGAACAATTGCAAATAAGTTTGAAATAGCGTGAATTCCTTTTTCAAATGACGTTTTCCTTGGCGCTGACGTCGTCGTTGCTTAAGCTCCCTTTTACATAATATATATACAGCTATTTCCATTAACGTTGTCAGTCCGTTGTCGGATGAAAAAGGCGAAAAGCCAAGACCGCAAGGTAGTATGGGATTTCTATGCAATGGCCATTAACTCTAACCCATACTACCTTGCAGTCTTGGCTTTTAGCTTCCATCCGGCAATGTTAACGGCTCTCCATGTGTTCGTGACCCGGGTTCGTGACCATTACCTTAATCCAACGCTGGTATTTGCTGTGCATTTTCCACACATCCATCCCTCGCGGTTTTTAGCGCACTGGTCATTACTGTTATTTGGATCAAATAAACATCCGGGTAACCCAGGAGTGCGATTACATTTGCAGTACTTGAATGGACAGTGGTATGTTACTAAGTCACCGCTCGTAGTCAGGTTGCCCCAGTAACCCTCCTTGAGGTACACTGTGCGGCCATTCTCACATCTGTCGTTGCAATGATAGAAACATAAGTAAAGCGGTTAACAGACTTCCGGTTCACAAACTTAGTTAACAAACGTCCTGTGACACCTTCGATAGCATAGTGTCCACGCCGAATGCGCAGTAGATACGACGAACTTGAGAAACAAGAATAGGCAGAAGTAGGCCTTATATAAATGGAATGATAGCCTGTTCTAGGTGTTCAGTTAGTGGGTAACCTGTTCTAGCCGTTCAGATAGTAGGTAGCAGTGTTCAGTTTCGCGCGGCCATTATCCGCTCGCTAATGATTTTTTTTTCTCGCTCGACGGACTAAGCTGGGAAAGAGAGACTGCTCGTAGTGTATTCATTTTTGCTCAAAGTTATTTGTCGAAATTGCATACACCCTCTACTCGCAAGTATTCCATCCCGTCCTCAAGCTATGTGGGCCGCGAAGATCCAAGAAGGAGGCTATATTGAACAACGAAGCCCCAAAAAGCCTGGGAACGAGTTTGGTTGGGGGAAAAATACTGTGGGTCTCCCAAGAGCGTTTCAGTCGTGACCCTTCCTACATAATTTTCACTCATCCCTATATTCGCCATGATCTGTATACATTTCACCTAGCCTGGATCAAACTTAGTTGCTCAAATTAGTCTTTATTGTCTACACTACCTCTATATACTACTCGCACATATTTCATTCCTTACCTCTGAACACCCTCCTTGTCTGTATTACACACACATCCTTGAGAATGGTTTGAGTATTTGAAACCAGGATGACAATCTTGTAGTTCCATCTCAAAGGAATATCCATTTATCAACGTAGAATACGGATCTACAAACTGAATTTTTCGCTTCTCCTTCTTGTCCTTTGTTTCATTGTATAGAGTTTCTGATTCGTGAAATGAAAACGATATGGTTTCTTCGGGGGCAAGCACATACAAGATATTATCTAGCAGGACTTTAGATGTGTTGTTTACTTGGTCGACTTGTGACACAAAAGCTATCGTGATAACTTCGTTTCCGAGCTCATCAACGGCTTGCAGGTTCAAAGGGAAGTCTTCGCCTGGGGCAATCTGAAATAAAATTATATAAAACAATTTTTATTAATATTTTATTTGCTTGGTGAGTTAGGCGTTAGCTATAACGCGAAGACAACAGAACTTAATGAAGAACAAATGAGGCCAAAGGACGAATAAATGAAAGAACGAGTGAATGCATCAATGAACGAGTGAACGAAGTAAAGTTTAAGAATGAATAAATAAGCCAATAAATCAATAAAGGATGAACCAATGGACTAATGAACGAATGAACGCATAGACGAATGGCGCATTAACAACAGACGGACAAAGGAATGAGCGTAAAATCAGTCAAAGAGATCAAACGGCTCTAAGAGCCATCTCGTTAATACGAAACAACGCAAAATTAAGTCCACAGATCGGCTTGAATTTTTCATTGAAATCAAAAAAATGAAAGACTAAAACAACAGATTTAAAATAACCAAAACGTCTTAGCGTGACATAAATATGCATTGTGTGAAACGGCTGAATGACGAAGTCATGGAATGAACAAAATAAACAAATTGACGAATGAACACTGAAAGGGACAAAAGAATGAATGAGAAAAATGAGAATAAATGCGAATAAACAACCCCAGTTACCTTCACAGGAGAACTGTCATTTGTTGTTGGCCGATAACCTTTGGTATCAGTGGCGATGTCATACTTAGGTCCTGTGAAGGTCTGCACGCCGCCATCCAAAATAAGAGAGTTGTTTTTGTACACAAAGTTACTACACCAACGGAGAGCTTTTTGAGGATCATGGAACGGAGGTTCCTCCTTCCATAAACACCGTTGAAGAGACGAGATGTAAATAGCAGCTCCTTTAAACTTACTGCTGTTTTCAATAAATGACACGTTGGTCTAATCGACAAAAAAGAAAACAAAAACTCAGGAAAATGATCCAGAATGTATTATAAGTGCACAATTGGGTTGGAGTAATAATTGCAAGAAATTGGTCGACAGCATAAACCTGATTGAGCGAGAATGCGTTTTATCAATAAAATGAAACGCAGTATAATGGGAAAATGATTTGCAAAACGCTATGGGAAAATGGCCCTCAATACTTCGCTTCAGTCATCCAAAGCGTAGCTCCAAGACATTGGTAGATTTTAAGGTCACATGGCCTACGATTTGCCAAGGTCTCGCCGCAATTACGAATACTGAGAATCTGGGGATGAAGGATGACTTTGCCACTTGTTGGAGGTGTAAAAAGTATTGATGCAACTAACTTGTCCCGGTCCTCCAGCAACGCAATATTGACCGCCGCGTCTTGTTGTTTTCCCCGCCTCGTTTTCATGACCTTGCAATAGTTATTACGTCAATTTGCATACGGTTTGACCGCGCGACGATTGTCACACGAAACATCGCAAATCGCTCGTTATAAATGGCCCCAAAATGAATTATGTTTTTATATTAAACACATGCTTTTAAAGCAAATTAAGAAAAGATCCATTTCAAGTCATACACACTTTAAACATTATTTAGAAGTTCTAATTTACTATGGTATTATGAGCTCGAGATTGCTATACCGAGTGACCCCCCTCAAAGGCAAGTACCATTGACAAAGAATGTAAAACGGCAAGAAATGTGAAGAAATGCTCACCTTCCATTTTGATGGCGGTAATAGTGGATCGCTATAAGCTAGAAAACAGTCGGGATTGTTCACGTGTATAAACTCATTCATCAAGTGTTCCCACACAAAAATAGCCCCACCCAGTCCCCTGGCTTTGTTGCGTATGAACGCCAACTCACTGCCAGGGTACAGTATGATCTGACTTGACCGCATGAACAACGCCCCTCCATTTAAACCCGTGTTATTGGCAAACATCATCTTGCCGTCGACAATGATGACACTGTCCTGAAACGCAGCCGCTCCACCTAAAGAAAAGCAACCTTATAAGTAACATACGTAACTGTGAAAAAGCTTTGGCCAAACTAAAACAAACGTTTGTGCCGGACTACAGTCAACTCTCTCTAAGACGGACACCGTCGGGGCCGGCCCCAACTGTTCATCTTAGCGCGGTTCCCGTCTTATAGAGAGTCGAGGTAACGTGCACACCAGTAATTTTGAGATAATAAACTGCTGAACCTATGCACAATGAATGCACGTCTGTTTTTAAGTCTGTTTAAAGTCGTCCACTTAAGCAAAACCTACAAATTGGAACAAAAATAATATTAGAAAAGTGGACTAGTTTGTTTATATTCAGCACCTATACTTCCGTTTTGAAGTATTTTTCAATACAAAAAGCACTTTCCAAGTGTCCGCTGACGGTTTAAAAGTGTCCGTTGTCCGTCTTTAAGAGGTGTTCATCTTATAGAGAGTTAAGTAACAGTAAAATGACTGAAAAACAGCAGGGACCAACAACAGGTGTCCGACGTATAGAGGTGTCCGTTAAGAGATAGTTGACTGTACGATTTTTGGGAAATGTGCACATTACCTCCGTAATTTCGCTGGAAAACATTCCATCCAATGAACTTCAAGTTAACTCGTTGACTTGTGAAGGGGCTGGTGTGCGCATAATTTGACATATTGTGATCCTTGATAGTGCAGTTAATAAATTCCGGTGTCACATCCATTGTATTGCCGTATGGTAGAGCTGTCGTAAAGCGTACTGCAGGGCTAGCAGTCCCGCGGTTATTGCTGAATGTTACAGTGTCAAACCTTAACAAGTCGAAAAAAAAAAAGAAATAAGTCGAAAAAAAGAATCAATCAAACGGAAAAGAAATGGACATAAATGATATACCCTAAAGGTGGTCAGACACGAGGGGTCATGTAGCAGAGACATGTCACAGCGACATGTAGCAGCGAGAAAAAATTGTGTAGTACACACTGAGGCCCATGTAGCAGGGACGTGCAGCGGGGACATGTAGCAGGGAAAAAATCATAGCGCTTGCACACACATGAAAATGTTGCGGGGGCATTTCTCAGGGACATGTTGCAGCAACACGTCCCCTCGTGTGAACTGATACTTTCACAATTGTGCAACACCAATTTTGGGGACATTTTGTCCCCTAATTAACATGCATGTAAAAGAATAATAAATTGGCCGCCATTTTGGAATAAGGTGAATGACGAACTCAAAATTAACCATTTATCCATAAATTTGGCTTGATAGATCAGTGGATAGAGCATTGCATCGGCACCGCAAGGTCATGGGTACGAATTCCGTTTAAGCCTGAACTTTTTCAGGTTGCTTTTTCAAAATAAATACCAAGTTTAGTTTTAGAAAAGGATCCCAAAGACCTGTAATTGTCAGATGCGCTTACTTGGCAGTGAAAAATAATAAACTCGCTGTGAGCTGGCGCTCAAAACGTCAGCTTTTTTATATTTTTACGGTGGTCGATTTACCTTATCAACTCAGCTGACAAAATCAAATTTTCAAGTTTCGCTCCCCACCGACGCAGCACCCCAGTTTTGTAGGAACACAGTTAAGCCAAGAGACTAACTAACCTTAAAACAGAGTCATTTGGCGCTGAATCGTAGTTCATTAAAAATACGTTCGTTCCCGCACCTCGCATGGACTCGTTCTCGCTGACGATACAATTTTTGAAGATGGTAGTTATCTTAGACGCTTTGTCCCACTTCGAGATGATCATCCCCCCTCCAGTTTGTCCCGCCCTGTTCCCTGTAAAGCTGGAGTTCGTAACCATTAAGGTGTTTCTTATGGCCAGGTTGGAGTCAGCGAAGTAAATTCCACCTCCGTATGTTGCTGTGTTG
This sequence comes from Cladopsammia gracilis, assembly GCA_022457155.1. Lineage (NCBI taxonomy): Eukaryota > Metazoa > Cnidaria > Anthozoa > Scleractinia > Dendrophylliidae > Cladopsammia > Cladopsammia gracilis. Next base: position 622,226 of record JAJGOT010000420.1, on the reverse strand, counting down.
TTTGTAAAGGCAGAGTTGTCTATTATAACTTGACAATTCCGCGCCTTGTTTCTGAAGACCACAAGAAGACCCCCGCCACCGGAAGAGAAATGCGTCACGTTAGAAGATGGCGCGATGAAATCGGATGAGTTATTTGTCACGGCGGCATTGGATTCGAAGATTGAATTTCTAATGATCAGAGAAAGATTTGTAGAGTCATGAAACAAAAAACCCGCACCTCCACCAGCTGAAATAACCCCTTCCTTGTAAACCTCGCTTGAATTATGACCATTAGAAGTGTTATTCACGAAAAGACAGCTTTCAATCGTCACCCCACTATCAAAGGCGTTTATCCCTGCTTGAGTGTTGTGTCTGAACACGCAATTCGTAAAGTTGACATCCATGGAGTTCCAGATTAACACCACAGCAGCAAACCGAGGGCCACCACAGTTCTGAAATTCAAGGTTCTCAAACTGAATATTTCTTGTTTTCTTCGCGTTAATATCCCATGTTCCTATTTCAATTCCAGCGGACTTATTCTCGCAGCGGATAACAGATCGGCCAGTTGAGTTACTTGATTTCAGATAAACGCTTTTCGAGGTACTTGTCTGAGTAATCTTGACGTGTTCCTCAAGCGAGTAAGCCTTATCTTCAATTAAAAAAGTGAACTGTGTTTCGTTGTGGTTCCTTGTCTCCTCAAGAACGCCTAAAGCAAACACGACCGTTTTGCAAGGAATCGTTGCATTCTGAGCGCGGCAGGACACGTTATTTTTTCCTGTTATTTTGGAAACTCTGACCACAAGTTCTGCCGATAACAACTCTATCCAGATTACACAAAATACGAGATTGACAGCGTGCACTTTGTAGATTTGCATTGCTTTTGCATCCACAGAACAAGGTTGCATGAAAAATAAAGCTTTTCGTCGTCGATATTCGAAAACTACAACGTACGGATCTGGTTATCTGGTGACCTCTCGGGTTACTGTGACTTGCTTGCTGACGTTTGCGCTTCTTGTTCTCGCGCAAGCGCGTCGTCACGCAAACTGCTTTGAAACCGGCGCGCTAAATAAACGCAACTTTTTGCCAGATCCCGAACGAATAATCCTGCGCACACTGCCCGGGCCATGTCAAGGGATTACGCACGCTTTGGGTTCTCTCTTTCGATCCCGCAGGCGTTCAGGCTGCACGCGGCACCAAGGCAACTGGTTACCATATTCGCCAAAAGAATACTTGTTCAAGCCAAATTCCTGGTGCATGTACGTCCTATGAGGATCCCATGCGGTTATGAGCAATTCGAGTGCGCGCGCGAACCCTTTCTAGGGGCGACCCCGTAGCTGTCCAAACGATGTCTGTGATTGGCGAACGATACAATTGATAGGCGACCCCATTACTGTCCAAACGAACTCTGTGATTGGCGAACGATACAATTGATGTATCACTTGAACAATGCCCCTATCCCTATCCCAGCGGGACAAACCTATTTTTTTCTTAGCGAATCACAGACATCGTTTGGACAAGTGCTGGGCTACCCAATGTTTCTGGCGCTTACTACACAGGACCAATTTTGGCAGCGCGTTTTAATTCTGCTCTTATTCTGGGGACAAAATGTGTCCAAAATTGGTGTTGCGCAATTATGATAGTATCAGTTCACACGAGGGGACGTGTCGCTGCAACATGTCCCTGAGACATGCCCCCGCGACATTTTTCATGTGGTGTGCAAGCGCTATGATATTTTTCCTGCTACATGTCCCTCAGTGTATACTACACAAATTTTTGTCGCTGCTAAATGTCGCTGCGACATGTCCCTGCCACATGACCCCTCGAGTCTCACCACCTTAAAGTCACCTCGGCTTACTGCTCGGTAATTGCAAGTAATAAGGCTAGACTCAATCAACATTCAAACATAAGAACATTAAAACTTGACATTTATTAAACATGTATCTTCCCAGAACATGCAATACTGTAATTCTTGACAAATATTCTCGCGGACAATTTTTAAACGCCATTAATTAATTAATAATATCATAATTCTTATTATTTACTTAAATATATAGAAATAACATTTCGCAGTGTCACACACGAAACCAGCAATGACAGTGACGACACGGCTCTAGACGGACAACAGGGAGCCCACACAGCAAGCAGTCTCCCTGTGAACAAACAGACATACAAACACAGACCAGCTGGTTTGGGGGCTTATAAACAAACCATGGAAGCATAGCATTTTGATCAATACCTATGTTCTCTTTTCAATAACGAGATATCAAGCAGGCAGGTAGTGAGATTTTGGAAAATCATCAACATGTGATGTTACCTTACGACCTGAGCAATAAACCAAGGCGTAGGTAATTTTCCATAATTCACAAGTTTAGAATTTCAAAAAGCTATGCACACACAGTTATTCAACATTGAAATAATAGGACACAATTTCCCAGAACAAATGAAACAGCGACAAAAACATAAAGCCTTGGTGCAGCAGTAATTAGAAGATTTTCAGACAAATCCTTAATCGTAACTTATTTAAACTGAAATTAACTAACTTTGAATTTCCAGATGTCTTTGTGGAAAAAAAATCCCTATTTCATTTATTTTACATAATAAAAAAAAAAACAGAAATGAAAACAAAACAGCACTCTATCAAAGAACTGTTTAACAGCTGTCTTTAAACAGCCATGAAATGGAAAATTGAACAACTGGGATTTAAATCCAGACAAAGACAGTGGAAGTGAACAGTTTAAACTATGATTTCCAGCATTCATGTTTTAATTTCCTTGGCACAGAAATGTTCAAAGAAAAATGCTGGATTTCCTTAGAGGTTAAAATAAATGAATACACAAATCAGAATTACACTTGATGCTAACCAAGTGCTAGATCTGACTTGTTTCAACTTAATATTTATTTAATAACCTAAACCTTATAATTACTTAAACAGGAATACTTATCATTAATGCATGTAGGTGTTCTTAAAATTACTTCATTACCTTAATATTAATTTAATGTTACTTTAAACCACATTACATAAAATAAATTAGCTTTTAATTACTGTTGTTGCAAGCAAACTTGAATTGTTAACCATACATGCAATATTACACTTGAAACATGAAAATTATGCCCTATATAATTTAGAATACAGTTTGTTAGCCTAAAGCTGTTATTTCGCATTGTTGACAGAAGCCTGTGAACAGTGCGTCACCTCTCATCGGCCTCTCTGCATCAGCCATTTAGCAACTGGAAGCTATCAGGTGACTGTATTTACAGACTGTCTGCAATGCTTGAATTTAATATGGCGCCTGAAATTTCAAAAACTTGAACCAAACAAATTTTAGAAATTTCTTTACAAGTACAAAATAAATAATCTGTCTGAAATATTGAATGGAAAACAAGAGAAATGGCCAAAAAAGAATTCTTAGTGTCCTTCTAACAAGCAGTCAAGATGACTGTACACCATTATCTTTTAGGAAAGAAAGTTGAAGAGAAATGTATATTTTTCCTTTACTGAAAGGCTCATATATCTAATCACAAAAGAATTTCATTTTAGCCACTTCTCTGGTCTTCAAGCAAGAAACTAGTTTTATTTTCAGATTTATTAACATTAATTTGTAAGCTTGTTTAATATGTAGGCTGACCATTACAAAAAAAACACTTTGTCCTTGTAGCCCTGTTTCAAGCATGCATTTTTTTTCTAAAATACATGTAATTATCAGATTAAATACAAGTAATTGGATAAAGCGAATCCAGAACTGGTTGTCAGAACTAATTTAACTGACATCAGAACTCACTAATATAGTATTACAATACAAATCAAGAAAAGTGTGAACATTAGAATAATATTTGTGGAATAATAATTGTGATAATGATCATGATAATTCAAGATCAATGAACTTATGAACTTAAAGGGACACTGTCCCGCCGCCGAAATAGCAAAATTTATCTCAAGTTATTTCCACGTTATAACACTAAATACCTCCAAATATACAACTCAATTGGATAAAAATATTCTATAGAGCAAAACAAAAGCAGTAGTTTGGAGCTAAAGTGCAGGATTGCAAGGATTGAAGTGGATTACAGTTCATGACCAAACACGTTATTTCAGCCGGGACAGTGTCCCTTTAACAGTATTTATCTTAATGGTTTGGTCTTCAATGTGATTGCCTGCGGCACAAAAAAATAATTATAAACATGTCAAAATAAAATTAAAGTGTTTACTGCAAAAGAAAAAATATATTTTTGGAGACCAGCAACTAAAACTGTCAGGACTAAAAGGACAAGGTGTCAAAACAAAAGTCTTCCCACATTATACACTTTAGCTTACACAGAATTCAAATTTAAATTTCAAGCTTAGCAGTTAAACATTAATCTTGTTACTACAATCTTATACAAAACTATAAAACATTAACTTCCTAAAATTTCTTCATCTGATAATTAAAATATATAATACCAAAACGTAATAAAATAACTTCCTAAAATACCTAACCTATTAATTTGTCTGATGCCACACTGCGGAATCACTCAGCTTTCAATGCAATTCAAATATTTTCCTAAAGAATAATGAGTAGAAGGTGAAAAGAACCATTTTTTCACCTGCTGTGCAAATTCAAACAAAGAAATATAATTTTTCAGCTGCTTGATAAAGCAGGCTATAAGATGGTTCCTTTGCAGTTTGATTCTGGAGGAGAAATACCAACATAAAGAAATTGCAAGTTTTGTTAGAATTACTAAAAAGTGCAAGGACTGAAGAAAGATATTTAACAATGTTTTGCTTACACTGATTTTCAGGCAGAGAGGTTTTAAAGATAAAAAAAACAAGGATCATTTGCAACTATCTTGGAAAAACACTAGTGTTAAACATTCACATTGTACTAATATGCCTGTTAACATTCATCTTCCAAGAATACAAGATTTCTACTTAAACTAAGAAAAGAACAGCACAAAAGGAAAATTGCTCCTAAAGATCTTTCAATAGAATGGTTACACTTGGGTGTATTCTTCAGGGGAAGGGTAAAATGCCAATTTTGCCTCTCAATTAAAATAACTGTTGTTCAAGGCATTTATCAAAATCAGAACCCTGAGAGAATGTTAGCAAAACAAAGTTAAAATAATCTTCAATGTAGACATACTTGAGTGAATACCTTCCAACATACAAGACCAAAACTTCTGTCCCGCAGAAGTTTTGATCCACATTATCACATGCCACCTATCAGACCAGCTGAAGGTCACAAGTACCAAGGTAATACTCAACACTGTTAATCATTTTACAAGTTAGTAAAAAGTTTCATAATTGTCTTACAAAATGTTTAGAGTTGCCAGTGTCTAGAACAAAGTCGCAGTGTTAGTCCAGCTGTACATGTGATGTATACACTATAATACAGATCAGTAGCAAATTATGATTTTACGTAGACAACTACAGGAGATGCCGCTCACTACTCCCAAAACAATCAAGACTTTATTTTGTAAAATACTGAAGCACTTACAGTACCACGGGAAAGAACTGCTCAGCGACATTCATATGAATGGTCACACGTTAGAATTTCTTCTATAGACTCGCAAGTTGGACTTACTTGAATAGCATAATAAACAGCACCACAGGGAAGTACAGCTCAGTAGCTTTATATATCAATGTACGAAACATATTAAGACATTGACACAGGGTTCAACTTCTGCTAATTATAGTTGTGGCTGCTGAAAATACAACATAAGGTGAACAGCAATGTACTTTAGCAAGACATGACATCAATCAACATTGATTTGACTGAATCATGTGCATCAATGTTTGAACAGTGTTCAAACAGTGTTTGAACAGTGTACCATTTACTTTATCCATCCATGGACTTGAGAATTTAAGCCACCAAATAAGACTTTAGGGTAGAGATGGTTAACATTGGATGCATGTTGGGAAAGTGAAGGGAGCCTCCTGTATTCTAATTAATTATTTACATAGTTATTTGGTTTAGTCACAGATCTTAATACCAAGTGCAGTAGATCAATACTTAATAAACTCCCAAATATTGAAAAACAAATGGCATCTAGCAGAAGTACTGCCAAACAGGTTTCATTTGAATGGTGACACCATAGGATTTTGTTAACAGACTCAAAAGTTAGAACTACACTGTATGTCTGTTTAATTGACTGTGGGAGTGAAAGGGTTAAGTTTGCAAGTCATTATCCAGTAAGAGAACAGTTAACTTCTAAAAATAAACAGAACTTTAAAGAAAACAACTTGCACAAAGCTGATAAGCATCATTAGTTTTCAAAATGCACCAATACCATGATTGACTTGATTCACAGCAGGTTTAAAATACGGACAATCCACCACACTCCAGCGACACTGTCACAATGCAGCATTTGACTCATAACATCACAACGGATGACAACAAGGACGCAATCAGATCCACAGCACAATAAGCACATGCCCCACTGTTTGGATCACTTGAATTTGGCACAAAGTTCACACAGATCGCATTAACATCACAGACATTCAAATGAAGTATAAGCTATCACTGATTGACTGATGTTATTGTCCCCCAATAATACTGTAACATCCATTAGTTATTAAACACAGACTTGTACTGTACGGGAACATCACGTGAACTCAGGACGACACGGTTGAACAGGGCAATGACTACAATGCCTTCTTTTATCCCCACCTGAGAACAAGATAATAAAATTAATGGCAATGTTAAAATTGATGCCTTCAGTAAGATTCTAATGTTGTTCGTACACCTGCAAAGGCACAACATGTTAAAGAGTCAAGCTTGGCTTGGATGGAAACTGTTTTTCACAGTTAAGAGAATCAGTTGGGCTGTTATCAGTCTAATGTCAGTACACAAGATAACGACAGCTGAAAAACTCTTAACTGCTGTTTTTAACTGTCTCGTGTGCTCTTGCTGAATCTGAACTACATGTATCACATATTTTCCCAGACTTTCATAATTTAACACAGTTCTTGGTTCCACAAAATGTTTCCACTTACCCTGCCTACAAAGGCTTTTCCTCACACTCCATAGTTGGTAGACAGACGTTCTCGGAGGGCAGCAGGAAACTGGCTTGAAAAACGTTTCCAGTTTTCTTCTCCAACCTGGTTTTTAAACCCATGAAGAATCTAACAAAGTAGAATAAACAAAAATATGGTTAACACTGCCATGTTTTATCCTCTAAGACGAGGTACCAAAGTCGCACACAAGTCACAGGTGACCTTAACCCTTTAATCCCCAGTATCAAACTACAAATTCTCCTTTCTTATCCCCATCCATTTCTTAAAGAAGTAGTGGGAAGAAGTTGTTAAACTATCAAGAACATTCACCTTGGGTGATCATCTCCTTAATTCTCATGGCATCTCTGAATGATTTAGCTTTTATATTACAAAGAGAAATTTGATGTTGATCACTATTGGGGCTTAAAGGCTAAACTTGGTCTCCGAAGCAAAAGTAACTAGGTGTATTGCTATTCCTCCCTGGGTCAGATGCTAGTCCATCACTGGGTTATCCCCAACATTTTGTCACTAGTACCCATTTATACTCAGTGGCGAGAGACAACGTGGAGTAAAGTTTCTTGTCTAAGGAAACAAAATCAATGGTCGAGACAAACCTTGGGATCTGAAGGGGAAATGTGCTAACTACTACACCACTCCAAGTCAGGATAGATTTTGACATAATTATTGAATTTAGCCTATTGAAATAAAAAGTGCAAACTCACCTTGAGGAACATGTCCTTCAGGTCTGGTCCAGGGTTAACCCAAGATGCAACAGCATCACAAAAGAATATGAAGTCCTACAACAAAATTTTTGAGGGTGAGTTATCCATTTTACTAAAAAAAAGGATTGTTTCCACAGCAGGGCAATTTGTATTATTATATTTCCTTTACCTGGACAACTCCTCCAGGATTAAGTCCAATCATGTTACAGATGCCACGGAATGCAGAGTCCTTCTCCTCATTATCACGAATATTCCGCAGCGAAGTGCACCTGGGAGGAAGAACAGTTTAAGATGTTTAATGATGGGACAAGCTCTTCAAAGCGAAAAAAGTTTTAATTTATATACGAAGGGGGGGGGGGGGGGGGGGAATTTTAACACTGTTTGAACATTATCATGATTACTAAAATAATCAAATGCTGGCAAATGCATTGTTATGATGGGAGAAATATTTTCATAAATAATTAAATTAAATCAACATTGGTGTTACAAAGCAAAGCAAGTACTACTAAAGCAGGGTTGTCATTTAGGGTCATCACCCGTAGCAGGGTGAGTTCACTTGATGGGACCTTGATGTTACAGGTGATCTTGCCTGTGATACAAATTATGTATGTTAAATCTACTGACAAAGCAAGAAGCTCGTTATGGGTATTAAGATCAGAGCAACACTTGTCTCAAATCTTAATGACAGCACTGCTAAAGGGTGATTAAGACAGAATAACTTTGCATACAACTGTCTCATGTGACTTTTGTAGATTATGCTTAACCATACCAAACTAAACTCTTCTTTATGGACAGTGTGTGGTATTGTTTCAAAACAAGTTAAAAAATCTCACATTAATAATTTTTTGTGACAAACATGAGCATGTCATAAATTTGACTTAAACAAAATAATCCATTTTGTAGGTTTGTTGCGAGCATGTCACAATTGCGATAAATGTCTGGTGGTACCTAAACTGCCCCTTATGTTACTATTAGTAATACTTTTACAGTGTAGTTCAACATTTACCATGAAACATACAATACAAGGCCAAAGTGACAAAACAAATTGATTTAATGAAATGTTACATTTTAACAACAGACAGGAGAATCCACTCAGAAAACAAAAACAAACCAAACAATTCACACAAATAAAAGGAAAAACACCAATACACACCACTTCTGAATAAACTGCGGTAACAAAGGAGCCACTTCTTGCGGACAAACTAACCCCAGACGACCAATTGTGATAGCTAAAAACACATTCATTAACAAGAAAAGAAACAAATTCATGCGATCAGAACAATTAAAGCACACAAACATTGCACAACTACTGCCTAGACAAATTTTGTTAACATGACTGTGGCTGTTAAAATGACTTCAACATGTGCATGTATCTGTACTTGCTTTAAACATATAAATTATCTTAGTTTGAAGTACACAATTGGTGTGTTAGTGGGGGAAAGGGCAAAGTGACATGACAAAGCTTATGTACATAAAAAATCTATGGTGACTGAATCATACAAGTTTAATACATAAGTGTCAAAATTGACTTTAGCAATGCCAATTGAGCGTGATAATCAGGGACACAAATGATCATGCATTTGTAGTAACTTTGAAAAAGTGAGAAATTAAAATGAAGGGCAAGAGAAAAAAAAATGATGGCGAACAAAGAAGTTTGCAAAAGTAATAAAGGTCTAAACAGAAAAATAATGATGAATGAAATGAAAAGGAAGAATAAAATGACTTGTTAGGATATAATTAGGCACAGTATGCATGGAAAAAAAGTCAATGTTGACAAAATACATTGATATATTTGCCCTTTCAATTAACCCAATGGCAGTTTATAGTGGCTGCGTTTGCTGTTAAATTACCAGACACAACCCCACAACAAAATGCATGTTAGTTCTTGACATAAGATGCAGAATACAGTACAGTGTACAAGTGGATTCCCATTCACTTCTTTCATAGTTAGACACACAATTATTGACAACTGTTTAACACAGTACAATTAACATAACAGGGAACACAGGACACCAGATAAACACTGCACAGGACTTCCACAATGGCAGTGTTGATCAAAGGAACACTGTTGTGTTTTCACTGAGGATTAATCCTTTAACTCCCAAGAGTACCAAAAATCAAAATTCAAGAAAAATCCCAAACTTTTCTTCTGGAAAATGCTGAAAAACAAATGGCATCTCGCAAAAGAAATGCCAAAGAGATATCATTTCATTTAGTCACACAATAGGATTTTGTCTACAGACTTTAAAGATAGAAATACAGTTACACCACATGTCTCCATAATTGACTCTGGGAATGAAAGGATTAAAACTTCTGGACCCGGCTGTTGAAAAAGCGGATAGTGCTATCCACCGGATAAATCACTATCCAGCGGATAAAAAAGGATTTTGTTAATACTAATCCACTGGATAGTGATTTATCCAGTGAATAGCGATATCTGCTTTTTGAACAACCGGGGCCAGAAAAGGAACAACAAAATGCAGATGGATGTTTAACACAGAAAAAAAAAATCACCAGGCAAAAACATGTAGCCAAATTAGTCAGTACACCTGTTACAGTCATTACTGTTCCATAAAGACTCCAAGGTGGATGTTAGTATACACCTTGTAACAATGGTATTTACAGTACCTGTGTTTTCTTGCAGTGTCTTTGGAGTGTGTGGTCTGTTGATTATAGTGATCAGCTGCTGTAAGACCAAGTTGATGTACTGCTTCATGTCAGAACCTAACAAACAACAATCAAATATTATTACTATTTTTTATTTAAGGCAAAACACAAGGCAAATTACAAGAAATAGCTCCATTGCGGGAGCATGCACCAGGGACCTAGAACATTATTTTAAGGAACAATGACGAAATTTAACGTTTTTAATTTTTATGTTACATTTACACTGCACATCTACATGTAGTTCCACCATTAATTTTACAGTTCTTTAATTCAATAATGTATTATTTGAAGGCAAAATAGACGACTGTGAGTTCAAATTTATTCTTAGCATGTTCAACATTATTGATCTTGTGGCCCAAAAAATTTGATCATGTGCTGAACTTTTTTCAAACTGTGGAGCAAAACCACAGGTGAGTGGAGTGGGCTGATTTATAAGCCATTTCAAAGGTCGTGCAGGATCAATAGTATTTGGACACTACAATTCCATCTTTTTAACAAAGAAAAATTGTGACTGAGAAAAGTTGCTTCCTGACTTACACTTGGGCTTACCTAACTGTACAGATATTTCTCCAATGGCCCATGTTGCATTATTACATACAGAAATGAATTCAGGATTGAGATTTTGACCAAGGATAGGCAAGAAGTCGCCTGTCAATAAACAAACACAAGTATTAGCAGGTGTTTTTTAACATAAAAGATAAGCAAAAGGAATGTTGAAAGATAGACTTTTAAACTTACCAATGCAAGGTTTGACATGTTGAAAGCAGGCTTTAGTCAGATCTCCAAGGAGGGCAAAGGAACTTTGTCTCACTTCAGGCATTTTGTCCTAGCACACACAGGCACACAACAATTAGGCTCATGTTATATAACATGTTATATGCTTATACAGGCTGTAGATTGTGTCTCCAAAATGGTAGATGTCCAACCAATTTTGTAACCATAATGGCTATCAAAATGGAGTTTTGAAAGGACACAACTGTGTCCTTCTAAGTAAGTCACGTTATTTTAAGCACTGCACCTTGGAAAAAAGGAAGTTAATAAACTTGTGTACATGTACCTGCATACACTGGTAGAGTAGAGTCATGGTGTTACTTCTGATAACAAACTGCTCAATCTGTCCCTCCAGTCCCTCGGCCAATCCACTCAACAGATCCAGAGCCACGATCATGAAGTCTTTGTCAGGAGGTTCAAACTGCTCAGGATGTGTCTGAGAGGCCTGATACAAACACAAAAATGTCAGCTTGTGACAAACCCTAAGCAATGAAACCCAGTAACTAAAATAACTTAAGTCAGTTAAAATTTTGTAGTCTAGTCCACTACTGAATACATATGTGTAAAAAAGTATTGTCCCAGGGTTATTGTTGCTAAAAAAATGTTTTGATCTTTTTGAGATTGACAAAACAGACAAGACAAAACAAAACAAAACAACCCCTTTCTCTAGAAATACAACAAAAAGCATTTACAGGAAAATAAGTTCATGGGCTTAACTCGTTTCCCACTGAAATCCTGGAAACATCAAAGTTAAATGACCATGCAGTGATATAAAAAGTAGATATGAAATGCATACATGTAAGATGTGCTTACCACACTCTGAGTTAATGTTTGCTCCACTAATGACACACATCTCTGGAACACAGGCTCAGCATATGGGAGAAAACCTGAACGAAGAGCTGTGGCAACAGAGGACAGACACTCCAGGAGTGGAAAGAGATCTTTGTCTTCATCTTTAAGCTGGTTCCATTTCTGAATTAGTGGTGGCATCAGCATGTTTATGTACTCTGGCTTGTTAAGATGGTGACCCACAGAGTCGGCAAGTGTTCCAATGGCATCGTACAGTATCAGGAGATTTTTGTGCTAAAGAAAGATAAAGCAGTAAAAGAGATTAAATTTCATTGATCAGAATTCTTATACAAATTCTAGCAAGTCAAAATCAAGAAAAGAAGTTACCAAGCAAGAGGGGCATTTCATTTTAAGCATTTTTCAGCAAAGCAAAGCCTTGTCTACCATTTTTGTTGTTGTTTATTTTAAAATCATACCTGTATCATTGTATTAAAGGGACGCTGTCCCACCAAAATATAAACATTTTGCTTGTTATATTGCCAAATGCCACCAAACATTAAGCTTAATAGGCCATTTTCATTTTCATATAGAAGGTTTCACACCTTGCCTTGCTTTGATAGAGAGGCTAAAGGCAACTTGGAAATGGCCTATTGGATAAAAAGATTACAAAGACCAAAACAGATGCAGTTTGGGAATAAAGTGCAGGATTGCAAAGATGGAAGTGGATTACAGTTCATCAAATTTGATTTCATGACAGGTGGTACATGTACATTAATCAAGATTGCCATTCTAATAAAACTGCATGTACATGTATGAGTTTTTTAGCTATTATTTTGCCTCTTTCAGCCCAGTCAAAATGCTTCTGAGTAGTAGGCAAGGTGACTGGAGTAGTAGGCAGCAGAGGCCACAAGCTTGCTTAGACACCATCTTGTTTGTAACTGCAAGAGCATTCACAGCTGACCATTTACTTGGCTCATTTTCCCACATAATGCTCAAGACATTCCAAGGTCCCAGTAACCCTGTCACTTAGCACGCAAGGTTCGTTCGTGTGCGGCTTGATTCACAAGAAACAGTATTTATGTTTTTGCTACAATTTGAACTAGAAGAGACCTCGTGTTTGTTGTTAATGAAGTTTAGTGTATAGTAGGCGGCAGATATTTCGGTGTAGGCGGCAAAATCGCTGGCTGCCGGCACATTTTGACTGGGCTGCTCTTTAGTTGATATTTTTTCCTTTAATCACGTTTGGTTCCTGTTTTAAGACAATAAAGCAAGCTCCTGGCTATACTAATAGCAGTACTCATAACAAACCTGATATTTGTTGAAGGCAAACACCAAAGTCTCCAAAATAAAGCCGAGGTATGGGACAAGTTCAGTACAAGCTTCTTCTTCCAAAGTTGCAAAGGCACTGTAGGATAATACATGCAATATAATAAATGTCAAGGAAACAAGAGGCTCCAAGCAGCCTATACTCATGCGCATGCGTATGAAAGTTTTATGATATATTTTAAACATGATAAGATGTCCGTCATGGAGAAGAGTTACTCCTTTCATTCATTGTTCCTGCAAACCATGTTGTTTACTATTAAATGTTTTGTAAATGAAGGCTGTACCACAATGAAGCCAGTGATTCTTCTAAGTGTTATATATACCTAATGTGAACATTAGTAATGTAAGTAGGGTTGTAGGAGACGCTGTTGTGACACTTCAGTAACACTGTTTTATCGGAAGTGAGAGTAGCCGGAAGTCACTAAACAGGAAGTGTTAATGGCAAAGCTATGAACCGGAAGTGCACAATTCAACTTCCAGTAGTGACATAAATGATGAAATTATTATTCTGAAATCATTCCCAGCGATTAAAGCGATTAAACTACAGTACTGGCAAAATGTAAGTTGAAACTCAAACAACTCTACTCCATCCTTTTAAACTTCAAGTCAAGAACTTTGAGTCAACTGATTCGAGTTTTGAGGAGAAATTACATTGTAGATGTTGGTCATCATCAGTACCTGCATGCTGCTTCCTGAACTCTCTTGTTGCTATCCAAGATCCTTTTGAGAAGCTAAAAAGTTGAAGTAAACAGAGTAAGATAAGATAACCATACAAAGCCACATTAGGTTTGCATCCATCGGAGGACTGTAACTGATAAAGGCTGCTACCAAAGAAAGATTTGAGGAGCCTACAAGGCCAAAAGTTGAAATGTTGGGAGCCCAACTTGTGAAATGTTAGGAGCCCGACTTGTGAAATGTTAGGTGGTACAGCAATAACTCTACATGTAGGTGCCAAAAACAGTTCCTTGGGTGCCTCAGGGTACTGTACTCCTTTTAGGTAACAGCATGCCGATTTTAACCATTTCAAACTTTTGGTTCTGCAATGTGATTCTAACTTTTCAGTCTGTAGACACAATCCTGTGGTGTGACCTCTCAAACAAAACTTCTTTCACTGGTCTTTTCTATGGTACTGTTAGCTGTCTCCAGTATTTTACAAAATGGAATTTGGAACTTTTCCAGAATTTTGGCTGCTCTTGTAGAGATGGGGTTAATTTTTCATACTTACCTCTGTCATAAGACGTTGGAGGTACGCCTCATGTGGCTGACTGACAACCCAGTGTGCGTAACGACTCAAAGTCCAACAAGTAATAGAACGCACCAATGCCTAAACAGAAATTAAACAATTATTAGCCTGTCAGTACAAAAAAGGGAAAATGCACTACAACAATAACTTTATTTAACATGTACAATTACGCTGAGCTGTGAGTAGTGTACCTAAAATTCACTTCGCTTTAAATTATGATTGCATTTAAAAAATACAGAGACAATTTGTAATACAAGAACAATGGGACAGTTACTGGTCACACTTACCCTTTTCTCAGAAAGTGAGTTGATTAAGAAAGGAATCAGTTCTGCCAAGTGAGGAGCGATCCCAGTCAAACAGCCTGAAACAAAAACATTGAATGTTTTAAACACTTCTGAGCTTCTCAAATTTAAAATTTCTGATGAGCATCCTTGTTACATGTAATTTTGTAGAGTTTCTTTTCACAGGCTCAACTTTATCATCGCAACCACCACCACCATTGACATCATAGTCATTATCATGAACCCATCAATCAATGTTGCTATCACTGGATCATTACATGTACTACCAACACCATTCATCATCAATATCGAGCTTGGAAGAAGGAAAGTTGTCAGTCATGAAATAAAGAAAGTCTTCCATGCTTGTTATCTTAAGTTATTTTCACTCTTTTAGTAGCTGGTCATCTTCACCATAACTGCCGGCCATAATAGATGGTTGCCAGCTTCTAATAACAGCCCATCATTATAATCTTTATCATCAGTATCGTCATCACCATCATTGATCACCACCACCATTATCATCATCACTATGAAGTAACAGCACTGTCACTGCCACCACCATCAACTTTAACTATGTTATCATAAGACCATCATCATCATTGCTACTGCCGCCACCATCGTTACTATCATCAACATTATCACCACCACCATTGTCATTGCCACAACCACTGTCATCATCACTATCACCACTAACACTGCTACTGCATCATCACCATCATCAGCCCTAATAATGTAACACGAGACAGATGTATCACAACCATCACCTTATGTCAAGTAGTCACCAACCTTCAGCTACAGCACCCAAGACAAGGATTCCAGACTCCTTGGCTTCCCAGTCAGGATGGAAAAGTGTTTCCTTCAAGATCGGCAGTAACACTGGTAACAAGTCATCACGGAACACACTGGCAAGAACATCTAAGGCAGCTGCAGAGCACTTTCCTATAAGGTAGATAATCAACAAATGTTGAAAGGTTTAGCCCCGGCTTAATGTCTAATTCTGACAAACAGTAATCAGAAGAAAGAATAAAAGGAAGGAACTCACTTAAATTCCAGTCTGACAGAGCATCGTCATCCATATCATCATCATCTTCTCCTTCACTATCCCCCTGCAAAAGATTTGTACTCTATTATTATCTTTGTGTATTTAAAGAGGAACCCATTTTTTGTTTGTTTTGGTTTTGCTTATACAGAACCTAAAAAATCAGTTTCTTGAAAAACCCTTGAAATGCACTCAATTCAATAAAAAAAATGGACTGGTTTTTCAACCACTCAATAACAGAACAATCATAATTAATTGGAAACTACATTTGAATTATTATATTTTGGTCATTCCAAGTATTCTCAGTTGAAACTGTAACCAGTTACACCTGATAGGAGTGTCACTGGTAAGAGAATCCTGTGGGCTTTCCAAAACCAGGGAGGAATATAACATATTGTTCCCTGATTTTGATAAATGGCACATGAAAGCCATCTTACATCAATCTCTCCATCTTGCAATTGCTCATGTTGTTGACTGTGTGTCTTAGATTTATGAAATCTTGGCCTGATGTCCTGTTCACTATCTGGGACAGCCTCGTCATCTTCATTGTCAGCCTGAAATAAAGTGTAAGCAAACAGTTAGTCAATCAACAACCAACCAATGAACTCTCAACAAACTTGCTTTCCAACAACCAGAATTGTACAATTGATTGACTTATAAAAAAAAAAAATTGTGAGTTGCAGTGCATCCTAATGTCTTTATATTGTAAAATTGTTAAAATTCAATCACTGTATGAATTGAAAGAAAACAAAAAGTTCTATTACTATACCTTTAAAAGAATGAGGTCGATCTCTGAATATCTCATTCCATTTACCAGTATTGGAATAAGCCTACAATGAAAGAAAATTAAAGAATTCTATATTCAACTGCATATACTGTACTACTATACAACCATTTCAACAGTCTCCCGTACATGTAATTTTCTTGAAAAGTCGCACCTTCCAAGCAACCAGATCAATTTTTGCTGGTTTGGAGAGCTAAACAATAAAATTCTAGGTTGACGAAGCAAAATGGGTTGGTTTGTGGGCTAGACACTACATCATCATGCTATAGACTTTGATTTGAAAATATCCCTCCAGGCCTGGAAAGTTATTGGGACTTTGGACAAACAGGGCCCCTGTCCTGTTTGTGTGTAGAGTGGTGCATGCATGCATCTTACCTGTGGAGATGCGAGTTAAGAGCCTCCTTACAGATGGGCTGTTCAGCCAGAGTAAGCCAGAACTCACAAGCTTCAAGTGAAACATTCTCATCTTTGTCTTGTGTCCTCATCAGCATGTACTGCAAAACAGAAACATTGTGGCAAAGTTTTAACATTATTTTGTGCACAACAAAATCACAGCACACATGTCCACTTCCAAATATAATTATATACTGTTCTTCAGCATTCTACTTCAGATTTGTTGTCTGCAATGTTGCATGCAACCATTTCAACAGTGGACACCTTGCACGCAACATTGCGCACAATGTTGCACTGCATCCGGCTCTTTATTATTGCAGCTTGTGAGGTCAAAGGATGCGATTGCACTCCAAACATTTAACACCATCAACCAACAAAGAGATTTTCAATTGAAACTATAAATGGATCAGGTATGTATCATGTCCATCAATGCAAAAACAGTAACGATATTAATTTTATCATCACCTCAACTATGTTATTCATTTGCGGAATCAGCTGGTCAGCTCTGACTTCCAGAAGCATCACAAGAGCTCTGCAAACATTCTTCCTTACTTCAGGGTCCTCGTCACCCGCAAGGGCAAACAAATTCTGCAACAAAATAATCATTTGCATTTTCTAATTAGATGGATCCGCATAAATCTAATGGGTAGGCAAAGAAATGATAAATGACAGCTAGAAAAATACATGTACATGTAGATACACATACCTCAATAAATGTTGCTATATGGACCATAAGTGCCTGTGTTCGCGTCACAATAAACTGGTTAACGCAAGCAATGGCATGGGATCTGCGAAAACGAATTTGTAATCACAAAATAATAGTCAAATACAGTGATACCAAAGCTGCCACTAAATTTGGAAAGTGAAAAAAGTGCATGTAGAGTAGACAGCCCTAAATAGAGCGAGTTCTATTGAAACACTTCCTTAATTACAGTAAAAACACTTTTGCTGACCTTATTTTGGGGCTTGCATGTCTGAAGAACTGAAGAAACTTTGGGATAAGGATGTTGAGAGGTCTGCTGAGTGCATCACTGTCAAGCTGCTCAGCTGAATCCTCACAGATCTTTTGTAATGCTCCAAATGCTCCCTACATGTACATGTAACATTTCAATTGCAAGAAGAAGCAATCAGTGCAAATATTAAATTTTTGCTCCTTTGATGTTAATTGAGAAAGTTATTTCATTAAAGACTTGATAACACTTCACTGAATTAGGGAAATAAGAATAGAAAAGCCCAGATCCCCATTTATGCTTGTTAAAGTCTTTTACACCATGGTAATGGTCATGTTAATCCTACAGGAAGATGCATGCCCTAAATTAATCCATCTGTAACTTGTGTACCACAATTCAATGATAAAAATATTGCTACAATATGTTATGATTGGTGTCATCTTGGAATATGAAGTTTGTTTTTAACATTAACTAGATTTTATTATTCGACATAGCAGTCTAGAGTGCAAATATGCATCAAAACGAGTTATTACACTCTTCTGACCGCGCGCTAGGAACAGCACTTTCAAAACCTCAGATTTATGAGGAGATAACTATCGTACATGTATAATAAACAATTTATTCTGCAAAAAATTGTTTCATACAGCTGGGCATTTAACTCGTCAATTTTTAATTTTTTTGAGCCTTGACTTGTAACGTCACTCAGCCGTATTACACAACTTATCCCTGAATAACCTCTATTTACACAACGTGCATATCACCTGTGTATGGGAATCATTCCAATATGGAGAGTTTGAGAGGGGAACACAAAAAAATATAGAGGGGCCATTTTATTTCACACAGATCCATATAATTCCAACAAGCCCATTCCCAGGGATAAAAAGTAGCATTCGCTCACTCGCCAAGGTGAGTGTAAAATCTTCTTGGGCAAGTACAGATTGAACATTTTGTGGTGTAGTTCGGAAGGTCATTTGGCGAAAGAGCGAGTGCTTTCAAAATTACGATTCTCCACCTAAAAAAATGGTTCCTTGGCAATCTACAAAGTACAACGAAAATGCTGTATTACAGTTTAGCAAATATTATGCAAAGTGATATTTATCTTGAATAAAGAAAATAAAAAATTGTGAAGAGGGTTTGACCTGCAAAGGGTAATAGCAGGGGTGTAGCTAAGAAAAAACTGAGCAGGTTCATTAACAAGCCCAGCTAGTTTTTCTGGCTTGTGCACCTTCAAAATCCCCCAATAGTCTTTGTTTTCTAGTTAAATTTCAGCCAGTGATAAGTTTGCATCCAGTTGGTGAAATTAGCCGGTACCCGGCTCTTAGCTACATTCCTGCAATGAGCAAATTAAAAAAATTGTGCAAGCTGAAAATTCCCTTTCCCCATCACTTTTCTAATGGTCCATCCCTTAGTATTACTGTACATATCTGTTAGGGGCTTAGTATGATTTAATAAATTTACTGGTGCTACCATGTCATGTAAGCTTATAAGAAATCTATCAAATATATATTTTAAAAGCTCGAACCTTTCTTCAGGAATATTTTATTATACTATTATAGAAAATCTGGCATATCCTGACCATGATTTACTTAAAAATTAACACAGATGTTTTGTTAATAGAGACTGTGCTTCTAAACGTTGCGTTTATAAGTTATAAATGCTGGGTATGTGCCAGACTTTCAACAATTTGGTTTTAAGGCTAAGCTAAGCTCGATAATTAGCGGTTTTTTTTACCTCGCACACATTGTAGTCCTCGCTGTCCAAAAGCTGGCACAACGTTGGCAAAAGCTGAGGCCAGTTCGTAAGATCACCTTTGGCGGCTATCGTTGTGACCAAAATACCGATTGTAGCTCGTATGAGAGGCGAAGGATCGCCAATGGCTTCAAGACATTCTGACTTTATAAATTCTTTGACTGGGTCCGGAAATGTGTGGTAATGTGATTTGACGTTATTTTTGAGAATCAATCCTGATAACGAACGAGTTGGTTCATCTGAAATGAAACGGAAAAATATACATTGTCAGTTTCAAAAGGAAAGATTAGACGGGAAAACTTTTTGCATGTGATCGTGCAACCGGAACTCAAACTTAGATTTCACAGCTAACCAACGTACCTAACAAGTAGAGTGCTTACCTTCGCTCTTTAACTTCGTAAGAACAAATATCAGGTAATTGTTGAAGTCAGGGAATTGGTTCAAGGATTCGAGTTTCTGAAAAGCAATTTCGTTAAGGAATGCAATGAAAACGCACTGCGATTTAGGACAAGTTTGATTTCACATAGCACGTGTGACGTGAGGAATCTCGCTGGTGTAGCGGCCAATATTTCTCAAAACTCATTAGGAAATACAAACTTTAACATCACATCTGTGGGAGTAAAGGATACTTGTTGAACTGCTCGCTGAACTTCGGTATTAGGGCTCTGACTTTCTTTTAAAAGCTGTATAATTTGCTGTAAACCGTCTTGGTCTGGTTGCCACGCCATTTTGGTTTGTGCACCGGTTCAAAAACCCCTGCATTTCCCGTCGGACACCCCAACTTGTCGGCAATCTTCGGCTTCTCTCGGATGGCGTCGGCAACGTCGCGACGAAAAATTGGTTACCCAGGTGCACATGTGTCAATTTCGTTACGCGTTAGTGGCTTATTACTCTGGCCAGCCAATCACAACAACTATCTTTTAAAGTGGAAGAAATAAAAAAAAATAAAATAAAAATAAAGGATTATTATTATTATTATTATTATTATTATTATTATTACTATTATTATTACTATTATTGATTTTAATGTATTGTAAATAGTTATTCTAATTGTTAATAAAATTATTTGTTGATTATTATTATATATTTATTACTATTATTATTACTACTATTATTATTATTACTATTACTATTTTTTTAAATAAAAACATTAACTTTATTAAAAATAGCAATAATAATAATTTACAATAACTATAAATTGACACTTGAAAATGAATGAAAGTTAAAAGAATTACATTTCTATATATACATTTTTTCGATAAAAAAATAATTATTTAAAAATAAATAAATAAATAAATAATAATAATAATAATAATAATAATAATAATTTTAATCTTTAAAATTTCCTATATTACATCTCAACTGACCGATCGACTGCAACTGCAACACTGTAAATCCTTGGCAACCTAGGTCCTGGGTGCCCTAACCTAACTTATGTCTGGTTATGTTGACTTGTGAATGCAACAAAACCACATCAGAAAATTACAAGAGAAATAAAAATAGTGTTCTCAATGCCTTATTAATGAATATTTGCGTGTCCTTTTTGGATATCAAAGTCAATGTCAAACAATTCTAAATTGACTCTCCTAGAAACTCGCGAACCTCTTAGGCAAAGCAATGCTGATCTCAGCAGTGCAAAGGACACTCTCGCCCTGATCCATGACATGGTAGTCGCATAGCTTTCCCCTCTCTTTATAGCAACTAACTCAGCAAGCCTACTATGATATCGTTTACATTCCACCGCCATTCCACCTGTCGTGCTGAAAACTTATGGCGTGAATGTAGCTTGCTCAACTTCTAACACTCGGCTAGTATATTGGCGCTTCTTCTCAGTTTCGTGTTGCCTGAATATCTGGTCTGGATCCTTGTCTCTATAGGAGTCCGCATTAGGGTGACATACCCTCACGTCAAAAAAAGCGGACCTCTGCCTCTCCCAAAATCCCCTAGCAACTATATCCAGCCGCGCATCCGGTGCGGTGTTGGCTCCCCTATTCAACCCTTCTCCTGTGATGTTTTGCAACACTGGTTCAACTTCAACGCCTTTACACACCATGCTAAGCAGTTGCGCCTCCACGTGCATCCCTCAGTTCATTATGGCGTTGGATGACAAATCCTCCCTGTTTACATATCATAGCGTGATCCACATTGAATATGTCCCCGCAAACACAAACAGAGGGCATATCAGGAATTTCCCAATATATATTGGAAATAATATTTCCAATATTATTATTATTATTATTATTATTATTATTATTATTATTACGTAAGATTGTTTGATTAATAAAGATTATAGGTATTATTAATTATATAATACAAACGTCTCACATAATTGTTTTTAATGAAGTTTTTTTTAGTAATACTTTACAATATTTATACGGATTGTAATTATGAATATTTTTAGCATTCTAGTAGATCAATAATTGTAAATGTAAGATTGTTTGAGAATTATTAATCGAAAGGAATAATGAAAATAGTGTTTTGACTGAATAGTTTTTTAAGTGAAATTAATTGTAAAATAAGATTTTTTTAGTTAGCTTTGTTATCAATAAAATATTTGGTTTATTATTTAAATATTTATTATTATTATTATTATTATTATTTTTATTATTGATTACATTAAAAAATTGTGTAGTAAAAACTAGTGGGATTAAAACGCGAAGTTTCGACCGTTCTACGGTCATTATCAAGCAAAAGTGAGGATAAGAATTTACATAAGCACTAAATATATGGTTGCACAAAGAAGTGAAATATAAAAAACGGGGTGTTAAAAACAATAAAAGCATGCAATAAGAAATAATTAAAACAAAACTTTCCCACGAATTGAGTCACTTTGAACATTGAGACTCGGTCTCAGTTCGTGAATAAAAAACATCTCATAGACGAAACAGTCAAACTTGTTCTTGCATTTTTTAATCCTATTCAGACTGGGGGGAGGGGGGGGGCTTTTCGAACCCCCCCCCCCCCCCCTCCAGTAAAATTGTGATAACTCTTACACCGAAATAGCTATGCGGCTGAAATTTTCTGACTTTTCCTAGAATTTATCTAGGGACATTTTGGTGTCCATAATGACACATAGGTTTTCAAAATATTAAAATATGGTGAATTTTTTATTTTAAGATCTTGTTCTTTGACTTATAGTGCATTTTCTTGTTAGAATAGTTTTTTCTTGGGACTAGTTCTTGAAAGACATCAAAAATTTTTAACATCAAATATTTGGGGAGGAGAGGTAGGTAAATTTTTGCTCTCTTTTACTTATAGACAAACATTTTGTACTATTTATTAAATAACGCTTCTAAGTTCATTGTTTGGATAATAGACATTAGTTTGATACGTGTTTTATACATTCTGATCCTTTTCTCTTTTAGATATTTTTTAAATTTTAATTTAAACAAAAAAAAAAGGAAATCCAAGATGGCGGATCCAAGATGGCGGACAATAATTTCAAAATTATAGTTTTATCGCCTTTTTTCGCTTTTTCTCGCCTTACAAGTGTGTCCTTGTTTGTATTTATTATGTTTTTCAATATTTAAGAGATGATTTTACAGTTATATTTGATATTTTAAGTATATGGATGGAAAAATATCAAAGAAACGTCGCATGGATGAAAAACAAAAATGACGTCATTGTAACGTCATAAGAGGTCACAGGTTCAATCCCGAGTGGGGATTTTAGTTTTTCTTTTTTACACTTAAACATTTATTGAAAATAAAATTCCAAGTGTCGACATTACGCTATATAATTCTCAATAAGTGTCCGACCTCCTTCTGAGCTATAAAAGGTAGACTCTACCGTAAAAGTTGTATCGTATAACTGCGCCTTATGTCTTTGTTGTCAATGGTAGTTGCAGCCATGTCTATCAACCTAGCCTGTTCCAGGCGTTCAGATAGTGGGGAAAGTGCGAACAGTTGGGGAAGGCGCGAAGAAAAGCGAGCGAAAAAAAGCGGGGAGAGGAGAGGAAGCGAGTCCCCGCATTTTTTTCGCTCGCTTTTCTTCGCGCCTTCCCCAACTATTAGCGCTTTTCCCACTATCCGAACGCCTGGAACAGGCTACTATCAACCTCGTCCCCGGGTTCTGTTTTATTGGGAAGGAAAAAAGAGAGATCCTGGGGACCAGGTCGCATGTCTGTGTACTTTTCTCCGACACCTCAATTTTTCGCCCCTACATTGGCTTTCCTTTCGAGACTTCTTCCATCACTTTGCTTGACGCAAAAGTTATTGAAGCTGTTTTGAAAAACGTACAGAGCTAGTGTTCAAATTCTACAATAAGCCATTTGCACGATGGCGTCATTTGACTACAACTACCAGAATTCATTTCGTTTTTCCTTTCTTATTTAAATTTTGTACACCCATGCAGTGCGGTTTAAATAACAATAGCCTTAATTTGCACTACAAAACAAAAAACTGAAAGATTCTGGTAGTTGTAGTCATATGACGTCATCGTGCAAATGGCCTATTCTCCAAGCCAAAGAAAAAATATCGATTATAAACTTAACTCAATGAACTGAAAAGCTAAGAAAATTTATTCAAATTATATTTTCATGTATTAAAACCTCTTTCACATTTCAAGAATTAAATGCGTTATGCTTTGGTTGTGGTGTAATACGGCCACGGACTAAATTCATTTTACCTAAAACTCACTTGTTGTAACAACTCTATTACAGAGGCTTTTCTGACTATTACTTATAGACTGCTAGCTGTCCGCCTTTCACAGGAGATCGAGCGGGCGGGCAAATACGCGATCGGCGATCGGCGATCGACCGAGCGAACGAAAGTAATGCGAGCCGAAGAGGCGCTGGGGAAGAGATGATAGAAGCGCTTCCATTGCTAACTTCTGTTCTTCTTTCAAAATTAAACTGCCGAGGCGAAGAGACAAATAGGCTCGACTACCATCCGCTGTTCGGGAGGCTCAGAGATCGGACGCGAGAAAGCGGCGGAAATCGAGCCTAAGAGACAAATCGTCCAAAACAATTTCATTCTCGCTGTGATTACTCGTGGAAGCCATGGTGTCAATGCTGATATGAAACTGGCGATATCAATTCCAACTTGATGTGTCAAAAGAGTTAGTACTCGTCAAACTTCTCTGACAGCTTCCTGTTGTCTATTAACCAATCCGAATTTTCCGTCGCTGGTGCAGCGGGAAATTTGAACGCGTCCGTCACAGAAGTGTTGTACAGAAGAGAGTGCAGTCCGGCTTTTACTCCGGCCTCTCCCCCAGTTTCCCCTCGGCTCGTTCGCTCGATCCAGCCTCGCCGAACTTGTTTTCGTACTGATTAGCTTGCCCGCTGGCGACTGACTCAGAGTAACTGAAAAGGGACAACTCTGACAACTGGCGTTACAGAGAAATGCTACCTATCTTCGCTAAAGTATTTAATTGCTTTGTTAATTTTGTTTTAAAAACTCCTTCTGCGTGTCTCCATTGAGTAAATCATATGTTAAGGTTTCACGGAGAAGTTTAAAGTGGCAATATCGCAAACCACGCTACAATACCTTTACTTATTTACAAAATAATAAAAAACACCATTAGAAAGCAATCAACCTATTTTTGAAAGAGGAACGAATCATGGCCCATTTAGAAAACGAAAATGTGAAAAAAGTTAATTTCTCTATTCGTTGCTCCTTCTGAAAACGTCTCGTTCCACCAACACTATATATTTACCTAATTAGGAGAAAACTTTTGACACTTATCATGATTGCTTCTCAAAGTGTTCGTTCGTTACAAATACAAGCTATACCTACGGTAACACTGACGATCTTTCTCATTCATTACAAGGCTTTACTTTAATAATAATTTGTGATTGGTTAAAAAATCTCGCATCACTTCCTCAACCAATCAGAAGTTAAAAAAAAAACAATCGTGACTTGGTACGCACGCATTTTCGCGCGAAAACTTGTGTATTTGCTTCGAGCTCTGATTGGTTCATCGGATTGTCTGCGCCTGTTGTGATTGGCCAGAGTGATTACTTTGGTTTTGGTTTTAAGACACTCAGTGAAAGGGCGACGCTGTTAGGCTAAGCCTATGTATATATATTAAGACCGGCACTCAGTGAAAATCGCTCTGTGCACCAAACTATTTACCTTTCTTTAAAATTGCTATGCAGATGAGTCGTTTGAGCTCCTTCTTTATGTCTTTCTTAAGAAAAGCATACGCCAAAGGGTTCACGGCGGAGTTTAAAACTAAAATAGGAATTTTATATTTAGAGTCATTACAGTGTTTTGCATCGCCAAAAAGCTCTATCATAGAACAACGCAAATAAATCCCGTAGCACAAAAGAAACAAGCCTACAACAATTGCCATTATTTTCACTGTAGATTTCTCATAGTTTTGAACCAAAACGCGGTGGTTGAAATTCAACTGTTTTGCCAATAGGCGCGCAGCTCGATGATGCTTGAGTACAACTTGCACCATGGACGCCACGAAAAATATTAACATAAAACATGGACAAAATTCAAGAAATATCATAACCAACCAAGTATAAATGTATAAAATAAGAGGTTCTGAAAACATAAGCGAGGCCACTGGTAAAATATTAAGAGTAAATGAGATTGCCCAAGATAAAGAAATCAATTGTATGACGCGTCGTCGAGTCAAAAATGTTACGTATTTCAAAGGCTTCACAACTGCAATATAGCGATCAAATACTAAACTGCACAAGTTCGTCACAGATGCGAAACCGAACAGCCATCTTATTATTTTTTCCCAAGACGGCGAAACTCCAAGAAAAATGTCATGGCAGCTACTTGTGTGATTGCAAACAAGGAACAAGGAAGGAACCACGGTGAACCCAACACCTAAATCTGCCACTGCGAGAGCGACGACAAACGCGTTAGTTTTGGTGCGAAGCTGCCGTCTGCTGCAGACGAGAATGATTATAAGCGCATTTCCAGTTATCGCCAGGATTGAAAGAAGCCAGCCAAGAATCCAAAACCAGGTTTTCATTTTACAGTGAAGGCGCCTTGCTTATTGATGAACCACATCAGATCAGTCCTCGAACTAAAGCATTTCATCTTTCATGAATTCAAATCAGCATCTGGTTCTGCCTGAGATTCTGGTTTTGTCTTATTAACCCGATTATATTCAATTTTTCTTTACCTGTGTGCCCATCATAGTTCAATACAAACAAAATGGCAGCATAATTGCAGGTTGTTAAGTTAAAATGCAAAGTGTTCGAACCAGAATTGACAGCCGTCAACTTATCATTTTGTTATTTGTTCTTATTTGGGCATTGCAACACGAGTCATTAAAGTTATCAAGAAGTAAAGATTTCTCCAAAAAAAGTTTTAACACCCGCAGAAATTTCTAGACGTTAAGATTAATTAACAAACGTTGTGGAAATGTCAACTGTTTTGATAAAGACCCATGAAATAGTTTCATCAGTGACCAATTTGTATTTTGAGTCCATATGAACACGTCTTTGAGCATTATTGAAATGCGTCGGTTGAAAGATGTTGAAAAGCAGGATGAAATATATTTTAGTTGCTTTAAAATGTTTCTCTAGCATGCTACGCGGTTTGAACACTTTATTCATGAAAATTCGTGGAAAAACCGTTGGCGCACGCGCAAACACGGAGACAGGTGCTTGTTGCAATTAACTTCTTTTGCAGTTAATTTCTTGAAAATACTGGTTGGATGTTAAAACTGCCAGAACTACTTCCACACAATTAATGCATTATTTTTCGTTTCAACATTTCATCAACATTCGCTTAAGAAATGTCAGTTACAGGATTTGGATCAAATGTTCCGTTATTCAAATTGGGCCTAGCATTTTTACAACATGACGTCAAGCGGAATATAACCCTTGAACTCACAAGAAACTAAACTCAAAATTAAAAAAAAAAACGCAAATTTTATTTCGTAAAATATTGTAAAACAAAGTGTACCATGTAAAAGAACTACCAAGGAGGTTTCATTTGAATGGTCACGCCATAGGATTTCGTCAACAAACTCAAAAGTTAGAACAAATGGTACCATGCAAAAGTACTGCTGAAGAGGTTTCATTTGAATGGTCACACCATAGGATTTCGTCCACAGACTTAAAAGTTAGAACTACACTACATGTCTCCATAATTGACTCTGGGAGTGAAAGGGTTGACATCAAACTATTAAGAGCGGAACTAAAAGATATTTATAGCTACAACAGCCAACAAAAAAATATTCAAGATAACAGATGTTTTTAAACTAAGTGGACTGTTATTGCCCAAGAGAAGAAAATTATTTGGATAAAGCGATGGGTGGTCTTCATATGGCGTCAACAAAATAATTAAATCTGCACTGCTTGATATTTTAAGCTGATATTTTCGCATATTATAAATATCAATAATGACAACAACTGGAAACTGTCACGTTTCCTGACTACTCTCCTATGGAGAGACGACGATTTGAAATTTAAGCACGTTACAGACGTTTCTATAAAAAGTTTTGCAAATAAAAACTTGTCAAGATTATTCTTGTCAAACTGGAACGACAATAGACTATTGTTAAGAAACAATACTTAGGATATGTCTTAACTTAAGGAGAGTTTCGTGAATCTGGTATGCTAGCTTTTGAACAAGGCAACTTGTCATAAAAAGAAAAACCTTGATAAACTGCAAAACTTGCTTGTAGGAAAACTTGACAAGTTTTTATTGACACACGAGCAATTAAAACTTTTAAGGCAAAACATGTTACAGATA
The DNA here is from genome assembly GCA_022457155.1 of Cladopsammia gracilis. Taxonomy (NCBI): domain Eukaryota; kingdom Metazoa; phylum Cnidaria; class Anthozoa; order Scleractinia; family Dendrophylliidae; genus Cladopsammia; species Cladopsammia gracilis. The sequence goes on along the minus strand of JAJGOT010000420.1, from coordinate 593,894 downwards.
GAAAACTTGCTCGTCTGTAACGTGCTTAAAGAAAATGGCGTTGTGTTTTCTTCGTCCGCTGTACAATTGTATTGCTGGCTACAAAGAAAACTTGTCAAAGATAACTTGTTTATTCGTTCACACGGGCAAATAAAACTTATCAAGGCAAAACTTGTCAAAGCAAACTTGTTGTTCATACACACGAGCAAATAAACCTTGTCACACTTGGCATAGAAAACTTGCTCGTCTGTAACGACGGCTCGTATGAGTTTGTTTATCCAATATTTCCCGTCTATCAATCGACTTTTATTCACAGCAAACCTCTTAAAGATAACCTGCAGTTCTTAGTGCGCATGCTTGGACTTTGTTTAAATTTTTTGTTTTGATTTTGACGACACGTTACATTTGTGACTACTCACATGACGTAGATTTCAAGTTTTATCAGAAGCTGAATGGTAGAGTCTACCTTCTATAGCTCAGAAGGAGGTCGGACACTTATTGAGAATTATATAACGTAATGTCGACACTAATAATTTTTTTTTCAATAAATTTTTAAGTGTAGAAAAGAAAATCTAAAATCCCCACTCAGGATTGAACCTGTGGCCTCAGCTAGGCTTAGACTTACATAGCCTACCGTACCACTGTACCACTGTACCACTGTACCACCTAGCTTCTCGGTCTGCCTAGTACTAAATTTAACTATATAAACTGCTGACCCCAACCTCAACTGAAAGCTAACCAGTTACTCCGTTATATAAGTCTCAATAAGGTGTCCGACCTTCTTCTGAGCTATGGAATCTAGACTTCACCAAGCTGAATGTCCGCCATGATGGGTTTACCTCGGTGTAAAAACCTGTGACTTTTTTCTTTGTTTTCTACCTTTGTTGTCTTGCACTCTATTGTTTCAGTACCTTTTGTATCCTTTGTTTTACGTCACTTGTGAGTTGGCAGGTTTTTACACCGAGGATTACCCGACATGATGGATGGGAAAGCTTGCGAAAGTAAGCTTCTATTCTACTGTCGACGAGTTCAAAAGAAGCGGTGCTGAAAGATCGGGTAATTAAAGATAATATCACCAGCAGCACATTCAATGGATGTTTTCTGCAGTAAAGTGGAAGGTAAATTGACATTCCATCGTGTGAGTCTCACAAAACATTGCATACAATATACAGAAGGGACTGCAGGTCACCTTTAATGTGAAATTATAGTTAATAAGAATACTATTTCAAAAAATTTTGTCACATTTAAGACCTTTACTCCGCAGGCAATTCGTGGGTCTGGTCGTCTGGAGCAAATGAAAAAAAAAAAAAAAGAATAGGAGGGGAGGGGAGGGGAGTGTAAAAAAAGAAATTTTACCACAATTGCCGCTAAACTCGCAATCTGATTGGTCGACGTGAGTGGTAAATGAGAGTCCAGACAACGGTGCTGACGCTAACATCACGCACGCTTGAAAAACACCAATCAAATTGCGAGAAAGTTATAGACAACGCTTGCTCTTTCTTTGCTGTCACGTTTTGTAACAAGACTTCGATTTTTCCTTGTGTTTTTTTCTAAATATTGTTGTAAATTTGTTGCTGACTCACTCGGCTGCGCCTCGTGAGTCCACAACATTTTGACCATGTGATGACGTAAATCGTGGTAAATAAGAGTCCACACCACGGAAAACCGGTGTAAATTTGTTAAATCTAAAATCCCCACTCAGGATTGAACCTGTGACCTCAGCTAGGCTTAGGCTTACATAGCCTACCGTACCACTTTACCACCTAGCTTCTCGGGTTGCTCAGTCCTAAATTTAACTATATAAAGTGCTACCCCTAACCTTAACTGAAAGCTAACCAGTTACTCCGTTACATAAGTCTCAATAAGGTGTCCGACGTCCTTCTGGACGGTATGATTTGGGCTTGACCAACTACCAGTGTGCCTAACTTTGTTCAAATCACTAATGTCAGTTCCGTCTCAAGTGAAAGAACCTTTATGTTGTGTCTCGAGGTTTGGCGCCAATTAACCTACACGTGGCAGTGATCAACTCTAAAGCGTAAGCTTCTTTGGTTACTGTGCATATATTGTTTCTATAACAAATTGTATCTTCTTCCCTATTAAAGTAAAATTATATCCTGTATTTCTACTTAATTTATTTAATTATAAAAAAAACTAAAACGGACCCCTCTTGATTAGAGGCAAGCTGGCTCTGGGGACGAGTTAGAACTGCCTACTCCATTCTCGTCCCAGAGCCGCTTGGCCATCTAAACTGCTGGAGTCTGAGCACGAGAACTAAGTCCTCAAGTCCTCGTGCTCAGGCTTCAGCGGGTATGAGGGCCAAACGGCTCTGGGGACGAGTTAGAGCTCGTCTGTCAACCAGTTCTCCTCTCTGAATTTACCATTATCGTTAATTCTCAAATTGCTCTGAATTTACGATTATAGTTAATTTAGAACACTGACAGTCTGAAAGGAATTCTGGGAAGTCAGCATTTTTGTTGAAAAAGAACAATCCTTAGTGTTCGGACAGGACTCGAACCTACGACCCTTCGCTGACTTATCCTCTCTTCTAACCAGCCCTGTAGTAAGCCTATAAAATCACTCGCTTGAAAATAATTTTAGAAAGTAAATGGAAAAGCTTGATCACCAAACCTCAACAAAAAGCTAACCATTTGAAATCAGCGCTTAGGCCTGATCACTGTAGATCAATGATATTCTATGCAAGACTCAAATAAATATCTTGCAGATATAATTTCCCATCACCTTGTTGTTCGGTGGTCCAGTGGTAAGAAGACATTCCTAGTAGCGGTAGTTCCGGGTTCGAATCCAGTCCAAATAACATGGATTTTTTTTTATTTCTTCTTTTCTGAAATGTCCTGGGAAACAGTGTTCTAAATTAACTATAATGGTAAATTCAGAGCAATTTAAGAGTTAACTATAATGGTAAATTCAGAACAATTTAAGAATTAACGATAATGGTAAATTCAGAGAGGAGATCATGTTGCGTCTGTTGGGTGTGCCTTGACGCCCACCTCGAGCCCAGTCTCCTCAAACGGCCCTTTACCGGCGGCCATGGTCTCCTGAGTGGGAACAGCCTCTTCCTTTTCTTTGGAACTGTCAGACTCTACTTTAGAGCTTTCAGTTTCTTGCTCAGGTGGTGTCTCGACAGAATATTCTACTGGAAGCAGGTCCTCGACCTTTCCAATTCTTTCTGTGTTCTCTTCCTCCTCTTCTTGCTCTCGTGTCTCCTGCAGCGCCTTGTCTTTATCGAAGCCAATCTCCTCAAAAGGACTTTTACCAGCACTCATAGTCTCTTGCGTAGCAAGAGGTTCGTCTTTGATAGAACTGTCAGTCTTGTCTTCAGAGCTAGCAGTATCCCGTAGAGGTTTTCCCTCGGAAAGATCTTCCACTTCTTTGCCAGGCCCCCCTGTTTCTTGCAGTGGCTTCTCTTTACCAAATTCTTCAAAATCTTGCAACGACTGCTCGCCACTCGTGTCACCTTCGTGTTTGTCTGAAGGCACGCTTTTGGACTCGTCTCTCGTCTTCTCTCTCTCCGCGTCTTGAAGTTTGCTTGGTTCCAATGTCTCCTGCAACGCCTTGTCTTTATCGAGGACAATCTCCTCAAAAGGACTTTTACCAGCGTTCATGGTCTCTTGGGTAGGAAGAGGCTCTCTTTTGATAGAACTGTCAGTCTTGTCTTCAGAACTAGCAGTTTCCAGTAGAGGTTTTCCCTCGGAAAGATCTTCCACCTTTGTGCCAGGCCCCCCTGTTTCTTGCAGTGGCTTCTCTTTATCGAACTCCTTAAAATCTTGCAACGTCTGCTCGCCATTCGTGTCACCTTCGTGTTTGTCTGAAGGCACGTTTTTGGACACGTCTGCTGTCTTCTCGCTCTCCGCCTCTTGACTTTTGCTAGGTTCTCGTGTCTCCTGCAGCGCCTTGTCCTTATCGAGGCCAGTCTCATCAGAAGTTCCTTTACCAGCACTCATGGTCTCTTGCGTAGGAAGGACCTCTACTTTGATAGAACTGTCAGTCTTGTCTTCAGAGCTAGCAATTTCCTGTAGAGGTTTTCCCTCGGAAAGATCTTCCACTTCTTTGTCAGGCCCCCCTGTTTCTTGCAGTGGCTTCTCTTTATCGAACTCTTCAAAATCTTGCAAATATCGCTCGCCACTCGTGTCGCCTTCGTGTTCGTCTAAAGGCACGTTCTGAGAAGCGTGTTCCGTTTGTTCCACAGCCCTGTCCTCCTTAACTGCGTCTTCTTGAGGAACATGTTCAGCACTCCCTTCAGGTTGATCCTTAAATTCGTCCTTTCCGATTTTCGCTTCTTTAGTCTCTTGTATTGGCTTCTCTTTCGTGACCTGTTCACTCATAAGCTCTTGCAGGCTCGAGTCTTCTTTCTCGGGCTTTTTATCCACGCTGTCCTTTGGGTTCGGTGTTTCTTGAATTGGTCTTTCTTTCAAGTTTTCCGCCTCGCCCGGATCAAGAGCTTTCTCCTCTTTTGGAGTTTCTTGGGTAGGTGTTCTTGCGTCCTTGGTTGCTAACCCGGGTGTGCTGGTGCCAAATATGGGTGTGGCAATCCCCGAATAGCTCGGTGCTGGTGACATTGGATCCTGAACAGGCATCTTCCCTGAGGGTGGAGATCTTAGTTGAAAACCCGAACGAGGTGTGGACGTTGCAACTAATCGAGGATCTCCTGTAATTCAACAAAAAATGTTAAAGGGGCTATGTCACCCTATTGGACTGTTTTTGGTCAAAATTGTGTTAAAGTGCCCCTGTGATCAAATTTTTTATTTTCATTTTTTTTTTTTACATTTTCGTGTACGGTTAGACTTTCTTACTATGTTGCCAAATTTTAATTTATTACGAACATCAGAAGTCATTTTATTTAAGCATTTATTTCCGAGAATGTACGGCCGCCATTAATCAACCTTGTTCCAAGGCTTGGATCATAGGGGCAGTTTAATGTTGGTTAACAACTTCACTCGCACACTCACTTCACTCCAACTTAGTTCCTGCATTAATCACAGGTAGCCAAAGCTTTATACATCATGGACAATCAATACAAGTAATCGCAGTTCAAGTTCATTTTCCTCAAGTCTTGCTTTAAAAGCGAGATTGAGTGCCTTTGCAGAGGCGATGATACGCGTTTAAGTTGTTTTGGTCAAAACTTTGCTGAACGCCCTGGTAATTGCCATAACTCATACAAAAATTCTATTCTCATTCATTTAAAGGCACGAAAATGTCTTAATTGTTCGATTTCACTGCTAGAACTCAATGCACTTTCCGTACGCCCTATCACTGAATCCCAAGGAAGTTTTCTCATTCTTTTAAAGCGATTATGTCCGGTCGTGAATTTGTCCTTCTTTATTTTGACGCTGGCTCATTTAAGCATCAGGGTTGCTTTTACCCCACCCTCCTCCGATTCAGTGACGTCCGCTATCTCACCAATTTCACTCCTACTAATAATCATAAGCCAGAGAGGGCCTTTCAAATGAATGTGAATTTACTGCCATTTGAACATCAAGAGAAAGATATAATGTGAATTTGTAAAGGAAGGACAAACTACTGTTTCTTTCTTTCCGACGCAGTGGAAGAACTTCGCGTCGTTCGCCACCATTAGGCTAAAACCGCACCGCGCAACCATATATATTATTTTTATCTTGAGTGAAAACAAGAGATTATAATTCTCTTGGTGAAAATTATACCAACCTGAATCAGCAACGTTTATAGTGTTGACTGAGTCGGGTCCTCCGATGTTAACATTTACTTGATCAGCTTTGGTGATGTTAATTACGTTTCCGGATTGTCCTGAAGGAGAAAAACCTAAAGGTTAACAATAGTGTGAACCAAATACAAATATTATTGTGATTTGCTTCTCACCCAATTTCGTTGTAAAAGGGACAGATTGAAGTAATATATCAAACTCGAAGAAGACTGTTTCATCAGGATATCCAAACAAAGAGAAGTGGGTTGAAAAAACGAGGCGCAGCCGAGTCTTTTTTTAAACCCACTTGGATGTGTTTAGATACCTGATAAAACACTCTTTCGAGTATTTGGTGTACATGTAGCTTCTCAAACTGATCATTAAAGGCGGAAAATAAAAGGAATAAAATCGGCAAAATCTATGCAAATTAAGACCGGATATCCAAACCTCCTTCGCGGTAGTGAAAGTCTAAATTAAAGATGGCAAGCTAAGTAAACAGGAATTTTAAACAACAACAACAACCCAGGGCCATACCCTTCTTGTTTCCCATTTTCTTTTTCACTTACTTGGAACATCACTGACAAAGGGAATTTCAGCATGTCTTGGTGATTTCTGACAAAATACCAAGAAAAAAATTACACGTTTGAACTAAAAAGAAGCATAGTTATCTTTACGGTGACTAAAAAATGTGTTTCATCTTTTACCAGTCTTGCCACATGACTGGTAACAGATGAAACGCATTTTTGAGTCCAATGCGACTGTTTAAATTAAATATATAGTGCACTACTTTATCGTGGTACTGTTTAGTACCCTGTATTTTGTAGTTTCAACTATCCTAATGTATGACCATTCAAGTAAACGCCATTAAGCAGCGTTAGTTGATTTTTTATGTATATTTTGCAAATTGGTATACACGTATTTTTGCGCTACTTACCGAGTCTACGCTTGAAAGAAATGGGAATCTCGTGCCAAGATGTCCCTTCTTTCGCATGGAGTTACTGACAACCTAATGAGAAAAGAGAAACCTTCACCCATTCTTATCACATAAGAGCGGTTTTCATTTGAGTGTCGTAAAGCCAAAACCAAAGTAATTACTCTGACCAATCACAACAGTCGTAAACAATCCAACGAACTAATCAGAACTCGAAGCAATTTCATGTCGGTGGCGCCAAGCGCGGGAAAACGCGTGCGAGCAAGTCACGATTGGTTTTGGTTTTACTTCTGATTGGTCGGGAAAGTGGCGGGATATTTTAGCCAACCACAAAGCGTAGCAATGCAAAACCAAAGCAATTGCGAAATTCTTATCGACACTCAATTGAAAACTGCTCTATAGCCTGAACGTTCTAACAATCGGAGTCTGTGGATGAAATCCTAAAGTGTGATCATTAAAATGAAAGCTATTGAGCAGTACTTTCCTGTGGTACTGTTTACTATGCTGTACAAGGTGGTTCTAACTTTTGAGTCTATGCATCAAATCCTAAAGTGTGACCATTCAAATGAAAGCTACTGAGCAGTACTTTCCTGTGGTACTGTTTACTATGCTGCACAAGGTGGTTCTAACGTTTGGGTCTGTGGATGAAATCCTAAAGTGTGGTCATTCAAATGAAAGCTATTGAGCAGTACTTTCCTGTGGTACTGTTTAATATGCTGTACAAGGTGGTTCTAACTTTTGAGTCTGTGGATGAAATCCTAAAGTGTGACCATTCAAATGAAAGCTATTGAGCAGTACTTTCCTGTGGTACTGTTTATTATGCTGTACAAGGTGGTTCTAACGTTTGGGTCTGTGGATGAAATCCTGAAGTGTACGTGGTCATTCAAATGAAAGCTATTGAGCAGTACTTTTCTGTGGTACTGTTTATTATGCTGTACAAGGTGGTTCTATTTTTTGGGTCTGTGGATGAAATCCTAAAGTGTGATCATTCAAATGAAAACTACAGAGCAGTACTTTCTTTTGGTGCTGTTTACTATGCTTACCCAAGGTAGTTCTGACGTTTGAATGGATGAAATCTTGAAAGAAGAAAAAGCAGGCAAGCAAGAAAGAAAGAAGTTTGAACTCATAACTCTCACCCTCCAGCCTTTACTAGATGCTTTGGACAACTGTACATTATTGCCAAACAGATACAGACCACAGCGCGCCCGAGAGATGGCCACACACAAGCGATTCATTGACGACAGATAACCAATCTTTCCTTCTCTGTTGCTTCGGACCAGAGAAATGAGGATTATATCATTTTCTTGTCCCTAGAAAATGACAAACAAAATACATTCAAGCGTTCAACCTTCCACTGGAGAATATGTAAGTTAATCTGGTCTAATAAAGGTGAATTTTTGCTGTAGTCATAATTTTACATAAAACGCGGTGATAGACACTTTTGTGTAAATCAGGGTGGCACTTTCAGAAGCCAGAGCAGCTGTTATCAATAGGAACCGTAATAAAACTGAATAACTTACAGCAGCTAAATACTGTACAACACATACTTACGAATAAAAAAAAAATATAAAAGCTATATTAAACTATTTACAAGGGATATTAGAAAAAGTACAAGGAGATAAAGGTAGACTTAGAAAATGCTTTGCCTATTGAAAATTTTACATCCATTATAATAAAAGCAACTTTTAACAATATCGATGCGAACCCGCGGCAAGTAAAGCATGTTGTGCGACAATGTATAGTACGGTTAAAAATAAAATGATCCTTAACCCTTTTCCTCCCAAGGTAAATTATGGAGACATGTAATGTAGCTCCAACTTTTAAGTCTGTGGACGAAATCCTGTGGTGTGACCATTCAAATGAAACTTCTTTGGCAGTACTTTTGCATGGTACCATTTGTTCTAACTTTTGAGTCTGTTGATGAAATCCTATGATGTGACCATTCAAATGAAACCTCTTCACCAGTACTTTTGCATGGTACCATTTGTTCTAACTTTTGAGTCTGTTGACGAAATCCTATGGTGTGACCATTTAAATGAAACCTCTTCAGCAGTACTTTTGCATGGTACCATTTGTTCTAACTTTTAAGTCCGTGGATGAAATCCTATGGTGTGACCATTCAAATGAAACCTCTTCAGCAGTACTTTTGCATGGTACCATTTGTTCTAAATTTTGAGTCTGTTGATGAAATCCTATGGTGTGACCATTCCAATGAAACCTCTTCAGCAGTACTTTTGCATGGTACCATTTGTTCTAACTTTTGAGTCTGTGGATGAAATCCTATGGTGTGACCATTCAAATGAAACCTCTTCAGCAGTACTTTTGCATGGTATCATTTGTTCTAACTTTTGAGTCTGTTGATGAAATCCTGTGGTGTGACCATTCAAATGAAACCTCTTTGGCAGTACTTTTGCATGGTACCATTTGTTTTACAAGATTTTACAAAAGGAAATTTGGGATGTTTCTTGAATTTTGAATTTTGGCACTCTTGGGAGATAAAGGTTTTAAGAATTGTGGGCAACGTCCTTGGATACATCACCTATCTAGGTTGTATACGCCTGCTCTGCACAGTGGGCCATTTCAGACATTCTAATCCTTTCTCAATCTCATTAGTTCTTGTGGACACAAGACTACTAAGTAATCTTTAAAGTCATGGGAAACATACGCGTTGTGTTTTCCACTAGCTTGTTCCAGGTGTTAAGATTGTGGGGCCGGGTTGCAGCTAAAACTAAAACGAACGGGCTTCGCTCTCTTTCGCGCTTATCGCCGTCCGTCGGCACTCGTGATTTTTCCTACTTCGTGCGCCTTTCCCTTGCTCCCTACTCTCTGAACGCCTGGCCTGGAACAGGCTAGTTTTCCACCCACCTGAAAACTGTCGATCGTCGTGATTGTAATATTTTCGAGGTCAGGAACCTTAGATGAACGAAAATGGTTCTTTATTTCCTGAACCTGCAAGGTTGATGTATGGTAACCGTAAGGGTAAAAAATTAATACAGTTTAACATTGCTCAAGGATTCAAAAGTAAACAAAAGGCTGCAAGCAGCCTATACTCATGCGCATGCGTACGAAAGTTTTATGATATATTTTAAACATGATAAGAAGATGTCCGACAAGGAGAAGAGTTACTCCTTTCATTCAGTCATTGTTCCTGCAAACCACGTTCTTTAATATTGAATGTTTTGTAAATGAAGGCTGTACCACAATGAAGCCTTATATATATGTTGTGGTTCAATTTTTTCCTTTGTTTTTGGCTATGGTAATGTATGATAATGCGTTTTAAACAAAGGAAAATAAAATTTGAACCAAGGATAAATTTGAACCACAACATATACCTAACGTGAACATTAGTAATGTAAGTAGGGTTGTAGGAGATGCTGTCGTGACACTTCAGTAACGCTGTTTTACCGGAAGTGGGAGTAGCCGAAAGTCACTAAACAGGAAGTCTGTGAACCGGAAGTGCCAATTTAAAATATGCGTGCATAAATTTGCATGCAAAATCGTGACACACACACACACAAAAAATAATAATAATAAAAATAAAAAAAAGTAAAAAAGTAAGCTTTTTAAAGTAAAAAAGTAAAAAAGTAAAAAAAGTAAGCTTCTCCCCTAAATATACGATTTCCCCTCCCCTCCTTACCACCGCACACCAAACACTATACCTTATTTCCTAAATATGAACGGTTTGGGAGCTTGCTCGCAGGCTATCACAGGGCTTATAACGAGAGCACGAAAATTTGTTTTGTCAAGTGAGTTGATAAGGTAAATTAGCCACCGTAAAGAGACTCAAAAAGGGGGATTAAAATTGTCAGAGACTTTTTGCAAGATGCTTACGGTGTGCAAATTAGTAGGACACAGATATACATTTACCTGTCCTCGGTACGAGCAAAGAACTGTGATCTTTGATGGAAGGACTCTGCCCTCTTGACAGAAGGTTTTTGCAACTTCAGTTATCTCTTGGGCCTCTCGTGAATTTTGCTTGCTGTGTGCTTTGGATTCGCTTTCCCATTTGGTGTGCGTCCAGAAGTACATGCTGGACTCTACACAAGCTGGGGAATCATTGCGTTTGACTAACTGATAATAAAGTAAAGAAAAAAAAACTAATGCTATATACGCAACAATATACCCTTGCTTGCAGACATCTAAAGCCCTGGTCAAATGGAAACACAAGAATGCAAGACCACGAGCGTTTCAGGCGGTTAACTTAATGACGACGATCATTACTTCCTTTAACAGCGCCGATTTAAAAATTGATGCGTGAACAGAAGTTAGTTACCATTCCCAAACGGTCTTAAACTAGAAGCGCTTATCCGCGCGGTCAAGCGCCCACGGCGATAACGCCAAACAGAGTCGCAAGTTGACTCGCAAGTACACGCAATAGCCCATTTCCGAGTTGCTCTTAGCCTCCTTTTCAAACCGAGGCCAAATGCGAAACCATTCATATGGATATAAGGTCGTGTTTTTTTTTGTCGTGTTTTCGGTTGGTTGGATTTTTTTCGTGTTCTATTGCGAAAGACCGTTTTCGGTTGGTTTGGTTGATCAAACAGCTCTGAACCTGGTTGAAATGGTTGAAACCGAAAAAACCGAAAATGGTTGAAAAGTGTTCTTTTGGAACGCCTCAACGAAATCAACCAAAACCGGTTTAGGTTGAAACGGTTGATCCCAATAGAACACGACCTAAGTGTTATTTACATGTGAAAGAAAACTCATTTTCATATGAATGGTTTTGCACTTGGCCTCGGTTTGAAAAGAGGGCTAAGAGCAACTCGGAAATGGGCTATTGTCTTTGGCTGCGGAAGCCCCGGATGGAAATGGATTGTAACTTGAAAAAATTAAGTTCTCCCAGTGTGCCTCGTAAAAATCGCAAAAGGCCCAACTAATTATGGTTTGTTTTTTTTTCTTGGAATAATCCCTTGATATTTTCGTCTCTGTGTTCTAAGAGCAATTTCATGTTCGAGTAAAGCTACTTAGTTAAAATTTGGTGCAGTTTTGATCAAAACTAATCAAAATCCCCATGACATTGCGACATTTACAGACCACATTTAAGGCTTTGTTACGGCAGACAAAACCAGCCTTGCAGGTAGAGAATGCCATTAATAAATAGATAGCAGTTATTCTTTCAATTATTTGTAATATTTCTGTAAGGCTAGAGTACAAATAAAGGTTGTCGTTGCTGCTGTTGTTGCTAGTTTTGTTATTGTTGTTGTTGTTGTTGCTATTGCTATTGTTGTTGTTACCTCATGATGCGTCTTTTGTTGTTGTTATTATTGTTGTTATTGCTATTCTTATTGCTGTTGTTGTTATTGTTATTGCTGTTGTTATTGTTGTTATTGTTATTGTTGTTATTGTCATTGTTATTGCTGTTGTTGTTATTGTTATTGTTGTTACATTTATTGCTGTTGTTATTGTTGTTGTTGTTATTGTTATTGTTGTCATATTTATTGCTGTTGTTATTATTGTTGTTGTTATTGCTGTTGTTGTTATTGTTATTGTTATTGTTGTTGTTGTTGTTATATTTATTGCTGTTGTTATTGTTGTTGTTGTTACCTCATGATGCGTCTTTAGCTCGTTGTAAATCTTCAGTTCACGGAGCAAATCAACAAATTCATCCCTCATTCGACACTGGAAACCAAGTTGCCTGTAAGGAAGCTTACAGTTCACAAGTCTCTCAAACATGGACAGATCCAAATGATGATGTTTCTTGAGTCGCTGGAAATACACCACGGGTTTTAATTGCTTATGATCTCCAATCATGATTAGATGTTGAACTGAGGGAGGAATAACAGCAACAAGCTGCCCTTCCAGAATTTCTGCAGCCTCCTCCACAATCATCACTGAAGGTTTAATGTCAGCTGCAAAGAAATCAAAAGTTTTGAAGCTCCTGTTTCATGGGATAATTCTTCTGGATGACCAGATGTCTATCTGATTGAATGTGTCTGTCACTCTTTATCTCCCTCTCACTCCCAGAATCAATTATGAAGACATGTAGTGTGGTTCTAACTTTTGAGCCTGTGGACGGAATCCTATGGTGTGACCATTAAGTAATAATGCGTGTAAGAAGTAGGCAATGCTATATTGTTCCGCGGCATTTCGCTTTCCCCACATACGATCGTTTAGGTTTTTGTTACTGAGAATGCATCAACCTATCATTATGGATAACATGTTTTTTAAATAAAATGTACTGGAACTTTATTTTAATGTGATGTTTCTTTTGTGCTACAAGATTTCATCCAATCGTTAAACTTCAAAACAATAAATGACCAAGAAAGGCTTCTAATTTTACATGTTTCCCACATAGAATTTTGGTTGCATTAATTTTCAGAATAGTTTTCACTAAAAGGGAATCAATTAGTAAACTAGAGAGAAATAAATGCACTACCTGGTTAAATTATGGTAGATTTTCACGTTTTAGCCAATGAGGTGGACGGTTTCAACAATATCACAATTAACACCTTTCCGCTTTCCCCGCCGTTAGGTTGCCTACTTCTTACTAGGACCATTACATAAAATGAAAACTCTTTGGCTGTACTTTCCTTTGATACTATTAGTTTTTTGGCATTTTAGAAAATGAGATTTGGAATTCTTTTACAACTGCAACAAAAGAAATACTTTACCCAATAAGTTTGCCCTCATGGTCGCCCCTGTCACTGTCATGCCGATAACATGGCATTTCTTCATCACTTCAATATCTCGCTGATTTTTCAACTCCTTCAGCCGATTATGCAACTGTGTATAATATTAACAAAACCAAGCTTATTACTAAATGTACAAGCCGTTAATACCATAAACTTTACGCCATCTAGATTAGGGGAACGCCAACAATTCTGACTTCACGCTACAACCAGGTTTCATATCATAATGATTTTCCTTGTACTCCTCCAGGAGTAATGCAGACTTTCCAGGACTCCAAATTGGCTCTAAACTTTAAACATTTGTTTGCAGTAACATAACTCTTATGCCTTGTCATTTGTCTAATACTGTTTTACAAAATCAATCCACAATAATTGTTTCGTACAATCCTGTAATGTATAGTATGCATTACTTATACACCTAATTGCCAGAACGATAAGGAATTCATTGGGTTAATGATGCCAGCGAGACCAAAAACGAGAGATAAAAAAATATTGATTAATTAATTCATTTCTTTGATAGAAATTTGTCTGTAGAATTATCTGTCGAAACACGAAGTATGGGAAAGAGTATTTTTCATGATATCCAAAAACCAATTGTTGATTTTTTTTTTTCATATTTAAACTCCTGCACTATTACGGTCTTGCACTTATAGGTGCAACTATTTTAATGCGTCAAAATCGTGTACCTGCATATATTCTTCGCTCACATCCAAGAACTCCGAACTGGCCTTTGAGAAGTACTTGCTTTGAAGAACATACACAAGCTGTACTCTTTTATTTTCGTTGAGGTTCCAGACTTTGCTTTCATCCAAGAGGTCTCTGAAATCTCTCACCTCTGAAAAGGAGCGTATTTGAGTGGTTTTCAATTGAATGCCGAGAGTAATTTCGCGATTGTTTTGGTTTTGCACTGCTACGCTTTGTGATTGGTTAAAAAAATCCTGCGCCACTTTCTCAACCATTGAAAAACAAAACCAAAATCAATTTGCTTGCACGCGTTTTCTCGCGCTTGGCGCGGGTTACATGTACAGTGTATTTACTTCGAGTAATTACTGTGCTTTTGAAAACTCAAGTGAAAACCGTTCTATATACTCAGTTCTGTCGGACGTGACATTTGCTGTATACTGTTGGCCTGGAAACCAACCTCGTTCGCAGAACCCATCTTCTTCCCGTCCCTTGGAAGACCGTGGTAGACTGTTCTCTCCCCAGTCTTAATCAGGCCGTGGCATTCAAGATGCCATCCGATGCCTGAGCCTTGCTCTATCAGTGTTACTTACACTCGTTACCTTTTGGTAACCATGGCTTGCTTTAACCCTTTCACTCCCAGAATCAATTATGGAGACATGTAGTGTAGTTCTAACTGTTCATTCTGTTAACAAAATCCACTGGCGCGACCATACAAATGAAACCATTTCAGCATTACATTTCCACGAAACCATTTGTTCTTTCAATATTTGACAAAATGAAATTTAGGATTTCTGTCAACATTGCTATCAACATGCCCAAGTCAACAGCTTAGTTTCATTTACACATAAGAGTGACAATAATACAAAATTATACTTTACCTTTTTCGTCAAAACAGACAAGGTTGCGGAAACACCGTACATAAGGAGAGTCTTGTGATGGAGTGCTCTCCTCTTTTGCGATTTCTTTATCCTCTTCATCAGCAATTTCTTCATCTACAGCAAGAAGTCGTTCTTTTTGCTCCACTGACGGGTCTCTGAAGTCATTGGGATTTTCTTGCTGATCTTGGTCCTCTTTGCCCTTTTTTTGCTCTGCGGAACTAAATAACAGGGAAAAAAGCACGTCTGGCCACCAATGAAGCTTTATCCCAGTAGATGAATTTAACGCTTAGTCACTCCCTATTTAGTCGTAGACTCTTGGCATTTAGAGCGGTTTTCAAATTGCTTTGGTTTTACATTGCTACGCTTTGTGATTGGCTAAAAAATTTCGCGCCACTTTCTCAACCAATCAGACGTGAAATCAAAAGCAAGGGTCACTTGCCCGTACGCGTTTACCCGCGCTTGGCGCCGGCTACATGCACTTGCTTTGAGTTCTGATTGGTTCATTGGATTGTCTGCGTCTGTTGTGATTGGTCAGAGTAATTACTTTGGTTTTGGTTTTACGATACTCAATGAAAACCGCTCTTCTATGTTTTTTTTTTTTTTGTAATTATACTTTTATTGCTACTTTTTTAGTTGCTTTATCGTATAGAGTGTTTGCACACGATGTCATAAAAATTCAAAAATCTAAATTATGCATCCTACAAAGCTGTTTCTAACAGGGTAGGTGGATACCAGTGTTATAATCTTTCACAAAACGTTTCACGTTTTAACGATGTTTTGCTTCCGATTTATACAGGTTTTAAATGTATCACGCAATTCGTCACACTGTTTCAGATAAGTCGTGAAAATAAATAAGTGGGGCACCAAGATGGCCGCTCCAAACATTTCTTACTAAAAATGTCTAATACTCGTTCGTCTGTAACTCTTGAACGAAATACTCTTCCGCTTCAAAATTTGGCCCAGATGTGTAGTTTTAAACTCTCTTCAATTCCATAAACATTTTGGAATCGAATTTAACTGTTGTTTAATGCTTCTGAAGTTGAAAAAACGTAAGTGAAAACACTCTATTTACTGATGTATGTTGTAATTACAGATATCAATTATGTATTTGTTTACCTAAGAGACAGGTAGGAAATTCTAAAGAAATAACTAAGTGAGAAAAACCACTGTCTCAATGATGAACCGACTGAATAGTCAATAATTCTAAACACTTATCTTGAACTTACTTGTATCCTTGAAAGGATTTTTTCTTTTCACCACCGCGGAAACGATCAAACATCTCTTGGGGAGGAAGCCAATCTTTCAGGGCATTTTCCACAAGTTCTGTGGTTTAAACAGTTAATAGATAAATAAATAAATGAATAAATAAATAAATAAATAAATAAATAAATAAATAACGGTGACTGCCATTCATATCTATTTTAATAACAACAACAATACTTTATTTTCACATTTCCATGACATTTTTCGTTACAAAAAATATATATCTAGCTAAACTAAAATTACTAAAAACCTGAACTCTGTTAGTTCTCGATGCCAATTTACTAATGAAACACTTTGTCTCTCCGAGTATTGAAAAATAGAAACATGCAGTTATGTTCATTAAAACACTACTCAGAGGAAGGGAGAAGAAAAACTAACTACATGTAGATAGACGGTCTGTTTTCCAGAGGTGTTCTTTTTATAGAAGTGGAGCTTAGTTGAATTTAGTGGTCATGATGGCTTAATAGTTGCAGTTTAATCATTCAGGTATTCCTTGGTGTTGCGGAAACTCTTGTTGGTTAGCTATTGTGTTGTGATGGTGTGGATATTTATTTTCTTTTGAATCTTTTGTTTTTTTGGTGATTGCAACATCCGCAACACCAAGGGCCTTTGGTAAACAAGCAAAAAAAAGAGAAACAACAACAACAACAACAATGTTAACACACACACCTCTGAGTCTCGCCTTATTTTTAGGCTGCTCGTTTATCAATGCCTCCACTTCTTCTTCCGTAACTTTTTTCCCCTGTTTGCTGTCAACCACAAGGTTCTTCAGCTGCTCGTCAGGCGCTTCCTTTACAAACAGATATGATTGAAAAGTTGGCACTGTCAAGATCAACCACATGCTGTAATCAAAAGGCTCCTATGAGCCAACTCGTTAATACAAACCAACCTTTGGACCCTCCCCCCTCCTAGGCATTTTGTTCCCCAACTTCCCTTTCCAGCAACGCCGTACCCATGGGTATAAAGCAGGTGACCATTATGAATCAAAGGTTCCTAAGAGCCAACCTGTGAATAAGAAATGCTAACGCGTAACGCAATATTGCGATAAGCTTATGTTTTCACACTGACACGGTTCAATATTTTTTTAAAATTAAACGTAAGGATTTTTGACAAACGCAAAAAGAAAAAAATACAGTACATCACTTCATAATGTTAAGTCCGAAGAAGAAAGAAAATAAAAGAATAAAAAAAGAACTCAAACCTCGGGCCGTCCGGCTGTCATTCCACGCGCTAATTCACTTAATGACTGACTTAGAACAGGATAAATTTAATTAATTCAAGGTAGATACGCATCAAAACGCGTGTCTCGGTTGAAAAATCCTTTTAGATCGATGTTAATGTTGAAATAAAGACTCCAAATGCGAAACATCTTTAAGCTTATTGTTGTTTATATTCGTTTACAAGAAATTAGTTGTTACATTATCTCTGGATTCGCACTGTTCTTGTTACGAAATGCATTCGTAACAAAGCATTACGTCACTAAGTTTACAGCTGATGGAAGGAGCGAGTGAGTGCTCATTTGCATATCTGTCTCCATTACCGATAACCCGTTCATTTACGCATACGCGTATTCACAGGTTAAAAACGATATTGTGGACTCAATGTTTGCAGCTGATCGACCGAGTGAAAATTTGCATATTTCACCATGTACTATAACTCGTTCAATGTTTGGTGCGTTCGCAAGTTAAAAATATGTACACAACTGTTTAACTGTTTATTAATTATCACAGAATTTACAAAAAGCAACATATCCACTGCCCGCAGTTAGCAGGTTAGCTAGTCGAGGCGAGCAGTGGTACGTGGTTTTTACAAGTGCTATATAGAGTGCGTTTTTTCGTGCTAAATTGTTTACTTAATGTCGGTGAAATTATGTGATGACAACACATGGCATGGGTATAACGTCATGATTTCCGAACAACCACCATTTTGGATTTCTTATTTTTTTCGTGACATCTGAAAAGCGCCTAAAGTTACTCTTAAAGTACTCAAGGATAATCCAAACCAATGAAAGGATGCCGAAATGAAATAGTAAACCTACCCAACCCTTTATTCCCAAATACTTAACCTAAAAATGACCTAGGTGAAAAATATTAAGTAAAAAACCTAGTTTACAAAAATGACCTAGGTTGAAATAAATCTAACCGGAAATTAAATATGACCTGTAACATGTATTCCGTTTTTGTTCCAGTGTTCTATGAAAATGTTTCAAGTTTCTTTTTTTTAATACACTTTTCTTGTTTCATTTCATCTGATATCCAATTCCCCTGGGTAAAAACAGATTGTTTTCCGTTTGTCACTAAAATCTCTGGGAGAAACACAGCTTCTTACCTTCAAGAACATGTCTGCACCGAAACGACTGGAAGTTCTGAGTTTCTCAAACACTTCCCTGACTTTAGGCTGCAATGCCCAGATCTGTCCCAATAGCTTTCTTTTTTGACTGTACAGTCTTTCAGGCCAATCACCTCCCACCTTTAGGATATGGAGATATAAGTTAAAAGAACAACAGACGGCTATTATGCTCTGTTTTTAAGGTTACAGTGTACATGTACACTGTACCTTCAGATCGAAAATTTATTGAAAATTTTTTTGGGGCGTCAAAATAACGTGTACGGAATGAACTTTCAGCCAAAAAAAAAATATCGAAAAATAGTGAAAATTGACGGAGAAATGACGGTATAACTTTTGTGGGCGGAGTTTGTTTATGAAGCGATATGTTTTTTAAGCGCTGTTTTCTCAAAGTTAATTTTTCGCTTGTTGGGGACACTTTAAAGAGCTTCAACTCAAAGGGAATTTGTTCGATTTTCCTCAAATTTGGGCAGAAGCTAGGCTAACATATAATCAACAAAAACGTGTCGGCCAATTTTCTTAATTCCGAAAACTTTTTCGTCAAGAGCCATTTCCGTGCGATCATTCCAATTTTTTCTCTCCCTTTTTCGAAAATATTCTGTAAATTTTTACTGAAATTGAATATGGGAAATCGCCGACACGTTTTTTAAGCGCTACGTGTCCGGAAACCCGAGAACAAATCAAATTAGCAAAATACAATAATCGCTTTGAGTTATAGCGTTTTAAAGCTGATTCGGACGTTCGAATTTAGACGTCGTAAAAAATTCGACAATTCATTTTATTACCAAATGGTTTTCATATTTAGATAGCCAGCTCTATAAGCTTTAATTTGATATCAGGGTTTAGGTATATTAAGTGTAATCTTAAGACGCTAGAGCTGTTATACTGGAGACACCCCTGAAGGTACACTGTAACCTTAACACTGCTTCTTTCAAAAGCTATTAGTGAGTGTTGAAAAGTAATTTGCACTTGATTCGGTTTTCATATACTCTTTGTGGTTGGCTCGCATCCCGTTTTCAACCAACCATGTTTTTGTTTGCTTGGGAGTGTATGAGCGTGCGTGTGGGGAGAAAGAAAGTGTCTTCCAATCTCTCTTTTATTTTGCATATTCTTGGCAAAACTTCAGATTTGCACAAACCTCTCTCAACAAACATTTCCGCAGTTTCTCATAATAATCTGCATTTTCATCCAACCTTCCAACACGCACAATCTTCACATCGGGCGAAGGAACTTTGCTGAGACACTCTTTCAAAAAATTGTCTAAAGCGTGATTCTTGTATGTCACAACCTATACAAATTAAAATGAAGTACACAAAATTATTACCATCTTTTAATGTATGCCAATACAATACATATAAAGTTCTTATGGAGTCAACTTGAAACGCCTTGTTAACTGATCTAAAACCATGCTAAAACAATAATTATTAATTTTTTCTTGTCCCAACTATTGAAATATTTCTTCATAGCTTTGTCAAGGTATGAGAAGACTTACTGTTTTTCAATATGCTACACAAATATTTTAAAAGCTTACCACAGTATAGACACTTTAGTAGCAATGTTTCTGGTAACAAATAGCATGTGATCAGGTTATATTTCATCAGCCTGAGCCCTCTTATTTTTTATGTGGTTGCTTTGCATTCCTTGTGGGAATGGTTTACCAAGCGAAAGGAGAGAAGAGCCTGATCCAATAAACACATAACAAGAGGCTCCAAGAAGCCTATACTCATGCGCATGCGTAGGGAAGTTTTATGATATATTTTAAACATCATGAAAAGAATAAGATGTCCGACATAGAGAAGAGTTACAGCTTTCATTCAGTCATCGTTCCTGCAAACCACGTAGTTTGCTATTGAATGTTTTGTAAATGAAGGCTGTACCACAATGAAGCCAGTGATTCTTCTAAGTCTTATATATACCTAACGTGAACAGTAGTAATGTAAGTGGGGTTGTAGGAGATGCTGTCGTGACACTTCAGTAATGCTGTTTTTTATGTAGTATTTTTATCTGGTATCCCACTCTACAGTGCATCTAGAAAGGGCCTGTCTTACCAAAATAGGTCCATGTTCTTGAGGTACATTCATTGACAAAAGAAGACGAACTAAGGCCACACCCACATAAGATTTTCCAGTTCCTGGTGGTCCCTGTGTACATTGAATGACACATGTCAATCAAGCTATATATGACTTAAAGAAGACCATATTGCTATCCCAAACCTCAAATTCCCTGCTGGCAAACAATGAGTTTCATTTTAAGCCTTTCACTCCCAGAGTCAATTTCATATGAAGACATGTAGTGTAGTTCTAACTTTTGAGTGTGTCACCCCCGAGGGGGTGACTCTCATATAAAGATGATGGGGGTGCTCGTCGTACCTTTTAGGGGTCAAAATTTGTAGATTGGTACCGCTTAGGGTGCTAAAATCTAAAATGATCACTGTTACAATTATCACAGTACCTTTTAGAGTATTGAGCCAAAAGATATGACAGAAATATGACATGTTGTTTTGAATTGGTACCTCTTAGAGGTAAAAAATTCTTTTGAGCCATACCCATCAAACAAGATTCTGGTACCTTTTAGGGTGTCTTTAAAAATTTCTGACAAGCATCCCTTTCATTTTTATATTGGAGTCCCCCCGCCCCCCTCCAGGGTGCGACCATTCAAATGAAACCTCTTCGGCAGTACTTTTGCATGGTACCACTTGAGTGAAATTTGTGATCCTCACAGTGCGCTCTTAACTTAAGCAGTTGAAAAAGCAACCTGAAAAAAATTCAGGCTTGAACGGGATTCGAACCCATGACCTTGCGATACCGGTGCTATGAATATAAATTATGATTTTCATAATTACATGTATATTCACATTCTTAGTACCATGTACTAGTTTTTCAATATTTTACAAAACAAAATTTTGGATTTTTCTTGAATTTTGATTTTTGTCACTTTTGGGAGTTAAGGGGTTTACTATGATATCCTTACCTGAATCAAAACCAGCTTGTTCTTTAAAGCCAGCTCAACTGCAGCAAGCTGTGTTTCATCGAGTTTGGCTTTGCAGGAACTATTCAACCGTCTACCATCAAAATCATTCAGAAGGGAGTATTCTGTGGAAGACTCATCTTTGCGACTGCCTTCAGAGAGTGATTCTTTTTCAAAGATGATTTCCCAATCTGGTGGATGTTTAATTTTGTGTATGTACTCTGGAGGTTCCATATGTTTTGGGTCTGGATAAACCAAGAAGTCCTTAAATGGTACATGATCTGGAAATGACAAATGGACAACACTGTTTAGCTATGACTGGTTATGATTGTTTGGTTATGTTACTAGCAAAAAATACCTCTGTGCTGCAGAATTTCCATGGCTGGAGCATAGGCAACATAAAAGGTCTGGCTTTCAGCCATGAATGCTCTTTCATCTGGAATTAATGCAAACAAAATGACAGTTCCATGAGTTTTTAATCAGTGGCTTGATTTATTAAGCTTACAATACATTATACAGGAAATGTTACAACCATGTTTCCACGCTTCCACATTTTGGGGAAAATAATTGCAACAGGGATTAAGACTTGTATTACTAAGAATAATACGGTCATGACCTTGGCTCTCTTTATGACTTAACTAGCTGAACTTCTAGCCCATGAGTGTCAAAAATCAAAATTATTTTAAGAAAAATCCCAAAATTGATTTTGTGAAGTATTGAAAAACAGATGGTACCATGCAAAAGTACATGTACTGCGGAAGAAAATGGTCACGTCATAGGATTTCGTCGACACACTCAAAAAGTAAGAATTACACGTCAACATGACTCTCTCTATATTTGACTCTGGGAGTGAAAGGGTTAACATGGCTGTCCTGAGTCCACTCCTGAGCCATGCAACCGATATTTCAGCCTCCCAATGGTTGAAAAAAAAAATTGAAATGTCAATGTTCTACTTTGCTGCCACAATGCATGTAAGCTATGTGTACATGCACTTGGTTT
Organism: Cladopsammia gracilis; assembly: GCA_022457155.1. Taxonomy (NCBI): domain Eukaryota; kingdom Metazoa; phylum Cnidaria; class Anthozoa; order Scleractinia; family Dendrophylliidae; genus Cladopsammia; species Cladopsammia gracilis. The sequence continues at coordinate 571,541 of JAJGOT010000420.1, read as the reverse complement.
ACCAGTGTTCCAATTAACTATATGTCAGATCAAAGGAGTATTGGCACAGTGTAAAAAGAATTTGAGTGAAGCAGATCACTTTTCATGGCCGGCATTTACCTAAAGCTCTGCAATATTATCAGGGTAAATTCAACGGAGAGCTCAACTTGATGTTGATTGATCTTGATTTTGATTTGGCCAAATAAACGTCTTAAATAATTAACAAATATTATGACATCATTTTTGGTGGGGGATTGTGAGTAAAGTTTGATTTACATGTAAGAGCGGTATGGTACGACATCTTGAACAGCAGTTGCTAAAGCATGAACAGTTGTATGCCGAACCATCTTACTTTTGTTTGTAATCTCTTGCATCTTTGCAATAAACTGTGGCTCAGACATGGCATTTGCTTTATCACAAAGGGTAATCCTAACAATCCTGAAATTCAAACATTTAATAGAATCAGATTTCACTTTATAGATCTGGAGTTACTGAACATCTCCCTGTTTGCTCCAAGCTTAAAACAGAAATGAATTCTTACCTTTTATGAAGCACAACAGGTGGATGTCACCCTTTCCATTTATACTACATAATGTTATTTCCTCCCTTAACGGTTTGCTTTTCTTGCTTTCTTCATTTTTCCTTTTCTTTTCTTTCTTTCTATTTTTTTTTCAATTCATTTTTAACTTGTGCACATGTGAAGAGTTTAATAAGTTATACATTGTAGCATGTAACAGATGGTCACCTGCCTAGCCCATAGGTACAGCATTGGATGGAGGGGAGGTGGGACAGAGCCAAATGCGTAGGAAAGGGGAGGATCCGATGGTTGTTTGATATTCACGAGATGGTTCTTAGGAGCCTTTAATTTGACTTTAATTTGCACTAGATGTTATGTTAACCACAGTTTTGCCAAATAGTCTCAAATGCACCAGACCTTTCTCCAGCAAAGTGTTTCTCTACTATTGCCCATACAGGTTCTTGAAAAGAGCCATCCAATGAGATGCACAAGAGATTTCCATACAGCAGGCATTCTACATGTCTGGAGAGATAACTCAGATAGATGAGATGAGAGAAGATACTGTAAAACGGATGGAATGGAATAGAATGGGATAAAATGGGAAGGGTTAAGGTGGACTACATGTAGAACAAAATGGGACTAAAAGGGGGAAGGAAGGGGAAGAAATATAATGGTATGAGAATGGGAATGGATAGCATGGGAGAGGATGGGTGGGATGGTAAGGGATAGGGTGGGATTAAATTATATGTGATAGGATAGAATGGGAGGGGAAAAGATAGAAAAGAACTAGACAGGATGTGGTGGAAGGAGAAGGGATAGCTAGGGGTGTAATGGAAAACATAAGAGGGAGTAATGTGAGACAAAATGGAATGAAACAGAATGAAAATTGGGAGGCATGGAATTGGACAGAATAGAATGGGATGGATTGAGATGGAATGGACTGTTGGATGGAATTAGATGGGATGAAATGGGAAAGAACAGGATGACATGGGAGTGAATAAGATAACAGATGAGACTGAGAGAACTGATAAAACTAAATGTCATGACATGAGATGGTATAAGATGGAAAGAGAACCATCCTCCCAATAGAATGACCAATTTAAGCCCTTAAATGCATATTATCATAATAAATTAAATATTACAAGTCTACTTACTCGGACTCACTCCCATCTTGTGAATCTGGCACCTCATACTTGAGTGAAATTAACATAACAGTTGGAGAGTCCTCATGGCGAGTTGAAGATCCAAGCAGAAAAACCCTGCCAGAAAAACCCTGTTTTTAAAATTTGCTGTTTACTTATAAAGCTCTTCAACCTTACAAGGTATAGTAGATCTTCTCCAAAACTATTAGTTACAGTATACATAATCTTTTTCTCTTATGATGGAGTCTGTCTGTGCTCCTTAATTATGGACACAATACTTTTAATTATAATAAGTTTAACATGTTTCTTTGGAACAAACATTAGTTCGTATCTAGTTAATTTTTGAGAACTAAACTTGTCAACCTGCCTAGAAATTTTTTCAATTTTGGTTTGATTACAAAACAATACCACTCCCCATTACAACAACAATTACATTCTTACAGGTTTACCTGTACATCATCATATCTTTTGAATCACATTTCTGTCCATTCTCAACAAAGTCACTGATTCCTTTCCTCAACTTGTAAAAGCATTCCTCTCTAATAAGTCTGAAGTTAGTGTTTAAGTAATCCTCTTCTGACTCATACTTTCCCTCTTTCCTGATCACTGGTAAATCATCAGTCTTCAACCCTGCAAATAACCACCAAACATTTTTCAACCACATGAAGTATTGTACAAAATTTATTATTAAGCTCCCTCCCCCTTGCCATGTGGGGTGGCTAAGTTGTAATGCATCCAAAGTGGGAGCACAAAACAGGGCAGGTTGGTCAAACATGTAATCCACATGTTAGTATTACCATCCCCCCTCTATTAATTCCCACCCCCTCAACTCTCTCCCCTGGGATTCATAGAGGATTTATACATAGTATTAAACAGTTGGGTCTTGATCAACTCCACCTAGGGCAAGTTACCATGGAAACTCTTGCTCAGCTTTTTTTTTCTACTCTGTTCCACCAAACTTACTAGGTTTATGAATCTCCTTCGCATCTGGTATCAAGGGGAGTTCCTTCCATGGCAATGCCTCAATATCTTTTCGCGCCCCAGGCACTTCTGATGCCAGGATTGACGACAGCTTTGAAATAAATTCTATGGCTGATTGTCCATTGACTTTGGCATTTTCAAGGTCACTGGAACTCTTCACTAGAAATTGAGCGAGGCGTGTTGCCATTGGTAACACTTGGAGACCAGATGCAGGTACAGCAGTGATGACATGTTCCAGAATCTTCTGAACCATGCTGTTAAAATAATACAAAAAAATAATAATACAAAATAAACCAAAACCCCAAAGCACAAGAAAGCTCCCTCCCTAAGACAGATAAAATCAATGGGTGATCATCGGAAATTTTAAAAGGTACCAAAAACTGTGCTGTCATTAAGGCAGTGTTCCAGATAAGAGACAGGACTCGGGTCATAACTTTATTTTGGGATAGGCCACAAAGAATTCAAGGAAACTGGCCCGACTGGCCACCAAGCACTGGAGTTAATTTTTAGCCCTGCAATGATCACTTTAATTTATAGGAAACCAGTGTTCTTACATGTACCAGGATTTTGTCTTGGGGAGTCAACCCAGGCCCCTCCGGCCTGATAAATAGGGGCCCTGCAGGAACTAAAGGGGGTTGAACCAAAGATAATTGTGATCCAGGCAATCTACCATATGATGTTGTTTTCAAAAACGAAGCAAAAACCATGAGGAATGAATAACACGAGCCCACAATCTACATGATCAGTTTTATTATCCAAGATGGCGGCCAAAATCGTACTGAAGGAGCTAGGTTTGACATACACGTACAGTATGTGGAACCAATGGAGATTAAACTGGTTGAAGGCTTTAAAATGGTACTTTTGATGCATTGTTTTCTTTTAATTGTACTTATTTCCAAGCAGAAAACAAAAAGTATTTGATTGTCAATCAAAAAACTGCTTAACACTGACTTCTAGAAGTTCATTTTACTTGTACCTGAAATTAGTCTTCAACTCCTCAGCCTTTGTATCAATGAAATCAGGAAGAGCTGATCTGAAGAACACACTCTGTTGAAATCCTTGAACTATTCCACTGACCGTGCGGGACATTGGAACACTGGAGCAAATCATGTTGATGATTTCCAAAATCTGAAGAGTCATCTGGTCCGTGTATCTTTTCTTGGAAAGATCAAGAATATACTCCCAAGCAGCATGAAACCTACACATGTACAAAAAGAATTCAACTTGTATAACAGCAGTACCACCTATAAAGTTTGCAGAATAATTTTTAAGTTTCCGTGAACTTCCAAAAACAAGGCTTCTGATAGGTCACGGAAAAAAAAAGTCAAATTTCCCGGGATTTTCAGAGACAAATTTGAGGAAAAAATGGCCGATTTGGTGGGAATTTTCAGGCAAATTTTGCTGAAAAACAATTGGTAAAAAACAGCCGATTTTGCAGGAATTTTCTGGGCAAATTTTGAAATTTTTGCTGGAAAGCAATCGGTTTTGTGCTGATTTGACAAACGTTTTTAATAAAAAAAAGATGACAACTTTGCCAATTTTGGGGGGGGGGGGAAATGATGAGCATTATCCTGTGCAATAACAATAACAACAGCAACAGAAACACCAACTACTTATAAATGTTGCCTTTGTAAAACCGGCGATTTTGCAACTTGTTTGGATTATCGTACTTGCCAAGAAAGGAATATTGAAGGCGGTTTGCTATTTGTTTGACCACAAGGTTCTTTTTAACAGAGATCATCATTTGCTCTTTCAACAACAATGCACTCGAGAAATGCGCCAATGGCAAACATTTTTACATCGTGGCAAGTGCCCAGTTTTTTCGCAACATTAATCTAAGAACGTCTGGTAGTTTTGGAATGTTGTTTACTCATAGCAGTGACAAATTTCAAGATAAATTTGCAAGTTTACGGAAAGTAAACAGCCCCATTAGCCAAGATAAGTTTCGAATATATTGTACCGACATGTATTTGGTAAGATTTCTAGCGAATTTCGCGTGCTTTTGTGAATTTCACGGATTTACCTGAATTTTGCAGCTCCGCGACCGTGCGAAATATCAGAAGCCCTGCAAAAATAAGGACTGGTATACTCATAAGAGTTATCCAAAGGACTTTTTTTCAATAGAACCCTTTAACTCAAAAGGGTGCCAAAAATCAAATTGCAAGAAAAATCCCAAATTTCATTTTGTAAAATATTATCGGGAAAAACAAAAGGTACCATACAAAAGTGCTGCCAAAGAGGTTTCATTTGAATGGTCACACCATAGGACATTATAATTGTCAACGGACTCAAAAGTTAGAATTACACTATATGGCTCCTATTTTGTGATGTGTGCATAATTGATCTGATTTTAATACTATTTAACAATCAGACCCGTAGCCCGAAAGGGCTACGGGTCAATAGCCCATGAGGCGAAGCCGAATGGTCTATTGACCCGTGGCCCTTGAGGGCGAAGGGTCTAGTTGTTTTAGTATTACCCAACTAGTCGGACAGAAAAAGGCAATAATAAAAAAAAGCAATTGCAAGTTGAAGAAATATTTATTTGGGAATAAAACGAAAAATAAAACTGGCGAATTTCGCTACTCGATGACCATTACTATTAGACCCCTAGTAGCGTAGCCAATCAAAATGCAGGATTTGCATTAGTCCACTAGTTGGGTGATACTAATTTCTGGTAGCAGGTGTGGGGGACTGGCCACTGGGGGGAAGGTTGTTAATTCAAGGGACTTCTTTTAGTTTTCTTGTACTCAAAATACTTGAATGTAAATACAGTGTACCTTGTAATTTCAGTCACAGTTGCGGATGAACCATTGCTTTGTACATAGCTTGACAGATGATTCAGAAAGGACTCAATTTCAGTCTGACTTAGAGAAAAACACCTTTGAAAGAAAATGAACAAGATGTAAACTGAGAACTTCAATACTCTAACATAATTATATACCTCTACAAACCACCATCTTATTCTGCACATGTATTTCAAAGGCGTCTGTATTAAAATTAATAGAGGTAGAATTGTATATGACTTTTGGTTTCTTTGGGATCAAGCTCGTTGAGCAAGCTGCAATAATATAAAGGTGTCCAATAACCTCCATCTAGTAGCGATATGGATATGTCTTATTATTATTAATAAATAACCCAAATAGCCCACATTGAATATATCAAAATTCTATTTATATGATTTGTAGGCTTTCTGCCAAAAATTAAATATTTTGTCAAGACTCCTTGTTTTTCCCCTTATTTTTCATTATAAGAGATTTGAATACAAAGAAAATACATGTAAGACCAAAATTATATCATTAGCAGTTTAGCAGAAAGCCTCGTAGTACTGATAGAATTTCATGTATAGTTCATGGGCTTTACTGTGGCTTTATCGGTTGACCTACTTAATTATCTCTGGTTCCAATGCCATGTTTTCCCTCCTTCTACACCTCGTTACCTCAACAATGTCCCCTTCAGCTACTTTAAGATGAAATCCTTCACCAGACCTTCCTTCATCACGAAGGCTAACAACAAGCTCGCAGAAACTACCGGCACCTCTGTGTCGACCATAATCTTCCCTTTTTATCAAAACATACGCCCACTTATCAGATTTCCGCACCACAACACCTTCTATCTTAATGTTTTGCTCTAACAAGTCAATGCTGTTTCTATGACCAGAGTCAAAATCAGAATATTTCCTGTTACTTTGCAAGTCTGAAAACTGTTTGAGCTCATCAAAAAACTGTTCAGATGTACTGCTTGTCCAGCTAAAGCCCTCAGATTTCTTTTTATCAGTAAAATTCTTGAGCAGTTGGAAACGGTATTTGTATGTTTCATGCTTTTGTTGAAGTTTGTAACCTTTGTCCTCCCATCCTGAGGGAACCTTCACATTTGTCAAGAAAGTCTGAAATTTTTCCTTGACAGAGCGACGCTTGAGTCCATCCTTACAAATACTTGACACCAAATAATCAATGTTTTCATCATCATCCGCAGCCATGATCATTACAAACGCTCTGAATTAACTGTTTCAACTGATATGAATTTATTATGAAGTTCAAGCCTTACATTAGGGAGGGGTGGTGGTTTCCGTAATTGTAGTCCCAACATCTCCTGTCTTTAAGGGAGATTTGTCTATCTTTAAATCTCAATTCCTTATTACGCATTCTAAACCTTTCTCATCTTATCAAAATCAAACTGATCATCATTTGCAGCGAGCGAAAAATACTTCCTGCAATCCACTCTCGTCTCCCCTCCGGTCGAGCAATCTTTGTATTGTTTTTGACGGCCCCTTTCCGAGAAATCCGAAAGCCAAAGGTTAATTTCTGAGAATCGTTCATCCCATAAACACTCGCTCGTTGTTTCCTGCAAAGAAAGAAGTTGTTTTCTTTGGCGAAAAGTCCAAACGTAGCTAAACCAAGGCCTCGAATCGCTAAAAAATTTGCAGCAAGGTGAAACCACAGCCTGCCAGTTCGCCGCCATTTTGAAAACACGACGAATTTTATTTTGCCGGGGTAGCGAAGGGAGCGTTTGCCTCGTCCTAAAGATCGAATACGCTTTTAGACAGGTATTTTATACTTGAAATCTAACAGACATAACAACTACTGAGTGTCAAAGAAAAACTAATTGTAATATTTAGAAAAAGTAGCTTCACATTCAGTATTTTTCTTCGTATAGGAACGTACAACACGTTTTCTTAGCGCGTCGCACGATATCCCTGCAGATTGCGTGACAAGTCAAAACAAGGCCCGGTCTCTCGTCTCTTAATTTTCCGATAATTTATATCTATGTTTGGTAATTTGTGATAATTTATTCCCAAATCAGTTATGGCGTACCGACGGGGAGGCAATCAAAGGCGAAGACCCAGAGGTGACCCAGGCTGGTATGGTAAATCTATGGCTGCACTTGCAGACCAAGACGAAGAGAGAATAGAAATTCCTAAGGATAAGGTAGGCCTTGTGATTGGAAAAAAAGGAAGCAGACTGCAGGAGATAAGAGAACGAACTGGCGTCCAAATATTTATTAAAGACAATCGAGCGCACTTGAGAGGGACAGCAGAACAACGCCAAGAAGCTAAAAAGATCATCGAAGAAGTCTTGAATCCGGTAAGCGTTACAATAAAAGCTCTCATAAGGACATGTCCAGACGCCCTTGTTAAAGGAGTCCTTCTAGTGGGGATTACAAGTAAATAGTGTTCAGAATGATACCGTCAAAGGAAAAAATAAACCCTTCTGATATGCTGTTCATACTTGATGGAATCACAACTGATTGTTCACCTAAGGGGAATTTTTTTACAGCACAACGTAGGTTCACCTTGTGTATCACCTTCCAGCTGGTGCCATAAATGCTGTTTGAGTGACTTAGTGTGACCCTTTTTGGGATGTTTCCTTGGTAGCACAGGAAAAAATACCTGATTCCCATTTTCGGATTTTTTAGGGTATTTACAGAACACTAACAAAATTCCCAAATTTGGCAAAGTGAGACAAATCCCAACCTGGGAATTCCCAACCACGTTCCCTGGTTGGGACTTGTCTCACTCTTCCAAATTTGGGATTTATATGGGTGTTTTAAATACCCAAAAATATCCAAAAATGGGAACCTGGTATTTTTTCCTGTGTATATAGTTTTCCACTGTTGCGTATATCACTTTTGCGTTTGTACGGACGTAAATTTAACTGGTTTTACGTGCGTTGATAAAATAAGATATGAGTGAAGAACAGCTTACCTCCACCGACTGTCGGCAAACTTCCAATGTTCATTCATACAATACGCGGTCATCGACCTCTGGTAAATTTTATCAGTGTAAAAGCTCTGGGATGGATAAACTCAAACACTCTCTCGATTTGGCGTTAATTATAAACTGTGGAATGAGATACCTAACTATATTAGAGGCCCTAGGAAAACATTTTTAAAAAACACTGCACAATTTTACAAAACGAAAATGATTATTGATAATAAAAAAAATTGATTTCTAGTTAAATTCAACAACAGTTTTTTGTTTATTTAACTATTTATTTATTTTCCCTTAATTCTAAACTTTCTTATTGTAAAAAATTATAATTTTCTCCGTGTACTTTTTCTTTAATCTGCCCGCCTAGAACAGCCTTTGCTAAACGCGGGCAGCTACAATGTAACTGTTTTTAAAAATAAAGACTTGTTGTTGTTGTTGTTGTTGTTGTTGTTGTTGTTATTGTTGTCGGCCGACTGCAGGGGCCGACAAATAACCAACAGACGACCGATAACTTACCTGGACAGCTTATCGACAGCTCACCGAAAGCGTAGTTAAAGATTACATCTACTTGTTTACTGTTCAACTTACCCTCTTAATCCGTGACCTACAAGAGGGATCGGTGAAAGAGAAGGAAGCAGTCTGCAGTCTGCAGTGTGTCGGCCAACTGTTGCCCGACTGTCGGCCGACTGTTGTCTGTCGACAGCAGGTCGACTGTCAACTGTCGGCCGGCAGTTGGCCAACAGTTTGCCGTCAGTCGGGCAACAGTCGGCGGAGGTGAGCTGTTCTTCACAATCTGAGCAGATCGATCTTCTAATTAATGAAGAGATCTCTTTTTGTTTTACAGAACAGCAATGAAGAAGGCAGATGGCACCAAGGTTTCTTTCAAATAATGCGGAACTTAATAGTACCGCAACATACAATAGGTCACGTTCTTGGAAAAGGACGCGAAAATTTGAAAAATATCGAATCTAAGACCGGTGCAGCTCTAAAATTCACCAACAACAGCTTTTACATAAAAAATGCAACTGAAGAGCAACAGAAATTAGCCGAAAGAGAAATAAAAGCACTTGCGGTAAGTTCCAGATGGGATAATTTTAGAAGTACTTAAATTAGGGCTTTCTCTGCGGATAGAAAGCTACTAGCAAAGTAAACCGTTCCATAGCGGAAACCTAAAATAGTTAAGACTAAAACGAGATTCGAATCCATGATCGTGAACCCCTCTATCTCGAACAGTTACCTGTTTTCCTTGAATGAAAGCACGCTTCTTCTTTTTAAGTAAAGCTAACTTAGAGTGTTTTCTTGTAGTTATATCTGCATGAACAATATCATCTTATATAGGTAGCGTTCGTTTTAGAAAATCAAGCCCAGATCACGATTAAGCTAAGAGAATCCAGATTGTTTGGAATTTCATGTTAATTGGAACAAAAATCCGAAAAAATATTTATCCGAATCGACGTTCCCGGTTCATCACCCCCAGGCCCCTCTGCGAAGGGCCTCTGTTGGTTTGTTTGCGGGTTTTCAACGATCACGTCTTATTGATCTGGCGAACTCTGAGTCGGCCAAATGGAACGCACAACCTGAAAATCTTAACGCTCCACCTCCGGACCTGGATCGTTTACATTGGTATCTGTCTGAGATTGGCTTGTTGGTTAGGGTTGTTGTTGTTGTTTGTTGTCGAATAAAATTGTTGTTGTTGTTGTTTGTTGGAACGGAAATTAAATTTTTTGGGAGAATTTTTTTGTGGTGTTGCCAATATTTCGGATATATTTTACTTATAGCCTGTGAAGTGTTCATCCAAAATGGCCGCCATCTTTGTTTTTACTAAAAAATCAACTTTATCGGAATTAAAATGCAGAAATTGCAAAACGTAACTGTGTTTGCAAGGACCACCGTAACAAAATAGAAGCACCGGATCCTGTAGTAAAGGATCTAATCAGCGTAAAAATGAAACAGTGAAAAAAGCAAGGCTGATTAAACGGTACGGATATTGTATTTGAATCCAATATTTCAAAAGGCACAGCCTTTCTTCTTCAGGCCTAGGGTCTTACAGGTTTTTACAGAAATTGCAAACATTTTTTCTAGAGTTGTAAAATATGATTTAATTAAACATTTTGCTGCTTTTGGTAGCATTTTATATGATTTTTTTCACCGAAAAAAGGTGACTAACGCGTATTTAAAAAAAATGGCTTGATCTCATGTTACTTCTGACGTCATATCTTGCTACCATAGCAACCGATTATTGTCAAACTTTACCAAAATATGTCTCAAGGATAGGCAAACAGCTACTTAAAACGGCACGAGCTAAAAATAAATGTTCTTGAAAAAAATCGGGAAAACTGTCCGAGGGTTAAAAGGATCAAAACCATATACTAACCCTTAATTTGTGTTTCCTTTAAGAACCTCGGTATGAAACGCTTAGAGATGGACGTGCGCTTCACGAGATTTGTTCATATAGACACCGCCCAACTGGAGGAGAACCATGAATTCCAGCTGACCATTGCACCACCGCCAGTGATCATGAATGCCGGTTTGGGAGAGAATTACTACAAACTTAAACTGCTGGAACATCCTTTACAAGAGGTATATGAAATATTCTGGTTTAGTGGTTTACTGTACATGAGTGTGCGGAGATCTGAGATTTTTCTTCGAATGTTCTACTTGATATCGCGAACGAGTAAGATTCTAATTACGAAGTGTGAAGCAATTTTCCGAAGATTTTCAAAAATTCTACCAACACTGTCCGAAGCTTGTACGAAGGTTTTCAATCATCTTTCGGAAAATGTCAGAAGATTTCCGGGGAAGTTCCGAACAGGTTTCGAATGTAGACCAACACCTTTTAGCTTGTTTGACATTTAAAAACGTAACTGGAGGGAAAACATGGCAGCTGACTTGAAGATCAGTACTGATGGTATCTTCAGTTTTCACAGTGACAGAAGATATCAGGTCAATAAGCACTGGAACTAGCCTTATAAAATGTTTTGTATAAATTAATATTTTATATGTCAACAGGAAACATATCCCGGCTTTACAAACACAGACAGAATAGAGGAAAAGGTTCTTGAAGTGTTACGGCAAATTCATGGGGAAATGGGTGAAGGAGAGATCCGAGTTGACATGTGGTGTCATTTTGGTCATGCGTGCATAACCAAGGTTGATGAAGGTGGGAACCTGACCAGGGGCAGATCCAGGATTTTTCTTAGGAGGGGGTGCACCTCTAAGGAATGACGTAACTGAAGGGTGACGTAAACAAATTTTAAAAGCGAACAACGCAGACTAGGTCATCTCAGTGGGGGGGGGGGGGGGGGGGTGCGCACCCCCTGCACCCTCCCCCTAGATCCGCCCCTGCTGACTAGCTAAAGTTAAAGGATAACAGTCAAAGCCTGAACCGCTTTTGACGAAGCCGATTGATCTTTCGTCCTGGAAAATTCAACAATTGCTAATCTAGAATGTTTAGCACTCTTCAGTTTTTCCTTTACAGTGCCGCGGGTGACTTGTTATTTACATGTAATTTTGTAGCATGTCGATGCGTTTGATTGATACTGTAGTGCGATGCTCCGTCGACTACCTTCGTTTCCTTAAAAAATGGCCTGTTTATACTTGTTATAAATTGATCATATTTCACCACCCTGGGCTCGCCTGTTTTATATTCATTTCTAGCCATTTCTAAAGAACGTTTTTTTTTAAAATTTTCCCGTGTGAACTTCCTCCACTTTGAAATTGGTTCGCGGACCTTGAACTTGCAACTTTGATTCTGTTGTATTTCTTTGCAAAAGAAACCGTTACGTGTTAAAAGCGCTTTTTATACACTTGGCGACGTCTACTGAGCATTAAAATATCAGATTGGCATTCTCGAGATGAATATTTCACTGAATAGTTGCGTAAAGATATTTTAAAAGGAAAACGCGAGGTTGAATATGCTATTCGACATGGTAATGTTATTCACGAGAAGCCTTCGCTGAATCCTGCTTTTTTTTTTTCGTTGCAGAAGAACAAGAGGAGACGTTTACGCTGAAGGAAATCAAAGAAAAGCTTGAAACTGCGGATAACAAAAGTTGGAAACCATTTTTCAAAGAGGGTGTAAAAGAAATAGAGGTTGCAGAAATTGAAAAGTATCTTCCATCTAAGGCGACCAAGGAAGACATTAGACATGATTTCACCTTCTACACCCCTACCTGTAGAGAAGTTCGTGTTAAGGTATAGGCTATTTCCTGAGCAGGCTTTTAATATAATGTAAATGAAATCATATATGTGATTACTTAAAAAACGGATATGATGAAAGTAGTCTCCGTGTAGACATCAATTTCTACAAACAAAACTCCTTTAGAAATAAAAATGTCTCCCGAAATCAGAACTCGAAGCAAATACATGCAGTCGGCGCCAAGCGCGAGAAAACACGTGCGAGCAAGTCACGATTGGTTTTGGTTTTACTTCTGATTGGTTGAGAAAGTGGCGCGAGATTTTTAGCTAATCACAAAGCGTAGCAATGCAAAACCAAAGCAATTCATGGCGAAATTATTTTTCGACACTCAATTGAAAACCACTCTATGTCTCAGTATTGAAATGCTCCAACTCATTAATAATTACTAAAGTTTGAACAAAGAAAATCATAATCGTGACAGTGGTTTGGAAACCCGGTATTGATTAGCATAGATTTTGGCGATTCTATTCCTTTGTTTTCTCTGTATTTAATGATCAGCTATATCAAACACTCGAAAGAGTGTTTCATCAGGTATCCAAACACCTCGAGCTCGGGTAAAAAAACTCGGCCGCGCCTCGTTTTTTCAACTCACTTCTCGGTGTTTGGAAATCCTGATGAAACACTCTTCCTCGTGTTTGATATATTACTCCCCTCCCCTCCCCCCTTGTTTTTCAACCCACTTCTCGGTGTTTGGAAATCCTGATGAAACACTCTTCCTCGTGTGTTTGTTGTAACTTCTGTTGTTTCTGTGATAAGGCATGGCTCATAGAAGAAAATGCCAACGATGAAGAAGTGGGAGATGCAGCATCGTCCTTGGCATTCTCTCGCAGCGCGCCTGTTCCTGTCAAAAACATCCTAACTCGCGTGCAGTCTGATGAACAGGGAGACACCTCCAACACGCCATGTTTTCACATCTGCGCTCCGTTTCACGGCAGAATGAAAGTGGACATTTTGATGCCTTCCAAGGACCTTGATTGCCGCTTGTCGATAAGAACATGTAAGACGTTGACTGGAGATACCACGCAGTTCTTTAGTGGCTGTGTTAATGTAGTTAAATGGTGTAACAACTATACAGCAACTACACATCAGTTACAGCCCACCAATGCAACTACACCAACTACAGTAACTACAACAAATACACTAACTGCAGTTCACATGCTAACTACAGTAACCGCCTATAGTTGTGTTATATACTTAGAGCAATAGGAACAATATCCTATATTCGTGACTTTATATAGTCATGAATGTATAACTATTTACTTATTTTACCTTATTTCTCTTGACTTTTCCTTAAGGTAAAAACTATGTTCCCAAAACTCCACAAGACGAAGAAGAAGACAAAATTTTAGAAAGCTACCTCATGGGAATGAAGATTGACAACGGGAAGCTGACATTGCCGCCAGCCTCAGAGTTACAAGACGGATTTGATTTGTTTTACCAGCGCCGCAGTCTACGAAAGACGTATCAGTATGAAGTGGAGGGTGAACAGTTTAGCTTGACTGTTTGTAAAGATCAAGCAAGAACTGTGTTCCCTTATGAGCCGGATACCAAGAACATCGAGGAAATACCCGCAAAGGTTTTCCACGCTTTTTATCTTGAGTGACTTTCTAATGATTCCTTAGGACCGAAACCAAATGTGACAAAACGGCAACACGCACACAAAACTCAGTGGACTAAACAGATCCCGACGTAAACACACGCAGCTACTGCAGTGCGCGTAAGCCAGGCCACAATTTGTTTCAATTTATTTCTGACTGTTTTTTTTTAATAGCATGTTTGCTATGGCATTTTCAAATGCAAGGGCTTGTTGCACGTGTTTTGAAGCAGTCATATGACTTAGCAAAGAATTCAGGAAAACCGCGACTAAAGATAATAATTGTTACTTTCGACCTTCAATCAAATACCACTATCAGTTTTCCAAGTTTTCATAGACTATTCATATCCTTTGTCATTCCGACAAATCGTCCAGAGTGAGTCAGTACATCAAACATTAATCGAGTTACAGTGCAGGGCCGTAGCCAAACGTAACGATTGTTTCCTATACAAGAAGTGAATTTTTAACTCGACTGGGAGGATGTGAATAAAAGTGGAGGAGATGGGGGGAGATTAATCGAGGGAGGCGATTATTTAATTATTTCCACCAAAGGGGGGGGGGGGGGGATTATTCGAGGGACGGCTATTATTCGAGGAAATATACGGTCATTCAAAATTTTGGCTTGCTAGATCTTTATTTATTTCACTATTTTTTAAATATATGGCACATTTCTGTCGTATTATTTCATTGAAATGCTTTATTTTTCGTATAGGCTGATATACATCTTCACTGTGAAGAATGGGATCGAGTCTTTGATGAAGGAAACTGGGAGCCAGAAGAGATTGTGGCCAAGCTACCTACTTTCTTACAGTTTTTGAGACAAGTTCAGGCAAATGTGTCCCCCTAAACCACGCTTGACAGATGGACAAGATGACAAAGCTAAATAAAGAAAGAACTTCAATAAACTGAAGTCTGTATTATTGTCAATAGAGCAGGGGCGTAGCCAGGAATTTTTTAGAGGTACGCACAATCAATTTTCAAACACTCCCCCTACCTTCTCCCCCCACCCTCAAGTCCCAAATCTTTCTCTTTTTTTTTCGACTTTTTCAGGTACCCACATGCGTACGTGCGTACAGGTAGCTACGCCCCCGTAGAGGTAGAATTTTGTATGCTTTTGGTTTCTTTGGGTTCAAGCTTGTTGAGCTAGCTAATAATATATAGGTGTCCAATTATCTCCATCTATTAGCGATATGGATTGTCTTGGAACCACACGTATCATGATCAGTATCATGACTTATTATTGTTAATAAATAACACAAATAGCGCACACTGAATATATCAAAATTCTATTTATGTGATTTGGAGGCTTTCTGACAAAAACTAAATGTTTTGTCAAGATTCCTTAATTTTTCCCCCTTATTTTTCATTACAAGAGACTTGAATGCAAAGAAAATAAGGCCAAAATTGTATAGCAGTTTATCAGAAAGCCTCGCCGGGAGTCCTGATAGAATTTCCATAGTTCATTCTCATGTATAGTTCATGGGCTTTATCCGTTGACCTACTAAATTTTCTCCAGTTCGAATGCCATGTTTTCCCGCCTTCTACACGTTGTAGCCTTCAGCTACTTTAAGACGAAATCCTTCACCAGATCTTACTTCATCACGAAGGCTAACAACAAGCTCGCTCAGCCAGACACTACGAACCACGAATTTTAACCCATAAGTTTCTAACTTTGCAGTTTGGTGATAACGAGAAATCAGATTCTATCCACGGTAACGAGATTAGGCCGACAACAACGCAATTAATCGATAACGTTAAAACTGGCTCCTTAAATGGATCATGCTCTTCGTCTGAGTGATCTTAATCTTCCGTTCAGCATGCGCTTCCTTCCCCACTCTCCAATCAGAACTAATTCGGATTTGCTTGTCAAGCTAAAGCCCTTTTTATGAATAAAATTCTTCAGCAGTTGGTAACGACATCTGTATGTTACATGGTTTGGTTGAAGTCTGAAGCCTTTATCCTCCCATCCTGAGGAACCTTCACATTTGGGTAGTTTCTTGGTATTGCGGATGGTGTGATCACCAAATGACGTAAAACAAAAGATATAAATCGCCTATGAATATTGAAACAATAAAAATTTGTCAATGAGCAAAAATAAGACCACTTTTCAAAAATCGAAAAGGTCACTTTTAAGCTCATTAACCGATGTCTATTGTTTAAATATTCATGGGTTAATATCTCTGTGAAAAAGGGATTTGCCAGGTAATTCTAAGTGAGTTGGAAAGAGTACGCATGCGTGCGATTTGTCGCGTAAAAATCATATGTGTTAAGCCTTTACAGCTTTAATCAAAACCAATTATTATAGTTGTTATTAAAGACCAAAGATAAGATGATAGATCATGCACTCTTCATTGGTTTGTGGTTATTATTATAGTTTTTATTGCATATTGTTGTCTTTTCTTATTAACAAAATAATTAATAACGATAAATAACATTGTAAAATTCGTTAATAATTCATAACAGTTATGACCAAAAAAGTAATACAAAGGTAACAAATAACAACAAAACTAATAAACAATTAAATAACAGAATTTCGTTTAAAAATATGCGAATCTAAAATTAACATCAATAGAAAAAAAAGCAAAACCCCCTACAGGACTAGCCTGCGAGCAAGCTGTGCTGGGTTAAAGGAGATTAGGGAGGCCCCTCTCATTTCCTCCCTAATCCCCTTTAACCCAGCACAGCTTGCTCGCAGGCTAGTCCTAGCTAGGCTAGCTATCCTATCTATCCTGCCCCCCCTATCCTATCTATCCTGCCCCCCCTACCTACCCCTACATCTCAAGTATATGTTCACGTTTAGTATATATAAGAGTTAGAAGAAACACTGGCGCCATTGTGGTACAGCCTTCATTTACAAAACATTCAATAATAATGACTAATGACTAAATGAAATACGCAGATGAATAAATGGAATACGCAATGAATAATGACTGAATGAAAGGAGTAACATTTTCTCGGACATTTCCTTATCACGTTTAAAATGTATCATAAAACGTTCTTACGCATGCGCATGAGTATAGGATGCTTGGAGCCTCTTGTTGTTATGTATATCGCAGCCTGAATCAGTCAAACATTCCATCGTGTTTCATGTGAAGCAGAACAACTCGAACATGTCAAGTGTCAAAGCTGGAGCTCTTATAGAAACGTAGAAAATCGCCTATGAATATTGAAACAATAAAAATTTGTCAATGAGCAAAAATAAGACCATTTTTCAAAAATCGAAAAAATCACTTTTAAGCTCATTAACCGATTTCTATTGTTTAAATATTCATGGGTTAATATCTCTGTGAAAAAGGGATTTGCCAGGTAATTATAAGTGAATTGGAAAGAGTACGCATGCGTGCGATTTGTCGCGTAAAAAATCATATGTGTTAAGCCTTTACAGCTTTAATCAAAACCAATTATTATAGTTGTTATTAAAGACCAAAGATAAGATGATAGATCATGCACTCTTCATTGGTTTGTGGTTATTATTATAGTTTTTATTGCATATTGTTGTCTTTTCTTATTAACAAAATAATTAATAACGATAAATAACATTGTAAAATTCGTTAATAATTCATAACAGTTATGACCAAAAAAGTAATACAAAGGTAACAAATAACAACAAAACTAATAAACAATTAAATAACGGAATTTCGTTTAAAAATATGCGAATCTAAAATTAACATCAATAGAAAAAAAAGCAAAACCCCCTACAGTACTAGCCTGCGAGCAAGCTGTGCTGGGTTAAAGGAGATTGGGGAGGCCCCTCTCATTTCCTCCCTAATCCCCTTTAACCCAGC
The DNA here is from genome assembly GCA_022457155.1 of Cladopsammia gracilis. Lineage (NCBI taxonomy): Eukaryota > Metazoa > Cnidaria > Anthozoa > Scleractinia > Dendrophylliidae > Cladopsammia > Cladopsammia gracilis. The sequence goes on along the minus strand of JAJGOT010000420.1, from coordinate 553,638 downwards.
ACAGCTTGCTCGCAGGCTAGTCCTAGCTAGGCTAGCTATCCTATCTATCCTGCCCCCCCTATCCTATCTATCCTGCCTCCCCTCCTATCCTATCTATCCTGCCCCCCCTACCTACCCCTACATCTCAAGTATATGTTCACGTTTAGTATATATAAGAGTTAGAAGAAACACTGGCGCCATTGTGGTACAGCCTTCATTTACAAAACATTCAATAATAATGACTAATGACTAAATGAAATACGCAGATGAATAAATGGAATACGCAATGAATAATGACTGAATGAAAGGAGTAACATTTTCTCGGACATTTCCTTATCACGTTTAAAATGTATCATAAAACGTTCTTACGCATGCGCATGAGTATAGGATGCTTGGAGCCTCTTGTTGTTATATATATCGCAGCCTGAATCAGTCAAACATTCCATCGTGTTTCATGTGAAGCAGAACAACTCGAACATGTCAAGTGTCAAAGCTGGAGCTCTTATAGAAACGTAGAAAATCGCCTATGAATATTGAAACAATAAAAATTTGTCAATGAGCAAAAATAAGACCATTTTTCAAAAATCGAAAAAAATCACTTTTAAGCTCATTAACCGATTTCTATTGTTTAAATATTCATGGGTTAATATCTCTGTGAAAAAGGGATTTGCCAGGTAATTATAAGTGAATTGAAAAGAGTACGCATGCGTGCGATTTGTCGCGTAAAAAATCATATGTGTTAAGCCTTTACAGCTTTAATCAAAACCAATTATTATAGTTGTTATTAAAGACCAAAGATAAGATGATAGATCATGCACTCTTCATTGGTTTGTGGTTATTATTATAGTTTTTATTGCATATTGTTGTCTTTTCTTATTAACAAAATAATTAATAACGATAAATAACATTGTAAAATTCGTTAATAATTCATAACAGTTATGACCAAAAAAGTAATACAAAGGTAACAAATAACAACAAAACTAATAAACAATTAAATAACAGAATTTCGTTTAAAAATATGCGAATCTAAAATTAACATCAATAGAAAAAAAAGCAAAACCCCCTACAGGACTAGCCTGCGAGCAAGCTGTGCTGGGTTAAAGGGGATTAGGGAGGCTCCTCTCATTCCTTCCCTAATCCCCTTTAACCCAGCGCAACTTGCTCGCAGGCTAGTCCTAGCTAGGCTAGCTATCCTATCTATCCTGCCCCCCATCCTATCTATCCTGCCTCCCCCCCTATCCTATCTATCCTGCCCCCCCTACCTACCCCTACATCTCAAGTATATGTTCACGTTTAGTATATATAAGAGTTAGAAGAAACACTGGCGCCATTGTGGTACAGCCTTCATTTACAAAACATTCAATAATAATGACTAATGACTAAATGAAATACGCAGATGAATAAATGGAATACGCAATGAATAATGACTGAATGAAAGGAGTAACATTTTCTCGGGCATTTCCTTATCACGTTTAAAATGTATCATAAAACGTTCTTACGCATGCGCATGAGTATAGGATGCTTGGAGCCTCTTGTTGTTATGTATACAGCTGTTTGATTAAACGTTGTCATTGATCGGTCTCATCCCTACGCGACCAGACCGAAAAGGATTATGGGGAGAAATCAATTCACATTCAATAACTGCACATTATCAAAATACGGAACGTCCTTATCGAAGCGACTCTGGTTGTCTTTGCGTAACACGCGAAGACAAACATGAGTTTTGTTCTCCGTTGTAAACGCGATATAGAATAATTAATCATGCATTTTAATTCACCCATACTCCCTTTCGGTCTGGTCGCGTAGGGGTAAGACCGATCAGTGACAACGTTTATATCAAACAGCTGTATCGCAGCCTGAATCAGTCAAACATTCCATCGTGTTTCATGTGAAGCAGAACAACTTCGAACATGTCAAGTGTCAAAGCTGGAGCTCTTATAGAAACGTAGAATATTCAAAATACACTGAACAGTACCCACACCACAACACAAAAGCTAACCAACAATGGCTTCCGCAACACCAAGGAAACACCCCATATTTGTCAAGAATCAGTCTCATTTTTTTCCTTGACAGAGCGACGCATGAGTCCATCCTTACAAATACTTGACACCAAATCATCGATGTTTTCATTCTCATCCGCAGACATGATCATTACAAAAGTTTTGAATTAATGTTTTAAATGGTATGAATTTATTAGCCGTTCAAGCCTTACATTAGGGAGGGGTGGGTGGTTTCCCGTAATTGTAATCCCAACATCTCCTGTCTTTAAGGGAGATTTGTCTATCTTTAAATCTCAATTCCTTATTATGCATTTTAAACCTTCCTCATCGAACCAAAATCAAACTGATCATCGTTTGCAGCGAGCGAAAAATACTTCCTGCAATCCACTCTCGTCTCCCTTCCGGGAACTAAATTAGTACACTCCACGAACTAAATTAGTACAGTGAAATAATAACTAAATAGATAAAAATATGGGTGTATATGTACAATATTAATCTATAAAAATGCTAAAATATATTACAATTGTGTAATATATTGTGTAATTATAATTGTGTTTCTATTGTTTGTGAGTTTTTGTATTTAAGTCTTGTTTTTGGAGTTATACTGTTTCTGTCTTTGTTTTTTGTTTTACGTCATATGCGGCTCTTTCCGAGAAATCTGAAAGCCAAGGGTCAATTTCTGATAATCGTTCATCCCATAAACACTGGCTCGTTGTGTTCAACAAAGCAAGAAGTTGTTTTCTTTAGCAAAAAAGACCAAACGTGGCTAAACCAAGGCCTCGAATCGCCAAAAAATTCGCAGAAAGGTGAAACCACATTCTGCCAGTCCGCCGCCATTTTGAAACACGACAAATTTTGTTTTGCCGGGGTAGTGAAGGGAGCGTTTGCCTCGTCCTAAAACTAAGCTGCTTGCGATCGAAGACATCTTTAAACAGGTATGTTATACTTGATATCTAACAACCACTGCGTGTCAAAGAAAAACTTCTCGTCGTAGTTAGAAAAAGTAGCTTCACATTCAGTATTTTCCCTCGTATAGGAACCTACCACAATGGAACCTCGACTAATTTAACGAACCTCTATATTATAACGGACGAAGTCCTCGGTATAACGAACGATATTCTTCAACCCGGTAAAATTATAAGTAAAATGTCTGAACAGAACAACGATGTAACGAACCTCGGTATAACGAAATTCTCGTTATAATGAACACAATCCGATATCTACCCCGATATAACGATTAAATGTCAATGCGCGACAACAGACCTACGGTGTGTGCTATTCTTGGTTTTCACCGTCACGCAATCGAGCATAATAAATTTTTATAATCGAAACCATTTAGTGAAAGAAGCCAATAATTTGTAATGTTATAAAAGACTAACAAATAAACAACTTCCCCAAGTCTCAGATCTGTGTACTATGCCGTTGTTGAATTATTCACCGAAGCCTTCGACTCAAATAAGGGACACCAAGATGGCCGCCGGAAATCAAAAAAGACATCTGGACTTCACTTCACTCTGAAAGCAATTACTTTTCTCTCGCGAACTACTATACATTCACATACACTGCTCTCCTAATATTTTAACTACCCAAAGTGCTAAAAATCACGAGGAAAGGCCTTTCTTTCATAGGATAAAGTTTTGTCACGGACGCTATGTTGCTCTCACTTTAAAAGGGTGAAAGGTCGGAAATTCAAAATGCTGTATTTTCAAAGGGAAAGACGCTACCGGGCTGGAAACTTGTAAAAAGATATATTTTTAAGTCATCTTTAACCTGGTGGACATATAAACTCAGAAGACATTGCCATTCATGATTTTCGAAGAATAACTAAAGAAGTAAATAACTAAAGATGTCGTACATCCTGTGATATAATAATAAATGTTACGTTCTTTAAGTAGCATTTACAGATTGTCGTTTTTAGAAGTAGTAGTAGTAGTAGTAGTAGTAGTAGTAGTAGTAGTAGTAGTAGTAGTAGTAGTAGTAGTAGTAGTAGTAGTAGTAGTAGTGGCAGTGGCAGTGGCAGTGGCAGTGGCAGTGGCAGTGGCAGTGGCAGTGGCAGTGGCAGTGGCAGTGGCAGTGGCAGTGGCAGGGGCAGGGGCAGGGGCAGGGGCAGCGGCAGCGGCAGCATTGGTAGTAGTAGTAGTAGTAGCAGTAGCAGTAGCAGTAGCAGTAGCAGTAGCAGTAGCAGTAGCGGCAGCGGCAGCGGCAGCGGCAGCGGCAGCATTGGTAGTAGTAGCAGTAGTAGTTGTAGTAGTAGTAGCAGCAGCAGCAGTAGTAGTAGTAGTAGTAGTAGTAGTAGTAGTAGTAGTAGTAGTAGTAGTAGTAGTAGTAGTAGTAGTAGAAGTTGTAGCAGCAGCAGCAGCAGTCGCAGTAGCAGTAGCAGTAGCATTAACAGCAGCAGTAGTAGTAGTAGTAGTAGTAGTAGTAGTAGTAGTAGTAGTAGTAGCAGCAGCAGTAGTAGTAGTAGTAGTAGTAGTAGTAGTAGTAGTAGTAGCAGCAGTAGTAGTAGTAGTAGTCGTAGATCCTTTATTTAAACACGATCAGTAGTTAAATAATATAATAAAACGAAAAAAATATAATACCTTCTTAATATTAACTAAAATATATAAATATAAGATGAGTTGAAGGGGTGATAAACACTAAAACATATAAGAATTTCAAACATTTAAATATAAAATGTAAAATTAGGCACCGACTGAACGGCGGATAAACTGTCAAAATTAAGCTCCCCAAATGAGGGATCGAATTACACTTTTCCGGAAATAATCCGAAACAAAGTTCCACAGTACAGCGCCTCTATATCGTATAGAGTTTAATATGTGGAAAATCGCGGAACGACGGCCTTATTATGCCATCTTAGTTATATGGACTCTTTCTCCATACAGTTAAATCTGAGATCAACGAGAGCGTGTTGTCGCTAACTATGTTGTAAAATAATTGAACGAGACTTAATTTGTACATATCATAAATCGGGTCCAACTGGGTAACTTCTATATTTTCGATGGTGTATCCCATGGTAAATTAAAACGTAGCCTTCCAGCCCTACAGTGTAGTGCTTGCAGGAATTTTATGTGGTCCAAGTTATAGCAATTTACTGGTAATTAACGATAATTTATTCCCTAATCAGTCATGGCGAACCGACGGGGAGGCAATCAAAGGCGAAGACCAGACGAAGAGAGAATAGAAATTCCGGAGGATAAGGTAGGCCTTGTTATTGGAAAAAAAGGACGAAAACTGCAGGAGATAAGAGAACAAACTGGCGTCCAAATATCTGTTAAAGACAGTCGAGCTCACTTGAGAGGGACAACAGAACAACGCGAAAAAGCTAAAAAGATCATCGAAGAAGTCTTGAATCCGGTAAGCGTGACAATGAAAGCTCTCATAAGCCGAATACATTGAAGACCACATCTAAACGTCCTTGTTAAAGGAGTCGATCTTTCTAGTGGGGATTACAAGTATACGGTGTACAGAAAGAATGTTACCGTCAAAGAAAAAATAAACCCCTTTGTTATGCTGTTGATACGTGATGGAATCACAACTAACTGTTGACCTAACGGGAGGTCCTTTTTTACAACACAACTCAGGATCCTCCGTTTGTGTCACCTTCCCGCTGGGGATTAAAATTTGAGCAACTTAGTGTGACCTCTTTTTGGGATGTTTCCTCCACTGGGAGTAACCTCCAAGAACAATGAAGTGCTCAGAGCGGGATAGTCATAGCCTGTGATGCGACAACGACAACAACGACTTTATGGTTATAATTTTTACGTTTGTAGAGGGTTGTCCAATACTCTGACAAATTTATGCATAGCATTGTATTGTATTATATGATCATAACAATAGTTTAACAATACATTCTAGAATGGTGAAATACTGCACAATGTATTACAGTACAATGCTACGCATAAATTTGTCAGAGTATTGGACAAGTATGAACTCAACAAGAGTCAAGATACTTTTGTTCGCATGCATGTTTTACTTCTCCCTCATCCATCCCTGAGAAGATAACAGGTACTGCAACTTGTCTGTTCCAGATTTTTTTAATGTTGTTGTTGTTGCTGTTTTTGTTGTTGCGAATAATGGGATATAGCACCCAGGTCCCCTCCTGAGAATCTCCCTCAATGTGAATACGCGTGACAACTCCCATAATCCCTTTGTGATGAGATCTCTTTCTGTTTTATAGAACAGCAATGAACAAGGCAGATGGCACCGAGATGGTTTTCGAATAATGCGGAACTTAATAGTACCGCAACATTTAATGGGTGAAGTTATAGGAAAAGGACGCGAGAATTTGAGAAATATTGAAACAAAGACCGGTGAACGTGCAGCTCTAAAAGTCATCAAAAACAGCTTTCACATCAAAAATGCAACTGAAAGGGAAGAGAAATTAGCTGAAAGAGAAATAAAAACACTTGCGGTACGTGTTTCCAGATGAGATAATTTAATACTAAAATAAGGGCTTTTTCGAACAACTAGCAACGTAAACAGTTGCCTAGGAACCTTAATATTTTCAGGCTTGAACGAGATTCGAATCCATGATCTTGCAATCATATAATTACCCGGTGCAACCATTGAGTTATAAAGCCAACTGGAGAGCTAGTCCGATTTGTCCGTTGGATCGACTGTTATATAGAAATGTTTTTCTGATTATATTGGCGAACTCCCCCTTTCTTGAACAATTGCCTGTTTTTCTTCAGTGTTTAAAATAGTACACTAGGTAAGTTTCCTCTTTTGTAAGTTGTTATTTAACCTTGATTGTTTAACTAAACCTGTTTTGTTGTAGTTATATTTGTATGAACAATATCATCTTATAGGTAGCGGTCCTTTTAGACAAGAATTCAGTTTCGAATTTAGATGACTTAGATACTCCAGATTGTTTGGCTGTTTACGGCAGCGTTCCTTTCAGGCAATCCAATTTCAGATGTAGATTTGGGTTTTCAAGAGACTGGAACGAAAATGTATCTATCTGTTCCACGTCCTTGTCCCCTCTGCAATTGATTGTTTGTTTGTTTTTGTTTTTGTTTTTGTTTTTTTTTTTGGCGGAGGGGATGGGGGGGGGGGGGGGATTTAAACGACAACGTGCTATTGATCTGAGACTAGTTCGCCAAATTGAACGCACAATCTGAAACCAGGTTCAGAAATCTCAGAAACTACCACCTCCGGAAGTTGATCGTTCAGATTACAATCCAATTAAGATTGGATTGCAATCTGATTACAATCCAATTAAGATTGGTTTGTTCCAAAATGGAATGGAAAATCGAATTTTTGGTCGCAGAATTCGGATCTAGATTGGGTAAAAGAAACACAAGCATTTACTAACCCTTAGTGTTTTCTTCTCTAAGAACCGTTTAATAAAACGCTCACAGAGAGGCGGGGGCTTACCGGGTATTGTTCATGTAGACACCGCCCAACTGGAGGAGAACCATGAATTCAAGCTAAAGCCACTTCCAATGACAAATTCCAGTTTCGGAGAAAATTTATACAAACTTAACCTGCAGGAAGGTCCTTTACAAGAGGTATCTAAATTATCCTAGTCTAGTAGCTTAGTACCTATTTATAGGGAGCTTTATCAACCACGACGGCGACGTCAGCGAGAGCAGCACAAAATAATAGGTTTAATTGGCGAAAACAATATCTCTGCGCATGCGTTTTACATTTTAATATATTTCTTTGCCGTTCCCTGCAAAACAAAAACGTCAAGTGATCAAATTGTAGGTTTTGGTGGAGAACATGAACACACGACAGTTAATTTTCCTTTCTCTATTTAAACTTGAAAGCCTTTTCTACGAATTCAACTCCTTGAAAAATCAGTCACATCAGACCAATTAAACAAATTGGAACAATTGCAAAGTAACAGGCTAAAAACAGCGCAAATTTATTTTTTACTACGAATATTTTTTCCTGACGTTGTCGTCGTAGTTGCTAAAGTTCCCTTTTATAAATAGAAAGTCATACATCAGTGCACAAAGAGTGAAATTTCTTTTCGACTTTTCAACTCAGTCGCGAACGAGTTACGAAGTTTTAGGCAATTTTCAGAAGATTTCCGAAGATTTTCGAAAATTCTGCGAACACTGTCGGAAGTCTGTGCGAACGTGTTCGGTCATTTTCTGAAATTTCCGAAGATTATCGAAGATACCCAACAAAGATTTCTGAGAAAGATCCGAAGGTGTTTCAGAGGCGGCGTAGCGTTTTGAAACGTGGCGGGGCTCATCGTACACCAAGCCAAACGCATACACCTACCAAATTTCCCAAAATGTCCTTTGCGTTGTTCGTTGGCACAAGCAAACCTCTTTGCAATCTTAACCCTATTCGGCCTGGGCTTTTTTTGAGTTCCTGAGCCTGGGGGGGGGCACATTGTGCCCCCCCTTCGTAACTTCAAGAACATTAAGGCTACGACAATGAAACCTAGAGGGTACATAGTACGTCCGAAACTGTCTCCTTTGCGGTCCGCACAATGGAATGATGACGTCATATGACGTAGTTATTAGGTAATTAGTTATACGGCCGCCATCTTGGATCCGCCATCTTGGATTTCTGAAATTTCTTAAAACCTCTTAAAAACCATCCAAATTGACTCAAAATTAATCAAAACCAATAAATAAACGCTAAATGACGTAAAAATATAAAAGTTATACCAATAAATATTGTTTTTCTTCATTCAAAGGTACAAATATGCAAATTTCAAAAAACATGGCTGTCAAAATCTTGTTGCCATGGAAACATCAAGTCACGTGATCAAAAAATTGTCATACAAAATTGTTGCCAGATAAATTTTAGGAAAAGTCACAAAGTTTGATGGCGTTTGAATACATATTAAAGAAGTTATGAACGTTTTAAGTTAGCGCGGGCACTTTGTGCCCCCCCCCAGGCCGAATAGGGTTAACAGTGGCCAGTGTGTCCGTAATCGATTTGTGTCAATGCATAAGTAGGCAGTTGTTCAGACGATCCTGCTTCATGGTGCTTCATAGGTAGTTCTTGAGTCGTTGGAGGGCAGAAAATGCTGTGTTAGAAGCGATATTCATTCGGCACCAAAATGGGAGGGACTGTGCCCCCGCTCCGCCGGCCTTGAGTTTCGAATGTAAACCAACACCTTTTAAATGTTTGAAACATATCAGCTAATTAACGAATATCTTCAACCTTAATTCACAGTGAAGGTAAACTTGATATCTTCACATGTGTTGATATTAAATATATGATTTTTCCGCAGTGGGAGAAATCGTGGTATCTCATTGAAGTTTATATAATAAACAAGGAGATGCAACGAAGAAATTGAAGCAAAAGCCTTGGAAATTCAGTTGTTATCATGTCTCCTAGATCATTTTGATTTGCTCTGCATGTTCAATTTGAAATGTTACTTTCCTCCATTTACAATGTTCCCAATTAGCACTTTCATGCTAAATGCATTGGTACTTAATAGAATCTTTTTCATGGATTTATTGGCTGGACTGTTTACTTTCGATGATACCGCTTAAGTCAATGAGCACTCTGCTGGAGCCATTTTCGTAAAATGTTTTATTAATAAAAAATATTGATATTTCAACAGGAAACATGTCCTGGTTTTACAAACACAGACAGAATAAAGGATAAGGTTCTTAAAGTGTTAAGGCGAATTCATGAGGAAAAGAGTGAAGAAGCGGTCCAAATTGACATGTATTGTCATTTTGGTCATGCCTACATAAACAAAGTTGATGAAGGTGGGACCGTAACTAGCTATAGTTAAAGGATAACATTAACAATCAAAACCTGGACCGCAATGTTGTGCAGCCTTCATATAACAGGGGTCATGTCGTACCTCCCTACCGTATAACAGCCTTGTCATGCACAATTCCCAGCAGCTATCACCAAATCCTCCACCACATTGGCACAGTTTCGCTCTCCTTTGAATAATGTAAAGTTCACAGGGTGCCAGAATTGCAGATCTTTTTTTTTTTGTTTTTTTTTTAAGTCGATCGTTTTTAACATATGAGCCTCTGGCTCGGGAGACTTCGGCAACCACTCCCCACGTTTTCGACATTAAATAGAGTTTTACTTCCTACTGACCTGGGTATCACGCAGTTCTTTTGTTTTAGGGTCCATTGTTGTGTTGTTTGTTCTATGTTTTCTCAGCAAATCAGAGGAGACCTTGTAAGAGCTGTGTACTGCCCCTGCAACAAGATGTGGGAACCTAACTAGCTAAAGATAAATGAAGGAACACAATTAAAACCTGAACCGCCTTTGACTAAGTCGATTGATTCTCTCGTCCTAGAAAGTTTAAAAATCCCTTATCTAGATGTTTCAGCACTCTATAGTTTTTCCTTCACAGTGCCTTGGGTGACTTTTGTTATATACAAGTCATACAATTTTGTAGTATGACTAATGAATTTGATTGATACTGCAGTGTGATGCCCCGACTATCTTCGTTTCCTCAAAAATGAGTGTTTGTTGTTGTTATACGTTGATCACTTTTCACCGCCCTGGACTGTTTAAAATGCATTTCTAGCCATTTCTAAGACCGTATTTTTCACATTTTCCCGGGGGAGCACGACTCCGGACCCCCAATTTACTAACACTTTGGCGGTCAATTTAAACCCCCACTCCCACTTACCCCACTTCAAAATAATCTTCGCGGACCCTGAAATTGCAGCTTTAATTCTGTTGCACTGATTTCTTTGCAAGAGTTGCAAAAGAAACTACAGTTACGTGTTGAAAGCGCTTTATAGACACTTGGCGGCGTCTATAGCCTGCGAATACAGCCGCCTCTCATCGCTCCCGGCCGCCAGGGGCGTACGCGCGAACGCCCCTAGCGTCTAGAAGTGATGAGAGGCGGCTGTATTCGCACGCTACGGCGTCTACTGAGAATTGAAAAAGCAAATTTGCATTCTCAAGATTAATATTTCTCTGAATGCTATTGCGCAAGGAAACGAGAGGTTCGATATACTACTCGACGTGGTAATGTTGTTCACAAAGAGCCTATACCGAATCCTGTTTTTTTTTTCTGTTGCAGACGAACTAGAAGAAACGTTTACGCTGAAGGAAATCAAAGAAAAGCTTGAAACTGGGGATAACAAAAGTTGGAAGCCATTTTTCATAGAGGGTGTAGAGGAAATGGAGGTTGCGGAAATTGAAAAGAACCTTCCACCCAAGGCAGCCAAGGAAGACATTAGATACGATTTCACCTTCTACACCCCTACCTGTAGAGATGTTCGTATTAAGGTATTGGCTTTTCCTTAGCAGGTGGTTATAAGAGCGGTTTTCGAAAGGAATTTCTCGATTTCTTTGGTTTTCCATTGCTTGTGGACGGCACGGTGGTGTAGTGGTTAGCGCGTCGGACTTTCAACCTGAAGGTCGGTGGTTCGAAGCCTGGTCTCTGCTGTCGTGTTGTTTCCTTAGACAAGAAACTTTACTCCACACTGTCTCTCTCCACCCAGGTGTATAAATGGGTACCGGCGACAAAATGCTGGGGGTAACCCTGCGATGGACTAGCATCCCATCCAGGGGGGAGTAGCAATATTCCTAGTCGCTTCATGCTATAGAAACCGGGTTTAAGCTCCGGCCGTTATGAGCCTTCTGGCTCGGGTGCGCGACTTTACTTTTACGCTTTGTGATTGGCTTAAAAATCTCTAGTGTTTCATATCCAAACACCGAGAAGTTGTTAAAGAAACTCTGCAGCGCCTCGTTTTTATCAACCGATTTCTCAGTATTTGGATACCTGATCAAACGCCGTTCCTCGTTTTTGATAGATTATCTCTGTTATTTCTGTGAAAAGGCATGGCTCATGGAAGCTGATGCTAACGAGGAAGAAATGGGAGCTGCAGCATCTTCCTTATCATTCTCTCGCAGCGCACCTATTCCTGTTAAGAACGTCCTAACCCACGTGCAGTCTGATGAGCAGGGAGACACCTCCAACACGCCATGTTTTCATATCTGCACTCAGCTTCACAAAAGATTGAGAGTGGACATTTTGATACCTTCCAAGGACCTTGATTGCCGCTTGTCGATAAGAACAAGTAAGACAATGACTCGAGATACCAGCCAACCTGCGAACAAGCTCTCTTGGATGAAAGGCCCTTCCTCACTTCAAGAGAGCTTGCTCGCACGCTAGATACCAGCAAACAATGTTGTCCCTAACTTGCCCCTGACTTCCATCTTTCAGTCCCAAGGAGGCATTAGATTTCTGCACAGTACTTTTCCAACCATTGGGCCCCACCCATACACAGACAAACTTAACTTAGCTAGTTCTCTTTATGCTAACCTTCTCTGGGCCTTTTTGTGGCATTTATCACCCTTTGCTGGTGCGCTCGAAATATTGTTTGACACACCCCAACTGGAAAAAAGAAACAGCAAACTATGACAATATTGCTAGAATTATGTTGGCAACTAAGTACATCACGGCGAGATCTTGTCTTAAACGGCAAAGTTGAGGGTTTATTGATTGTTAAGGTGGGCAGCAGCAGTATGATAGAATTATAATAGAGTGTAATACTGCCTTGCCCAATGTAACGTAATTCGGAATCCCAAAGGGCTTAATTCGATTTGTCATATCGCCCATCCAGAAACTTTGGGGAGGCTGAGTACTAGCTTTTGGTACTGAGATTTCTGTGATCGTTTGGGTTACCAATACGAGCTATGATTGGTTAATATATGGTTGCCATTGGAAACCATCAATCTATCGTAACTAACGCTGGTTGCCCGGCCAAACGATTCCGAAAGCTTACTCGTAGTCTCCCTGACGTTTCTGGAGCGTCAACGAAAACATAATTTATGGTGATTTAGACAGTTTTCTTTGACGTTTCCTCAAGGTCAAAACTGTGTTCCCAGAACTCCACAAGACGAAGAAGAAGACAAAATTTTAGAACGTTACGTCATGGGAATGAAGATTGAGAACGGGCAGCTGACTTTGCCGCCAGCCTCAGAGTTACAAGACGGGTTTGATTTGTTTTACCAGCGCCGCAGTCTACGAAAGACGTATCAGTATGAAGTGGAGGGTGAACAGTTTAGCTTGACTGTTTGTAAAGATCAAGCAAGAAATGTGTGCCCTTCTGATACGGACACCAGGAACATCGAGGAAATACCAGCAAAGGTTTTCGGCGCTTTTTATCTTGAGTAATTTTCTAAATAGTTCCTGTAGAACCAAAACCAAATGCGACCAATACGGAAACACACACAAAAAACACAATGGACTTAACAGTTCCCGACGAAAATACAGCCATGACCAAGTCACAATTTGTTTTGAATTTCTCTCCACCGGCCTGGTTGCTTTAATAGCATATTTTGTTATGGTTCGTAAGGGTTCGTTGCACGCATTTTGAACCAATGATATCACTAAGCAAAGGTAAAAGTAATGATTGTTTCTTTCGACTGCCAATCAAATACCACGATCAGTTTTCAAAGTTTTAATACACTATTCATATCATTTGGTCATTCCCCGCCAGGGAAACCAAATGTTTTTTTTTTCTAACACAGTGTTTGATTTTGCTGGGCTATTTCTCGTCCAACTAGAAACCCTTGTGAAGGCGTGCGGAGTTTGCCCCCGCAGACAAAAAAATCCTTGGTACGGCCCTGATGTCTGTTATATTATCATTCTATTGAAATGCTTTATTTTTTCGTGTAGGCTGATATACATCTCCACTGTGAAGAATGGGATCGAGTCCTTGAAGAAGGGAACTGGGAGCCAGAAAAGATTGTGGCCAAGCTACCTACGTTTTTACAGTTTTTGAGAAACGTTCAGACAACTGTTAAACCACGCCTGACAGATGGAAAAGACGACAAGTTTAGCTAAATGCAATCTAAATACATTCTATAGAGTGGTTTTCAGTTGAGTGTGGTAAAACCAAAACCAAAGTTATCTGTTATTCTGGCCAATCACAAGAGACGAAGATAACCCAATGAACCAATCAGAATGCGAAGCAAATACATGAAGCCAAGCGCGGGAAAACGCGTGCGAGCAAGTCACGATTGGTTTTGGTTTTACTTCTGATTGGTCGAGAACGAAAGTGGCGCGAGATTTATTAGCCAATCACAAAGCGTAGCTATGCAAAACCAAAGCAATCAGTGCGAAATTACTTTCGACACTCAATTGAAAACCGTTCTGTACCAGTATCATACAAATACGATACTATTCCAGATGATGATACTGATCCTGATACCAATCTGATCCAGATAAAATTTAAAATAATACGTTTACCATAGAGATATGATAAAGCACAAGAATATCTGGTCTCATGAAATACAAATGTGATCCATGCAGATACGATGCAGACGGGATCCATGCCAGACAGGACCGTACCTATAGATATGATGCCAAACAAGTACGAGTTACATACGATCCAGTTACGTGCGCTGGCACAATCAATCAATCAATCAATCAATCAATCAATCAATCAATCAATCAATCAATCAATCAATCAATCAATCCTTTATTTAGCGTGATCGGTACGCTTAGCTTACGAGCTAGTTTTCCAGGTACGCCACACGAAATAATAAAGATAAAAGCTACCAAATGAAATTTCATTAGAAGTGTATAAATTTAAGATAAGCTATAATTAAAAATGATTACGAATTAGAATAGTCATTTAACTAAGTGTAACATGATACAAGCACAATCCAAATAAAATGTGATATAATCCAGATAAGATACTAACACAATAGAGACACCATAAAAATGGATACGATATAAGACAGATACAGACACGATATGCATGGACACGCGATTTCACTAAAAATTCAAATTTATCGGAAAAATGCCGAAATTGCAAATAGTTTTTGCTAGAGTTGCAAAATAACATAGAATAAAACATTTTAATGCCTTTGGTAGCTTTTTTTCACCGAGAAAAGGTGAGAACACGCATTTTTCAGTATTCAAAAATGGCTTGACCTCAATGGAGTTTTCATCAGAGACAAATTTTTCCGAACTAGAAATTATGAAATTGATGTACTGTTTTTTAACTACCATTATCCTAGATGGCGCAGTGGATGACGCGGGTTCGAATATTGCCCAGACGGATTTTTTTTTCGAACTGGAAATTAGGAAAGTGATGGACTTCTTTTTTTTTAAGTTCGTCAAAAGTTGTTACATTTCAAAAAACGCAATATTGCGTTATCGCCAGCAGTTCTTATTCACGGGTTGGCTCACTGGAGCCTTTGATTTTAGCTCTTTGCTCTTTGGCCTTTTCATGCTTTTTCGGCCTTTTTCGCTCAAATCGCTGCTCGCTGCTCGCAAAGGAATGCGGCGCCGAGAGCGTGGATTCTTGCGCTTGTCTGCTAGCGAATTTAACCCTCGGTCGTACGGTTAAGGTTTTTCTCCCATATTTTCAAGACCATTTAAGATTAACACATGCCGTTTATAGTAGCTGTTCGTTTATCCTTAAGACACATTTTGGTAAGACACATTTTGGCGACAACCGGTCGCTATGGAAACGAGATATGTCGTCATAAGTGACATGTGATCAAGCCATTTTTGAATAAAAATGCGTGTTTTTACCTTTTTTCTGTGAAAAAACATATAAAATGCTACCAAAAGCATCAAAATGTTTAATTGTATGTTATTTTGCAACTCTAGCAAACAATATTTGCAATTTCCGCATTTTTCCAAAAATTTTGAATTTTTAGTAAAATCCAAGATGGCGGCGGCCATCTTGGCGGCCATTTTGGATGACGTCACGGACCCCAGCAGTGTCACAACCCATAATATTTATCTTATCTTGTAGAGCACATCGCGGGCTATCTATTAGATGTAAAATATTTCCGAAATATTGCAACATCGCAAAACGCAAAATGCAACAACTACCCCCCCCCCCCCCCGCTTGTACCACGGTGGGGGTATAAGTTTGCGTGTACGTCCGAGGGTTAATACCGTAAAATAACCCTTCCCCTTTCTCGCCCCCGATTTCAATTTCACGTATTCTATTTCGCAAAATTGATGGGCTCGTATTTTGCGATGAGTCGTCAATCAATTTTTATGAATATATCAACCTCATCCAAATCATTCGATTTAGTTTGATGAAATCTTCGATTGGCAGTTAGGATTGAAGTGCTTTTTTTATTTCGCTATTCTCTTTAAGACTACACACGTTCGAATTCTAGTCAATTCTAGTCTAGGGTGACGTCTGAACACATGCTATCTACATAGTACAAATTGGAATAAATATTTGGAGTGGGACTTTTCCATGCGGCTGAAAGAAGAAAAGAAATGGACAGATAGCCCAGGAGGGTACTCAACTATATAGTGACATGGATGTGCGATTGAGACCAAACTGTTAGATCCCCCCAAAAACGTAACGGAACGGAACGTAACCCCCTAAACGTCCCGTTACTCTTTGCATAAAAAGATTACACCAAAATCTTTCACCTCCAAAAAGTTGCAATAAAATGTCTAACCCTAAAAATGTCTTGGCACCTTCCGTTGCTGTTTTACCTGAGTACCCCACTCCCCCCCCCCTTCCCCTCCATACTGAGACAGATCACCGAACAGTACTCAACTTTTTTTACCGCCACTTTACTCCTTTTCCTTTCGTCTTTTTTTTCCTTTGATTCCTTCACGATCTACGATGCCGTTGTTTTGTTTTTATAGTTGATGTTAAGCCCGTACAACATTGCAAAAGTGCAAATTTAATAGCGCAAAAGAAAACAGATACCACGCAGCTCTTAACAACCTCTAATTTCATTGAAACTGGGTATCGCGCAACTCTATTGTTTTCAGGGCTAGGGTCCATTGTTGTGTTGTTTGTTCTATTGTTTTCTCAGTCAATCAGAGAAGACCTTGTAAGAGCTCCGCACTGCCCCAAAGAAAGGGGCGCGCTTTTCATGGTTAGATGATAATTTCTTATGTCATTTCGCGTATATATTCCGTAGACAGACTTTGCTTAGTTTCATCGACATCAATCACTTACTCTTTAAAATAAATAAACCGTTAATAACTGCAAAGGCCAACAGAAGATACGAAGGCGCCCGATCCTGGTCAGGATCTAGTCAGCAAATTTTATAATAAATAAGATACAACTAATGAAGCATATCTGGAAGCAGTGATACGGCTGGGATCAGTCGGATCATAGTAAATATAATCTGAAGTTTGATATACAAGGGAAGCTAGTGGCCGGACCTAGTGCTATATATTCGCAGGCTGATGTATGGTGAAAGATGTAACCAAAGCCATATATTTGTTTGTATATACCTAATTCAATAAAGGTTGCTTTGGTCATTGGTAATTGGGCTTTGGGAAGCTATTGTTTGGCGGTCACTCAAGCGAAGCATTGCTTTGTGTTCCGTATGCCAAATGCCAAATCCCAATTACCAATGACCAACTGCCAAAGCAACCTTTATTGAATTAGGTGTATGCGGAGGTTCTTCTACGCTAGCAGTTCCCGAAATTCGCGTGACAAAGCAACCTTGTTGTCACGCAATGTCATTTGACATTCTTCGATCGATCTCCGCCATGTTAGTTTAGTAGAGTCGAATTTCGAGATTTTGAGGAGAGTAGGTTTACCCTACCCTTATCAGGGTATCTTTGCCTTTCAAAAAATGTCTAAATACGAGTATAATCATTTGCTTTTTGAAATCAGCAAGAAACTTGATGCGAGCGAACTGAGAGAATTGGTTTTCATGTGCAGAGACGACATACCGAAGGGCAGTGAAGACAGCATTCAAGATGTACTCACGTTATTTAAAGAGCTTGAAAATCAGAATTGTCTTGGAATTGACCGCCTGGATACGTTGAAAGAAACATTGACGATGTTGAAGAAACGACAGCTGGTTAAGAAGGTGGCGGAGTTTGAAAACAAAAGAAAAGGTATGTGGCGCCGTTAAAATTTATAAGCCGGACGTTTTTATACGGCCATAATTTCTTGTTTACAGGCTGGGTTGTTTCAAGGTTGGGCTATAGAATACAGGGCCACCTATATCTTTCAAATGAGGTGAATGGTTTGCTTCGTGCCGCGCCCAAGGAGCTAGATATTTTAAAACACGTACATAATATAATTATTCGTTCTCTACAACCAAATCCAAACGAGCCAAACGATCCACAATCGTAGTGTCTAGATTCCCGGCAGCCGGGAAGTGTTTTCAAAATACTAGATACCCGGGAGTCTAAAATTTTTATCGAATTTTTCACGAAATATCTCGTTTAATTCTTTTGAGAATTAAGAAATTGTCCAGCTTGGGCATCACACTATAAAAATCTCGATAGTTGTGACACTTATTGTTATATTAGAAAAAATTCGTGCTGACTCGCCGAGTCAACTCTCACGGAAATTTCTCCACACAAATTATCACTGAAACCTCTCGAGAGTATTCTATCTTTGTTCAGAAATGCCAAGCGATTCTAAATGATGTTTTCGTTTTCCCGGCGGTACCAATCAATGAAAAGCAATAATCAATATAAGCAATAACAATCAATAATAATCAATACCAATTAATTGATTGGTATTGGAAATCAATAAAAATCAATGCCTTGGAGTTGAGTGAGTATCGATTTTCATTGATTATCATTGATTAATATTGATTTTCATTGAAAATTCGATTCCAATAAACGCCCTAATAAAGCGTAATTGTTCTGATTTGTGACAAAAGTTTGCTTTTGTAAAAAGAATAAATAAATTTTAATACAACAACAAAATTAACTGAACAACAACATTTTATTACCTATTTAATTGTATATCTATCTGGCACGCAGACAGACACGATTAAGTGTTCGTATTATAGAGGGAGTTACATTTTTAGCACCATGAAGTTATATTTGCCGGGATAACAGGATGTCTGTCATAGCGAAGTGTCTGCAAGGCGGACAGAGAAAGAACGGCACGAGAACGAGAACGTCACGAGAACGGCAGAGATGGTCAAGGTAGCTGCCGTTTTCAACGCGAGAAGACCTGCTTTCACATATTTTGTAACGGCAAGTGGCAGAGTCGGCAAGTTTACATTTCCCGTTTGCGGTACACGCGATGGTTTTTAATGGGTTTATAACTACCCCATTAGAGAGATTAAGCATTGCGTAATTTTTACCCGCGAACGGCAGGGATAGTCATGGTAGCCGCCGTATTTGTACGCGACGAGCTCTGCTTTTATACACTATAGGACGGCAAACGGCAGACGACAAGCTTACATTTCCTGTTTGCGTTATACGCGAAGCTTACAGTAATAGAGAGATTAAGCATCGCGTTTCCGGCATACGGCAAACGGGAAGCACCAGCTTGTCGTTTGCCGTTTTACAAAGAATGAGAGAGATAAACCATCGCGTATACTGCAGTGTAAGCTTGTTATCTGCCTTTTGCCGTCGCACAGTATATGAAAGCGGGTCTCGTCGCGTAGAAAATGGCGGCTGCCTCGACCATCCTTGCCGTTCGCGGATAAAAATTACGCGATCCGGCGATGCTTAATCTCTCTAATCTCTCTAATTCTCTGCAAACGACAAGTTGACGTTTGCTATTTGTCGTAAGTTTATTTAAATTCTTAAGCACTCTAGCTAGTCAATGCAGTCTAGTAAAAGATAAACGTTTCTCAAACATACCTTACATGCATCGTTTGACAGCACAACATTAAAATTAACAAGTAGTAAAATAAGCATTTACTTTTTCAATCTGGAAAAAAAACAGTTCTATGCAACCTGAACGTGCAAAAATTGACCAACATTTACCCGTGCAACTGAAAGAGAAGATAAAATAAGAGAGAGGTGGCCAAGCTGCCCCCGATCATTCAGAACTTTGAACGCGTTTCCGCGTTCTCCCCTCTTCTTACTAACGGAAAACATTTCTCCTTCGTTCACGTGAAAAGGATACTGATGGTATCCTTTTACGACACAGAATATGGCTATTGCGACCTCTAATTGCTTTGACATCTTCCGTTGAGGCCGCCGGGGAATCAAGGTAACAGTCGCCAAATCTGATCTCAAATGCCTTGAAACGCGGGTTTTTACATTGCACGATCAGTTATTGATTATCTGTAAAAATCAATAATAATCAATAGCAATTAAGGAGTCTGGGTGAGTGAGTATCGATTTTTATTGATTGGTTGAAGCAATCAATATCAATCAATGGATTATTATTGATTATTATTGATTGTATTGATTGGCAATCAATGATTGATTTTCATTGATTGGTACCGCCGGGTCGTTTTGTAATGGACGAATTCTCCAAACTTGGGCATACTATAGAATCTGACGGGCACAGTTTTCAAAATACTAGTTACCCGGCAGTTTGAAATTCTCATAGAATTTTTATTAAATATCTCATTTAACTCTCCTGAGAATAGTCGGTCTTTGTTAAGAAATCTCAAGCGATTATTTTTTGGAGAATTTTTACCGTGGTAAATGACCCTTTCGCCACGGGAAACTGCATTAAGTGAGTGTGATCGATAATTCCCGAGATAAATTTCCCGTGGTAAATGGCCAGTTGGAAAATAACGACTGGAACCAGGACCGGACCCTGGACGGGACTCTGGACTGGACTATAGAAAAGATGGACTGGACTAACCTTTATTAAATTGTATAAATATTAAATGGAGTTAATATTTTACTAATTAGTTAAAAATTGAATGGATGGACTGGACTAACTTTTATTAAATTGTATAAATATTAAATGGAGTTAATATTTTACTAATTAGTTAAAAATTGAAATTTAAAAAAATGAAACTAATTTAAATAATTAAAAATTTAAAATAAAGTAAAATTAAAAAAAGACAGCTTATTTTATAATTTAATAATTTAAAGTTGGCATGAATGTTAATGATCATTGAGTAGTCAATTTACCAGAAACTCACGCTCCTCCACGGTAGTGCGTAGCTTGCGCGATATAAACTTTGATCTACGTGTAGCCTGCCGGTGAGTAAAAGACGTTTTGTTTTCAGGCTTAAAAAGTGTTGACAGATTTAAACCATGGAAGAACGAGTTACAGTTCCTTGTATGCAAAAAAAAAAAATAATAAATAAATAAATAAATAAATAAATAAATGAAATGGGGAAAACATCCGACAGTAGTACGATTTACAGAACGATTCGATGTCGACGTTCCAACATTTTTACTTTCAAATTCGTCTGTAGATTGGCCATGTCTGCATGAGGCTGGCGCGAGAAAACTTCCCGTATCTGGTGTGCGAAATGTCTTGATGAATTAGAAAAAACTAAGACCTAAACGTTAAGAACATTTCACACGTATCATAGAGCAGCGTGAGTTTCAGGTAAATTGACTACTCAATGATCATTATAATGTTCATGCTAACTTTAAATTATAAAATTAAGCTGTATTATCTCTGCTGTATTATTTAACTTTTTTAAAAATTGTACTTTATTTTTAATTTTTAATTATTTAAATTATTATTTTTTTAACTTCAATTGTTAACTAATTAGTAGAATATTAATTCCATTAAATATTTGTACAATTTAATAAAAGTTAGTCCAGTCAATCCATAATGTCTCATCACGTGACCTCGCATTTGCCAGTGATCGCCGAGGCAAGCAGTGGCTGTCAAGACACCCTTTCCAAGGCCTCTTGTCTGTCGGTCTTCTTTTGTCAGGATTTGCAACGTCAAGAAAACTTCTCTTGCAACGAACAGATACATGCTTTCGAAAATTTGTTTGAAGGATGACACGACAAACGAAATTTGCGCGCGCTTGAACGCGTAAGCATCCAACTGCTTGTCCACGCATATGACGACACTCTTGCACTGTGTTAACCAAATAAGTGCTTTAAAAAACTGAAAACCGTTGGGAAAAAAGTTCTTCTCTTAATAGCTATTTGTTTTATCCACGGTTTTAGCTAGACACAGTAGTTCTGATGTCAACGACAGGAAAAACTGTAACTGACGCGTACAGCTAGCTTGTACGCGCGATATAGCGCGCGATATAGCGCGCAGACTTCGAACAGCCTGATCAAATGCCTCAATTAGAATTCTGAACGAAACCGATCAGAAGAGCGCGATATAGCGCGCGCATATATTTAATTTTGCTGCGTGTTTTGTACTGATTTGAGCTTTCAGCACTGATGCATTTACCAAGATTTTTCCGCTATCCTTTGTTCAAGACGGCTTTTGGAAATACAATGTAACCCTTTTTATACTCATTTACTTGAACTTGCTTCGGTCTAAATTCGTTTTATTCCTCAAAGAATTTTCATATTTAACTCTGCAAACGTGCGCGAATTTCCTAAATCAGCTCGCCGTCAATTCAAAGCATTGACTGAAAGTACCCACACTTTGATGGTTTTATTCAGCTTGAAAAACCTGGAGGGATCTGGAGGGATCTGATGTTTTAAGTCGTTATGATATTAAGGAATACGTTGTTAATGTTAAAATGCTAGTGATGCTTCGATTAAGAAGGAGGAACAACTGCACTTTCCTGGTATTTTCGGGGATGATCGCCATTTTCCTGCGAGCGGAAAATGATATTTTCTAAGGACGAGAAATGAGGATTAAACTTAGAAATATAAATGAAATTCTTGCATTGTATTTCTTTTCTGTTACCAACGAACTATATTCTCTGATTCCCAAGTCTCCCATAATTAAAACCATAAAATGAGACTACCG
The DNA here is from genome assembly GCA_022457155.1 of Cladopsammia gracilis. Classification (NCBI taxonomy): domain Eukaryota; kingdom Metazoa; phylum Cnidaria; class Anthozoa; order Scleractinia; family Dendrophylliidae; genus Cladopsammia; species Cladopsammia gracilis. The sequence continues at coordinate 531,179 of JAJGOT010000420.1, read as the reverse complement.
GCAAAATCACCGAGATATGAGATTTTACAAAAAGTTTGTTTATTCGCTTCAAATGTCGCCGGTAACTCGTTGCGTTGCATCATGGGATAGGCTTCTAACCCCCCCCCCACCCCCCCCCCCCCTGCTCTCGGTGAAACACGACCAATATCTGATGCAAATGAGAAAGAACAGCAAATACAACAACGCTGGATTGAACAAGTGGCTTGAAATCCTTTCTCGAGAACATTAACCACCGAAACTCTGCTGGAGCGAGAACGGCGACTTGAAATTCAACGCGATCGAGCAACAAAGAAACAAGGACAGCATCGATTACAAAGACTTCGAACAGCCTGACCAAATGCCTCCATTAAAATTCTGAACGAAACTGATCAGAAGAGACGACACCGACTGGAAGTGTTAGACAAAATGATTCTGTTTATAGACGCAACGAGAGCAAACACTGATTACAGGAAAGGCTCAAAGAAGAAGAACGATTAAGAAATCTAGCTCAAATCACCGCACTTTAATCCGCTCTTTAATTCTCTTCAATTGAAACAACCTACATTTAAAGACAAGCAATCTTAAGCTTATATACAACCCTCCATAAATTATTCTTTAATCTACCTTTTGCAAAAAAAAAAAAAGATTTCAAGTAGCTGAACAACTGACACGCAGATCATAAGAGGATATTTTTCAATATAAAAAATTAGTACTCAAACACTGGAAACTATTGTCTTAGTACATGCTGTAAATTGATCATTATTGATTTTCTCGCATACATTGCTTATGATATTTGCAAAGAATATGTTGCTTCATTTTGAATATTCATGTTAAACTTTTGTAATCAATTTCGTAATTCTCATGACCTGTATCCTATTAACTCCTGCAATCTCAACCATTCAAGCGAATAGTGAATTTAATTAGCAATTATTTGATACACAGTACATAGAACAACAGCTACATACGTATGTAAAGGGAACAGGTTAATTTTGGGAGATAGCACTCACAAACTTCAGCCCACATCGCTAAAATTTTGCAGTGCATCCTCCCCCGAGCTTCGCGAGGTTCTGCGAGACACGTATTTCTAGTATAAATAATAAATACGACAGCGTGCGATGACGGAAATCCGCCCTGGGAAATCATGGGTCGTCTCACATCTTTATGCGCCGATCAATTCGAAACATCGACATCCCCCCCCCCCCCGGCATGCCCCGGGCATTTGAACGTTTTCTGTGCCCGGGGAGTCGGTAATTTGATGTGAAAGGCCATCCCGGGGGTGGGGAATTTCAACCGGAAGTGTCAAGTTCAAAATAATTTTTTTTGGCCGGTGCCTATCAAACGCACGTGGTAGCAGTTCAGTTTCAACATGGAGCTTTTTATGAATGGGATTCCGTGATTAATAAAGATTATTGAATTGAATTGATTGAATTTAAAGGAAAAATATCGTTTTTGTTAGTGAACGGCTAGTGAAAAAAGTGCTGACAAAGCTTTGCATTGTTTTTGAAGGTATGTATGAATAGTTAAAATATGTTAAATATTTATTAATCGTAGATTTTTAAGTAATGGTCCTAGTAAGAACTAGGCAACCTAACGACAGGGTATGCAGAAAGGTGTTAATTGTGGTATTGTTGAAACCGTCCACAACATTGGCTAAAACAAGAAAATCTAACACCACTTCATCAGGTAGCGCATTTATTTCTCTCTAGTTTACTAATTGGATTCCCTTTTTGTTAAAAAATAATCTGTAACAAAAATTCTATGTGGGAAACATGGAAAATTAGAAGCCTTTCTTGGCCCTTGTTTTGGAGTCTCACGATTGGATGAAATCTTGTAACACAAAAGAAACATCACTTTAAAATAAAGTTTCAGTACATTTTATTTCAAAAAGATGTTGTTCATAGGTTGCTGTATTCTCAGTGAGAAAATCTAAACAATCTTATATGTGGGGAAAGCGAAATGCCGAAGAACAATAGAGGATTGCCTTGTTCTTCTCCGCATTGTTTCTTAAAATATAGCTTCAATTGCCATTCAACGCGTACTAGATTTCGAAGTCAAGGTTGCTGACTGTATTGCCAGTCTATTAAATGTCCGCAGAGCTTGAACGGCCATTGATTGAAAGGAAAAACGCTGTAAAATGAACAACAACCTCTTTAAAACAAAAAATTTATTAGGGAAACATTTGTCAGTTGCTATAAAACGCGGTTAGAATAATAAATTTTCACCTCATGGAATGACGCTTGCTAGCGATATGTTCAAAACCCAACAGCTACACCAAAAATGAAGCCTATTTTTTTTCTCACTAAAAACATTTTATCTTTAGGAGGGGCATTTGACAGTCAAATCCAGTGCTAGGGTGGGGTATTAGAATACAATTTTGGCCCAAGGGGCGGGAATTTGAACAAGTCGATCTTCAAAAGTTCATATGCCCAGGGTATTACCCGGGGGAGGGAGGAAGGGGGAGGGGGGAGGGGTGTTGATGGAATTGATCGGCGCATTACTCGGTAGCGTATAAACTGAGAGAAACGTGTGTCACAACCATCAAGATTTTATAGTGTGCCCAAGTTCGACAATTTCTTTAACTTCGAAGCCAAGATAATGTTTGAAATCGCTCAAGATTTCTAAACAAAGATCGACTATTCTCAGAAGAATTAAACGAGATATTTCGTGGAAATTCGATAAAAATTTCAGACTGCCGGGTATCTAGTATTTTGAAAACACCTCCCGGCTGCCGGGTATCTAGACTCTACGTTGAATATACATAGTCAATCATTTCTCGTTCTTTGCATCCACTGCCGAACAAACGAGTCATCTCATGCATGTGCTTTCAAAAGTGGCTCAACATTCTACTGCTCCAGTGCATAGTCGCGAAACTTGCGATTTCCTTGCACGTTACCAAGGCCCAGCAAGAGTGAGTTTTTTTACTGTTATTCATCTCACTGCTGCCTCACCAGAGCAGTTAATTTCGTAGTCTGAAGTGGGCGAGAAAGCGGCTGATACTGGTTCCTTCTGCATGTACCGGAGCACATATTACATAAAACAAAAGGGACATGAAGAACGACAATAATACAAATGCAAAACAAGACTAAAAATACAATACCTGACAAACAATAGAAGACCATGGGTACCGGTACATGCAGAAAGACCCCTGACACTTCAAACTATTGATATCGTTGATTTATAATATTTATATATAGGTCATTATACAGTTACCTGAATTCATCTTTGTGTGATTTCAGCCCAGTCAGTTGGTATCATTTCTTCGTTGAAGCGGACGGCAGGTACCTTGATAGGAGGTAAGTCAGACAGCATAGACAGGAATCATTAATTGGAAAACCTTCAAAGACTTCTAAAGAACGTCATTTAATTTGTCTACCGCTATTTACAAATCATGATGTTATCTTGTCAAAGGCATTAATAATTCATGACGAGAACACAAAGGAAATCACTACCGTGAAGGAGGTTTTGATATCCTGTCTTAATTTGCATAGATTTTGGCGATTTTATTCCTTCGTTTTCTCCGCATTTAACGACCAGTTTGAGAAGCTATATCAAACACTCGAAAGAGCGTTTCATCAGGTATCCAAACACCTTTAGGTGAGTTAAAAAAAAAACTCGGCTGCGCCTCGTTTTTCAACCCACTTCGCGGTGTTTGGATATCCTGATAAAACTCTGTTCCTCGTGTTTGATATATTACTAAATTGTGAGTTCTATTACCCGTGAAATGATGAATATGACAACGTGTATATGTGTGGTTCTTTCACAGCGGTTAGGTTGGTGTGTAATTTCCGTACGCTTGCTAGTGGTGCTTTATTGGTTGGCAGTGGCTTGGTTCTGCGCAGTTGCAACAGTTTTGAAGAATTTGTTGATGCTTTCAACAAGGTTGTTTTACCTGCTTTTACGAAACTTGTTGAGCTTAGTGAAAAAAGCTCTCTCTGCTTCACAGTTCAAGCAGAAACACCATCAGTTTTGAATGAATTATGGAGCATCTACAAGAACGGAACATTGAAGCATCGTCTTCGAGAATTCCTTGTAACTGAAGAAATCAAACAGCTGGCCAGTGGAGAAGACATTGAGGTGACTTTGTATATCGATGAACACGAGTACAGAGAAGCATATCTTGATCTGATGCTTCAACAAAATCAAGGTGAAGAAAAACAAAAATACTGCATGTGTTTCCGGTTACCCAACCGACGCTGTTTTCCCAACCTCGTGCCAAGCGCCTTCTCCGCCTTCCAAATGGCGGGCTGCTCGTGGAAACCCCTGGATTAGGCTGCCAAAATACTCCAAGAATCCTGGCGTGTTTTGTCGCGTAAAACGTTTAAACAACGGTTTCAGATGTCAGAAAACAAACCCAGCTACCAATCACTGGAAATAACCTCAGAAAATGCCACTTCATCGTGCTTCACGTGAGAAAACACTCCGTGATTCTTGGTGTATTAAATCATGTTTCACGTGAGAAAACACTCCGTGATTCTTGGTGTATTAAATCGTGTTTCACGTGAGAAAACACTCCGTGATTCTTGGTGTATTAAATCGTGTTTCACCTGAGAAAACACTCCGTGATTCTTGGTGTATTAAATCGTGTTTCACGTAAGAAAACACTCCGTGATTCTTGGTGTATTAAATCGTGTTTCACCTGAGAAAACACTCCGTGATTCTTGGTGTATTAAATCATGTTTCACGTGAGAAAACACTCCGTGATTCTTGGTGTATTAAATCGTGTTTCACCTGAGAAAACACTCCGTGATTCTTGGTGTATTAAATCGTGTTTCACGTGAGAAAACACTCCGTGATTCTTGGTGTATTAAATCGTGTTTTACGTGAGAAAACACCCCGTGATTCTTGGTGTATTAAATCGTGTTTCACGTGAGAAAACACTCCGTGATTTTTGGTGTATTAAATCGTGTTTCACCTGAGAAAACACTCCGTGATTCTTGGTGTATTAAATCATGTTTCACGTGAGAAAACACTCCGTGATTCTTGGTGTATTAAATCGTGTTTCACGTGAGAAAACACTCCGTGATTCTTGGTGTATTAAATCGTGTTTCACCTGAGAAAACACTCCGTGATTCTTGGTGTATTAAATCGTGTTTCACGTGAGAAAACACTCCGTGATTCTTGGTGTATTAAATCGTGTTTCACCTGAGAAAACACTCCGTGATTCTTGGTGTATTAAATCATGTTTCACGTGAGAAAACACTCCGTGATTCTTGGTGTATTAAATCGTGTTTCACGTGAGAAAACACTCCGTGATTCTTGGTGTATTAAATCGTGTTTCACCTGAGAAAACACTCCGTGATTCTTGGTGTATTAAATCATGTTTCACGTGAGAAAACACTCCGTGATTCTTGGTGTATTAAATCGTGTTTCACCTGAGAAAACACTCCGTGATTCTTGGTGTATTAAATCATGTTTCACGTGAGAAAACACTCCGTGATTCTTGGTGTATTAAATCGTGTTTCACGTGAGAAAACACTCCGTGATTCTTGGTGTATTAGATCATGTTTCACGTGAGAAAACACTCCGTGATTCTTGGTGTATTAAATCGTGTTTCACGTGAGAAAACACTCCGTGATTCTTGGTGTATTAAATCGTGTTTCACGTGAGAAAACACTCCGTGATTCTTGGTGTACTTTGGCAGCCTGATCCAGTGCTTTCCACGCCCGGTCCGCCATGTTGAAAGCGGAAAACGCCCTGGGGACGAGGTTTCTGTTTTCCATCCGAAATTACTTCACAACAGAATGTGAATTAGAACCGCGGAAATCAAACCTTTGAATAGATTGTTGTACTGAAAAATATCGCGAAGGAGATGTGCAGTCACTCGCCAAGTGAAATCAACTGTCAGCATTTATGGTGAAATGCTATAGAGGCACGCATTGCAATTGTCACAATCTTTAAAGATCTTAACACAAGCCTGATGAGATTATCGATTATGTGCTGGGTGGGCGTATTCAATAGCCATACTTTTGCTTACGCAAAACAGTTTTCTTTTAAAGTACAATCGGATATATAACACTTTTTTGCTATTTTTTTTTTACCGTCATGCAGCTTCTGAAAGGAAAGGTCAAACACGACAAAGACGTCGAAAGAACTCGGATTCGTTTCTTTTTCTCAGCCCAACGGAGGATGAAATGACATCGGTAAAACTGGAACAGGCAGAAAATAAATGGAATTTCAAGATACAAGAACTTGCAAGAGAAAACGAGAAACTTAAAACTGAGGTTGTTATGGCGGAAGATTTACTAAGGCTCGTGGAAGGAAAATGTAGAAATGGTAAATAACGCTGTTTTTTGTTGTTGTTGTTGGAATTGTTTTATTTCAGTGATTGAAGCAATTACGGATAACGTCTCTCAGAGAGACTGTTACACTAAGCTCGATTTCCAGCCGTTTTCTGCGCCCGCGTCCCGGCTTCGCGGAGGAGGATCTGAAAAGAGGACTCCTTCATAAAACGGCTGGAAATGGAGACTTCACTGGCAGTTTACTGCTAGATTTATTTGTATATTTTTTGTATATTGCGTTGAACAAAACCACATAAGTAACCAGCGGCACATAAAACACCCGTCGACGTGCCTTGTAAGCTTTTGTAATGGCATTACTTTAAATTCTTTTCACTCTCTTTTTTCCAAACCTCACTGAAGGACTTGAATACGTCAAATGGCCTCAAATGACACGGCGAAGACATTCTGATTCGAGTCTTTATTGTAAACCAAGTGAAAATGAACAAGGGCGTTTTCTTGGAGACGAAAAATATGCGTTTGTGCAGAATTATGTGGACAACATCGATGACAGACGCAGCAACACAACATCGACAAGTGACAGTGGAATAGGAACACATGGAGCACCATCTGAAATTGATACTTTTGGTAATTGTTTTCATTTATTGTTTCAGATTACCGTATTTAATTTTATGTTACGAAGTAAACTTTTTATTTTAGCACCGTGTAATTTTAAACACACTTGATTGCATGCGCTAGGCCACACAGCTTAGGTCAGTTGTGAGCTGTGCTGTGCGTGCGCTGATCACGTAATCATAATTTTGAATAAACACCACACAAAAATTACGCACGGATCGAAATGCACCAATCACTGACTTGAGTCATCACACCAAAACTGACCGATGACAGCAACAACCAGACATAAATACCATCAACTGACGGTTTACCATTCACATTCATCATTCATCATCAACAACAACAGTTCTTTTAATTTCAAACTACACTTATAATGCAATATTATGCTTTTGCAAGGAACTACCAAATTTATAGCTTTTATCTCGTGAATACGCGAAGCGTTGAACGAGATGTAGTATACGGTGGCAAATATGCAAGTTTTCACTCCTTCCATCAGCTGTAAACTTTTATTCGTATCTCCGTTGACCAGTGTATTAGGCTATATGTAATTGCGCTTATAATTCAACACATTGATACAATGCCCAAATATGGTCATTAAACTCTCGATGTACGTAGGCCTGCATGACGTATATCTAATGATGGATGTAAATTGAGTACTAAAGCCATGACGTCACGTTGCGTGGCAACGGAAAAATTTGGGTCTAAACAAAACGGATGGAGTAAGTCATGGCGGCACTTTCGATATCATCGCTGGCTTTCTTTTTCTCTGATGAGCAGACGTCCTTAACAAGAGGTGAAAATCATTATCAATCTAATCACATAGAAAGTTTTTCCTTCAGTGATGGTGTCATTCGTGGTATAGTTCACGCTAGCATGAAGAAAAAAGTGTATAAAGTGACGGTAAGTGATCGATACTTTCAACCATATTGATTCTTGTCTATTCTATCAACCAAATGGCTTTTATGCATTTTGTGGCTTGACTCAGTCATGTTGATCGTTATTATATCGTAAAGATAACATTTTTAGAATACAAATATTTCAAAGAAAGCTTAAATCGATGATTTGGAGGCCTAAACACAACCTTTTAAGAGACCCAACTCGTGAAGAACGCAGTGAACTTTTCCAAAGGCTGAAAAACTATGGTAAATTTACTGGACTTTATTGGCTCCTGAGCCCTGAACCACAGACTCGGTCTAAGTCCTTGCCGGTTGCTACAGTAGAGGATGTTATCTTCCAAGAGGAATTTCTACAGTTGCAAGGCCTCCATGAACAACGTCAGTATTTTCTGAACAAAGTCAGTGTTGAATGGAAAACTATTGAAGATGTAAGCCGCCTTACTGCCGGACAAAGGGACAATCCTTCTTGGCAAATGATCAGGAGGGGTCGACTGACAGCAAGTAACTTTGGTTCGGTTTTAAATGGCAAGCGTGTTACCCCGTCCTTAATCAAACGCCTTCTCGGTGAATACGATCTGTCAAGGGTGAAAGCTGTCCAATGGGGGGTATGCAATGAATCTGAAGCCATTAACGCATTCAGGCTGAAGACTGGCCTGGATGTGGTGGAAACAGGTGTGTGGCTACACCATTCCGGAGTCCTCGGTGCCTCTCCTGATGGATTGGTTGGAGAACATAGTGTTCTAGAGGCTAAGTGCCCCTATACATACACCGAGATTTGACTGTTGAGGAAGCCATTAAGACCAGCAACTTTTACCTTGAAAAGAAGGATGGGGAAATTGTGTTGAAACGTGACCATGTTTACTGACACCAAGTCCAGGGCCACTTATTTCTCACCAAGAGAAAGAAGTGTTACTTTGTCGTCTGGACGCTGAAAGATTTTGTAGTTCTTGAAATTCAGCGGGATGAATCTTGGGAGATTAAGATTGAAGAACTAAAAGAGTTTTATTTAAGACACCTTTTCCCTAATACTTTAAGAAAATGTATAATATCAGTCTGCTCAGTCTGCAGGATTTGCACATGTATTTGTACATTTGGACTTATGTGCAGTAGTACATGTATAATGAATCATAAAAATTTATTTTGATGTTATAAAACATGAATGCATATACAACATTAAGAAGGAATTAAATCACTCGAATTGCTTCACTTCCTCTGCAGGCATCCTGAACTTAAACAAGTACCATAACAAAAGCCTACTGACAGAAGATCTTAAAGAATATGATGATTAAAGAACAATAAAAAGTACACCCAAACTGTACAATATTGCTTTTGAAAATATCACTTATGTATTCACTTTCTTCATGGGTAGGTTACAGAAACTGGCAATGTCAGCATTAAATTTCCTAGTCAAAGTCTGTTCCCTCACACCCCTCCTTAATTAAAGGAAACTGGAAGTTGACAATAGCTGCACATAACTGAAACACTTTGTCATTATTTGTGAGACCTTAAGAATGGAGGGGCAAAACTAAGAATTTTAAAATCTTTGAGCCTTCGTTTGCCTCACTTTCAGTAAATTTACCATGTTCAAGAAATGGTGGAATGTTCACAGACACACCCTTACGAACAATGTCTTGAATGAGAAATCCTTTGTCTGCCAAGATCGATCAGATCACCAGGAACAAAGTGCTTTAGAAAACCAGATTGCTGGACAAGCTCTTTGTCAGAGATGGATCTAGGGTAGAGGTTGCTGATGTAGGTCAACACCCCATTAGGTGCAACCCCAGTCAAAACTTTGAAGGAGTTCATCCCACGGTAACTTGAATAGGTCACATTTTGTTGACTCATAAGGCTTGGTGTGGCCACTTCAATGTCAGTACAATCAATAATAACTCTGCAGCTCGAGAACTCTGAAAAAGATGATGGCGAACAACTCGACTTTCCATCCACAATAATAAGAAATGGAGGCCTTGAATTTAGCTGTATAATCCACTACAATTGTGAAAATCTCCTTTGTTGGTAAACCAGTTTCCATTCTGATTACTTCAGAACTCAAGATTGAAACAGAGTAATGTGTTTTCTGACACTGCATGGTGTCCTGGTGATAGTTCAGCTCCTGCTTTGCTAAGTTTAATTCTGCGTCTAAGATTATTTGCTGAGTTGGAGTTGAGGATCTTTCATCCCATGTATCTGAAGATTCCCGTGTATCTGAAGACTCTGCAGATTTGGCATTAATGATGGCCATGGTATCTTTAACAGTCGGTAACTTATTAACCAATGATTTGGGTTTCTTTTCCTTTTTCGGTGGAGTTTTTGTGAGGGGAATAGTTTGTCAGCATTCCGCTTGAAGATTTCCGGCCCTGCAGATATTCTTTCCACCTCTGAAATGACAGCTGCACATTATTGGCATGCTTGCTTGGTTTTCTGTCAGCTCTCCTGATATAGAACATTAGCCTTCGGATCAACATTAAGAGGTTTAAACAGCGCAAAAATGTTAGCTTAAACTATCGCAATACTACTTGTGCCTTACATATCTCGCCATCCATTTACGAAGCTCAAGTATTTCTTTATCACCGTTATCATTGTAAACAAACTCGCACCAAAATTGCAAGATGGTGAAAAAACACACAAAAACAGCAAACATTCAGCCTACCTTAGCAAGCGAACCCATCGGTCATATTCCTCCTTTTTCTTCTCTGGATTTGGAAACAGAAAGAACTGGCAAGTATGCGATTCCGAATGATGGTTACAATCCGGCGGAGTGAAGCAATGCATGTTCGTGGCCTTTGTCGCCTTTCGCTGTGGGAATCGACCACCTACGCTCACATAAATTTCTCCCTTAAATCGCACGTACAGCTTCAAACGTTTGCATCGAGCACAACAATGGAGTCCATAAACCATTGTTTTTTTTTTCATTCTTTGAAATAGAAAGTCCTATATGCCGAGAATATTTAGTGAACAATACGAAACCGTAATTAACAATGGCGTCCGTATTGCAGCCTGGTTTTGTTTAGACCCAGAAAATGGTTGTCATGACAGCGTGACATCACACTTTAGAACTCTATTTCGCATTTAGAAAGAAAGTGAAAATGACCGCTACCTCAGTGCAATTTTGTGTCTTTGGAAGATAAAATGCGTGCACTATAGTTACAAAATGGAAAAGAAAGAAAAAAAAAAGAGAGGAAAAGAAAAGAGAAAAATTATTGATTACATGATTGGACAGAAACGGCGTGAAATTTTCTCGCTGTGTCGCAGTGTTTCTTGGCGAAGCTGAATGAAAGCTGACAAAGCTGGTTCATGTAGTTTCAACCGCTCGACACGAGTGAATGAAGGAGCGCAATTTTCGGAAAATGCCTTATAGTAATCATCTCTGGGATTTGATATAGACTTGATATTTCCCAGGAAAGTTTCTGATCTTTGTTTTAAAGGTACTGAAGGTCTTGAAGTTAAACGATCCCGCCATTACGCGAATTACGGTTGTAGGAACTAAATCGAGCAAGTTTGTAAGCAACAGCGATCGTTTCTGACAATTTGCACTTTAGTCGATGTTTTGAAAATTTGGTGCGGATAGAATGGACTGAAAAGCCACATTAACTACAGGCAGAAGCTCATAACAGAGTTCTACGTGATAAGCTTCTGCTACAGGTAACGATGTTTTAAACGTTTATCGTGTCTTTAAGCTGTGAATTTTTGTAAAACACGCTGTCCTTGCTGCAGTTCTTTCAGACTTTTCACCGCTCTGTTTAGGTCGCCGTGTGTTTGTTCAATTTGTTTTGATTCCAAATTGAACTTTTTGAAACACAAAACACTTGTCACTAAGCAATTCCGGTCACTACTCTGTCCCGTTCTTTACGCAGGCGAAAGCTTTTCGTATGAAACTCTCAATTAATGTACGCTAAATTACTTTTAATTTGGCAAAATTTTCATTCGCTGCTTAAGTTGTTGTGTAAGAAATGGCGCAAGGTAAAATATTGTATCAGTAAACCGTTTTACTTAATAAAAGTTTGTATATCTCAATGAATTTTTCTCGAAACTGCGAAACAGTTATAGCGGAGCTCTTGCCTGGCCGAAGGCCAGGCTGCGCAGCCCCATACTCATAGAACCAGAGAACCATAGAACCCATGGCCGTCATTTTTCATGGTCATGGCTAGCGGAATGTTTCGCGGGCGCGTTGTCACACCGCCGCCGGCGCCGCCGCCGCCGCAGTCACTTAGGGCTAACTCGCGGGCGCGTAGACCGTCGCAAAACATGCGCGTATGACGCCACACCGGGATCTTTGCAATTTTCACGTCACCTGGGAAAACACTGCTGTGTTTTAGCGGAGAAAACCGTTTAAATTAAAGTCGTTATTCTCCTGAATTTTTTCGCGGTTTGCTACTCAAGACAGGGATACTAATTATGGGATACTCTGAAGCCGCCATAGTGGAAATAGAAGAGCTTTCAGAGATAAAATCTTGCTTCGAGGATGGGAGCAATGCGGGAAGATGTTTGTCACTTCGGGTTTCATAACTGAAGAAGCGGAGATTTAAACAATTTCCAAGCAGTGGATGGACTTAAAGGTAAAACAAAATACATTTTTCGATGGGAATTTATGTTGATATCAATCTGTGATTGACTTTTTTGTGTTCTCACTAGTTTTCGGGAGAATTATTTATAACACTCGCTCAATTAAATTCAGTTGTTTTGATTTCTTTCATCGGAGACATCTCGGCCTCTTAATGGTTCGCGTTTTGCTTTTAAACATAAACTTATGGAGATTTGAATAAAATTTTTCGAAAGAAGATTGTGTTGTCCATTTTTATGTGTTTGTTCATTCATTACATAGGTTGAAAAGCGATTTTATGTAAACAAAACAAAACAAGACTTGGATACTTCACACGCGTGGTGTTATGCAAATATGTTTGTGTATTTTTTGCAATTTTGATTTCCAAATCAGTTTCTCGGACAATTTTTATAAGCAGCAGGTGTATTTTATTTGGAAATTAGTCGTACTAATTTTTCTAGACGGAGAAAAAGTTGTTTTTGTGAACTTTTGTACGGTCTAAATGTACTGTGCAAACGGTCGCGTAAGTCTGTTTTTGAGAATTGCTAAAATTAAAAGATAGGCCCGGTCGTCAATTTTATTCTTGTGCTTCCGACCTTTCACCTCAGTTAAGTTTATCATCGACTTTCTGTTCAAAGAGCGACGCTGTTAGGCTCAGGCTATCTATATATATATTAGTGCGAAAGCTTGCGAAATATCGACGGATACTGTTTTTCTTTTAATAATTCAACACATTGATATAGGTGCTCTCGGTGCGTGTAATACATCGGTCGATCATTCACAAGCTGTCGAAGAAACTGCGGAGTTCATTTGGATTTTACGAGACACAGTACGGTAAATGTATGAATAATTTTGCGTTTAAAGGCGTTCAATTTTTAAAAAAATATCGAACCGTATTAACCTCACGAGATCAATCGATTTGGTGGCGCATTTATACTGATATCATAACTTATTTTAAAAGCTAACGCAACGATCTCCTTGAGTGAAGTGTTATTCATTCGCGTTACAAATATCTTTTTATTTTGCACAAAATAAGAGATCGTTTGGCCTTTTTTACGGCGAGAAGAAGCTTTTACCTATATTGCGCCTAACAATATAGCGCATTTCGGCGCATTAACTAAACTGGAAAGTCTTCCTTGCTCGCGTTTCTTTGGCTTTCATTATCATCGCTCCTCTCTTGTGGTTGTTTCGTGTACTGAGGATGTGTTCTTCCCAACACTTCACATCATCCACTGACAGGCAACACTCCTTAGCAATGTTTCTCGTCCTATCATCGGTGAATTCTTCGCTTGTCACGGCATCACTGATTAACGTGCCCGGCGGTAACGCTCTAATAGCTCCACCCTGCTGGTGAAGTTGCAAAATTGTTTTCTTCCAGTCCATTACAAACAAATTATAAGGATTTCCCAGCAAAGAAGTCCGCTTGTTGAGGCATGTTGTCCGCCATGTGCTTCGACGAAATTTTCGCCCCATAATTCCTTGCGCACCTAGATTATCCCCACTCCCTACCCCCGGGACAAGACTACTTGCAAAATTCCCCACCCCCGGGCCACAAGGGCCGACTTTGTCCTGGGGGTTGCCCCGGGGGGGGGGGGGGGGGGATGGTAACTGTAGGAATTGAGCCATGCATAAAGACCCTAAATAGCTAGGCGGGGAATTTAACCATGGATATTGCCTCAGTCCTTATTTTTTTCTGGCTACTGCCCTGGAACGTAGGCACACATGACAAAAATTTAACAATTTTTTGTGGCAGTCTCGCTCGAAAATATGAAACAGTTAACTTGCTATCCGATAGGAAGTAACCGTAGTCCTTTTAGCCTGAATTATTCCCAAAATTAATAATTTATGTTGTGTCTTCTGCGAAAATTAAAAAAATATATATTACAAATATAAAACGATGTAATTCGATGAGCGCTAAAAACGCAATTTTACGAAGAAGAAAGTTCGACCTATAAGAGAAGATCTTGAATTTCCTGCCTTAAGCTGCTGTTGCACATAACAATTTTCGCTGCGACTTGTCTCGCAAAAAAAATTGTTGCAAGTTATACATACAATGTTACACGTTACAATTGTCGTTCATGTAACTTGTCTCACCAAAACATTGCGTAAGTTGAAAAATGAAGCATCTGTTGACTAAAGAGTGTGGCGATACAAGTTGCAAGAGCGCATGTTACACGTATTTTTGTTGTGCAACTTGAAAAAATTTGTTGCAGAAGTAGAAAACAATTCAACTCTCAAATTTAGTTGCATGAAGGGGTGTTACACGTAAAAAGCGTGCGTGCAACTTGCAACAATTTTTTCTGCGATACAAGTTGCACGAAAAATTGTTACGTGTAACAGCAGCTTTAGACTACGTCAGGAAAACCATAAAAGGAGTTAGCGATAGAAAAGTAATCAATAAATCATCGGAAAGTATTGTTCGAATTTTATTTATAATTTACGGAGAATAATAATCCGAAAGTGTCCGGAATAAGGGCTGTCCGGCGGAAATAGGGCAACATACTGTAGGCTACTATACGTTTTCTTAGCGCGTCACTCTTAGCGAGTCTCTCGGCTCGGAATTTTCCGATAATTATATATTTTACTGTAGTAGTAGCAGCAGCAGCAGCAGCAGTAGTGGTAGCGGTAGCGGTAGCGGTAGCGATAGCGGTAGCGGTAGCGGTAGCGGTAGCGGTAGCGGTAGTGGTGTAGTAGTAGTAGTAACAGTTACAGTAACAGTAACAGTAACAGTAACAGTAACAGTAACAGTAACAGTAACAGTAACAGTAACAGTAACAGTAACAGTAACAGTAACAGTAGCAGTAGTAGCAGCAGCAGCAGCAGCAGTAGTAGTGGTAGTAGTAGTAGTAGATCCTTTATTTAAACACACTGAACATAAAATCAGTAATTAAAGTACGTCATTAACATGCTTGAGGGGTCGTTTACTAGTCTATAATAAAACAAGAAAATACTATACCTTCTTAATATTAACTAACATATAATATATAAATATAAGATGATTTGAAGAGGTAATAAACACTAAAGCGTACAAGAATTTAAAAAATTTAAATATAAAATGTAAAATCGGACATTTTCTTAGGCACCGACTGAACAGATGAACTGTTAAAATTAAGTTTCCTAAATCAGGGATCTAATTTCACTTTTCTGGAAAATTGTTTAAAATTATAAGAGTCACTGAAATAATCCGAAAGAAAGTTCCACAGTACAGCGCCTCTAAAATGTATAGAGTTTTTTTATAAAATATGTGGAACGACGGCCTTATTATGTCCTCGTAGGTTATACGGACTCTTTCTCCATACAGCTAAATCTAAGATCAACGACGGCGTATTGTCGCTAACTATGTTGTAAAATAATTTAACGAGACTTAATCTGTACATATCATTAATCTAGACCCAATGGGTAACTTCTGTGACTTAAAGACTATTTTCGATGGTGTATCCCATGGTAAATTAAAAATTAGCCTTCCAGCCCTATAGTGTAGTGCTTGCAGGGATCTTATGTGGTCCAATTTATTGCAATTTACTGGTAATTTATGATATTTTATTCCTTAATCAGTCTTGGCGAATCGACGGGGAGGCAATCAATGGCGAAGACCCAGAGGTGACGCAGGCTGGTATGATAAATCTATGGCTGCATTTGCAGACCAAGACGAAGAGAGAATAGAAATTCCTAAGGATAAGGTAGGCCTTGTTATTGGAAAAAAAAGGAGCAAACTGCAGGAGATAAGAGAACAAACTGGCGTCCAAATATTTATTAAAGACAATCGAGCGCACTTGAGAGGGACAACAGAACAACGACATCAAGCTAAAAAGATCATCGAAGAAGTCTTGAATCCGGTAAGCGTGACAATAAAACCTCTCTAAGCCAAAGAAATTGAAGACCACAGTAAACGTCCCCATTAAGATTACAAGTATAGTGTACAGAAAGAATGATACCGTCAAAGATAAAATAAACCCCTCTGTTATGCTGTTCATACGTAATTACGTATTAACTGTTCCCTTAACGGGAGGTACTTTTTTACAACACAACTCAGGGTCCTCCGTATGTGTCACCTTCCGGTGGGGATTAAAATTTGAGCAACTCAGTGTGACCCTTTTTGGGATGTTTCCTCCACTGGAAGTAATCTCCAAGAACACATTCAAGGAGGTGCTCAGAGCGGGATGGTCATAGAACCTTTCCTGTTATGCCACAATGACAACAACGACTTTATGGTCGTTATAACTATTACGTTTGTACGGACGTAAATTTAACTGGCTTCACATGCGTAAATACAATAAGAGAATGAAGAATAGCTTGCGTTGAAACTCAACAAGAGGCAAGAGACTTTTGTTCGCATGCGTGTTTTACTTCTCCCTCATCCATCCCTGAGAAGATAAGAGGTACTGCAACTTGTCTGTTCCAGATATTTTAATGTTGTTGTTGTTGCTGGTTTTGTTGTTGCGAATCATGGGATATAGCACCCAGGTCCCCTCCTGAGAATCTCCCTCAATGTGAATACGCGTGACAACTCCCATAATCCCTTTGTGATGATATCTCTTTCTGTTTTATAGAACAGCAATGAACCAGGCAGACGGCACCGAGATGGTTTTCGAATAATACGGAACTTAATAGTACCGCAACATTTAATGATGGGTGAAGTTATAGGAAAAGGACACGAGAATTTGAGGAATATTGAAACAGAGACCGGTGCAACTCTAAAAGTCATCAAAAACAGCTTTCACATCAAAAATGCGACTGAAATGCAAGAGAAATTAGCTGAAAGAAAAATAAAAACACTTGTGGTACGTGTTTCCAGATGAGATAATTAAGTACTAAAATAAGTACTTAGGAACCTTAATATTTTCAGGTTCGAACGAAATTCGAATCCATGATCTTGCAATCATATAATTACCCGGTGCAACCATTGAGTTATAAAGCCAACTGGAGAGCTAGTCCGATTTGTCACTTGGATCGACTGTTGTATAGAAATGTTTTTCTGATTAACTTGGCGAACTCCCCTTTTCTTGAACAATTGCCTGTTTTTCTTGAGTGTTCAAGATAATAGACGTGAGCTTCCTCTTTTGTAAGTTGTTATTTAACCTTGATTGTATAACTAAACCTTAGATGTTTTGTTGTAGTTGTATTTGTATGATCAATATCATCTTATATAGGTAGCGGTCCTTTTAGGCAAGAATTCAGTTTCAGATTTAGATGACTTAGATACCCCAGATTGTTTGGCTTTCCACGGCAGCGTTCCTTTCAGACAATCCAATTTCAGATTTAGATTTGGATTTTCAAGTGACTGGAACGAAAATATATCGATCAGTTCCGTTCCCTTGGCCCCTCTGCGATTGATTGTTTGTTTGTTTTTGTTATTGTTTTGTTTTGTTTTGTTTTGTTTTTTGTTTTTGTTTTTTGGGGGGTGGGGGTGGGTTTAAACGACAAGGTGCTATTGATCTGAGACTAGTTCGCCAAATTGAACGCACAGTCTAAAACCAGGTTCAGAAACCAATCTCAACGATCCACCTCCGGACGTGGATCGGTCAGATTACAATCTAAGATTGGTTTGTTCCAAAATGGAATGGAAAATCGATTTTTTTTGGTCGCAGAATTCGGTTCTAGATTGGGTAAAAGGAACACCAGCATTTACTAACCCTTTGTGTTTTCTTTAAGAACCGTTTAATGAAACGCTTACATAGAGGCGGGGGCTTATCGCGTATTGTTCATGTAGACACCGCCCAACTGGAGGAGAACCATGAGTTCAAGGTAACGCCTCTTCCAATGACAAATTCCAGTTTCGGAGAGAAATTATACAAACTTGACCTGCTGGAAGATCCTTTACAAGAGGTATCTAAATTATCCTAGTCGTAGTAGCTTAGAACCTATTAATAGGGAGCTTTAGCAACCACGACGGCGACGTCAGCGAGAGCAGCACGAAACAATAGGTTTAATTAGCGAAAACAATGTCTCTGCGCGTGCGTTTTACATTTTGATATATTTCTTTGCCGTTTCCTGCAAAACAAAAACGTCAAATGATAAAATTGTAGGTTTTGTGGAGAACATGAACACACGACAGTTAATTTTCCTTTCTCTATTTAAACTTGAAAGCCCTCTCCACGAATTCAGCTCCTTGAAAAATCAGTCACGTCAGACCAATTAAACAAATTGGAACAATTGTAAAGTAGTTAAAAACAGCGCAAATTATTTTTACTATGACTTTTTTTCTTGGCGTTGTCGTTGTAGTTGCTAAAGCTCCCTATTATAAATAGAAAGTCATACATCGATGCAAGCAGAGTGAAATTTCTTTTCGAATTTTCAACTCGGTCGCGAACGAGTAAGATTTAAATTACGAAGTTTTAAGCAATTTTCAGAAGATTTCCGGTGATTTTCGAAAATACTTCGAACACTGTCGAAAGGTTGTACGAACGTGTCCGGTCATTTTCCGAAAAGTTCCGAAGATTGTCGAAAATGCGCAACAAAAATTTCTGAGAAAGATCCGAAGATGTTTTAGAGGCGGCGGAGCGTTTTGAAACGTGGCGGAGCTCATCGTACACCAAGCCCTGAGGCGCATACCCCTACTCAAATTTCTCAACATGTCCTTTGCTTAGTTCGTTGGCACAAGCAAGCCTCTTTGCCATCTTAACAGTGTCCAGTGTGTCCGTAATCGATTTGTGACAATGCATAAGTATAGGCACTTGTTCAGACGATCCTACTTCATGGTGCTTCTTAGGTAGTTCTTGAGTCGTCGGAGGGCAGAAAATGCTGCGCTAGCGATATTTTCGGTACCAAAACGTGGGGGACTGTGCCCCCCAATTTTTTTTTTGGGGGGGGGTTGGGGGGCTACAGTGCCCCCTACCCTCCCCCTCCTGCTCCGCCGTCTATGTGTTTCGATTGTAAACCAACTCCTTTTAGCTGGTTTGACAATAAGAGCAAACATATTAACGTGAGGATATTCTTGGTTTTCACTTAAGTCATATCAAAATTCGGAAGCATTAAACAACAGATTTCGATCCCAAAACTGTTCATAGAATTGTAGAGAGTTTAAAACAACACATCTGGGCCAAATTTTGAAGCGCAATAGCATTTCGTTCAAGAGTTACAGGCGACAAACATTAGACATTTTTAGTAAGAAATGTATGGAGCGGCAATCTTTGTGCCCTGCACTCAGGGGCACAAACATGGCGGCCAAAAATTGATATCTTAATTACACCAAAAATCAAATAAAAAAATATTGTATTTGCTATAAGTTACATTAAATCGGCTTATACGCACTTATAATGCAAAAAAAAAAAAAACTTTCAGCTGATTCAATTTTGTTTACTCACCGCTTATCAGTAAAACTTTATAAATCGGAAGCAAAACATCGTTAAAACATGAAACATTTTGTGAAAGATTATAACACTGGTATCCCCATCCCATGTTAGAATCAGCTTTGCAGGTTGTATAGTTTAGATTTTTTATTTTTTATGACGTCATATGAAAATAAAGAATTGCCGGATATCTTCAACCTTCACAGTGAAGATAACTTGATGTCTTCACATGTGTTGATATTACATATATGATTTTTCCGCGGTGGGAGAAATCATTGTATCTCATCGAAGTTTATATAATGAACAAGGAGATGCAAAGAAGAAATTGAAGCAAAGGCCTTGGAAATTATTTGAATATCATGTCTCCTAGATCATTTTGATTCGCTCTTTTCAATTTGAAATGTTACTTTCCGCCATTTACAATGTTCCCAATTAGCACTTTCATGCTAAATGCATTGGCACTTAAATTGAATCTTTTTCATGGATTTATTGGCTGGACTGTTTACTTTCGAATAAGGCTTAACTCAATGAGCACTCTGCTGGAGTCATTTTTATAAAATGTTTTATTAATAAAAAATATTAATATTTCAGGAGGAAACATGTCCTGGCTTTACAAACACAGACAGAATAAAGGATAAGGTTTTTAAAGTGTTAAGGCGAATTCATGAGGAAAAGCGTGAAGAAGCGGTCCAAGTTGACATGTATTGTCATTTTGGTGACGCCTACATACACAAAGTTGATGAAGGTGGGACCGCAACTAGCTATGGTTCGGTAACCACTCCCCAGTTTTCGACTTTAAATAAAGTTACTATTACTGTTACTATTACTGTTATTATCTAGATGATTCAGCACTCAGTAGTAGGTGACTTTTGTTATTTGCATGTAATTTTGTATTATGTCGATGAGCGAATTGATTGATGTTATATTGTGATGTCCGACTATCTTAATTTCCTTAAAAATGAGTGTTTGTAGTTGTTATATATTGATTATTTTTCACCTGGACTGTTTGAAATGCATAAAGACCGTATTTTTCAAATTTTCCCAGATACCACGCAGCTCTTAACAACCTCTAATTTCATTGGACCTGCTGTCAATTATTATTTTGATCAGCATTATTTATAATTTATTCTACGGAATTTTAGAATTGTATTTTTAAGTCCTATTTTATCCTTTAATATCAATATCTTATTGTAAGGAGCAGTTTAATATTTTTATAGAAACTGCGCAGTACAAATTTGAATTTATTATTATTATTATTATTATTATTATTATTATTATTATTATTATTATTATTATCATGCGGCTCTACAACACGATGTGGGAACCTAACTAGCTAAAGATAAATGAACGATCACAATCAAAACCTGAACCGCCTTTGACTAAGTCGATTGATTCTCTCGTCCTAGAAAGTTAAAAAATCCCTTATCTAGATGTTTCAGCACTTTATATTTTTATCTCGTTAATGCGCGCATGCGCAAACGAGATATAGGTATGAGTAGAAAAAAAGGGATAAAAGTTGTTAACTTTTGTCCAGGTGGTTAGTTCTTTATACAAGCTATATAAGGGCATTAAGGATATGGTTGGTAATACCGGTTAGGATTTCAAGAAGGGCGTTCACCATTGCGTGTGATGAAAGGTCGCTTGTGACTTTAAGGTGCGTGACCAGTGGTCGAGGGCGAATACTGTGGTTTGTTTACCGTTAAGAACTTGTAAGTAGAATTGTCGTGTCTTGAATTTCAGAAGATATGTCCGGGGATTACCTTCAATAACAAAACACGGCTATAGTATCGGGGACCGTGCGTTTTATTCGGTGTTAGTTTGTCGGATCCATTGTGGTGGCAAAGCCGTTAGTAAGAGACATTTTCTTACTTATCACTGAACCACCACAGGATATCGTCACAATTTCAAACTCCTTCAATATAGCCTGCGGAGCTGGCGGTTTATACAAAATAGCAACAACACAGAACGACCATAAACGACTTGGAAATAGGTAAAACACAAAACACAGTTATCAATTGTTTTCCAGTAGTAGTTATAAATCTAATTAGACAAGCAATTTTACACAAATTGGCCAAGAATCGCACGAAAAAATTGCGATTCCCTATTACTCGATATTTCGAAACGCGCTAACTATAGCAAAAAAGCAAGGACCGATACAACGTAGATACAAATTTAAAAAGGTGTACTATATTTCGGCTGGCCAAACCAGCCTTCTTCAGGTACAATGAGGTAACATTTACATTGGCCTTTTATATATAGTTGACATGTATACGTAACAACGGAAAAACCCTAAATATAGTCACGCTTATTTTCAAGAACATTGTAATTTGTATTTCTGTACCCCAGCCAAAATTCACAAAACAGCAGTAGAAAATAATCATATCAGTCTCGACTCTCGACATGTTACTCTCGACTCTCGACAATTACCCAAACTCAACTCCACGTAGACTGCCCCATCCGAACCCAATATTTTCTGTATAGATACTGCCATGCCACACGTGACTAACAAAATCACGACGTCATCACCATTTTTTCCGCCATTTTTCGCGTCCACATAAATAAAACGACAGACTGATAATTACGACACAGAAACATAAACGAAAAAACGATCACTATTACTTAATTTCTGTCCATTTTTATCCATTATATTTTTTAATATTAGTATTTAATCTATCGCATTAACGAGATGGCTTTAAGAACCCATTGATTCCTTCATAGTGCCTTGGGTGCAGTATGCAGCTCTTACAAGGTGTTCTCTAATTTGTTGAGAAAGCAATAGAACAAACAACACAACAATGGACCCTAGCCCTGAAAACAATGGAGCTGCGTGATACCCAGGTCCAATGAAATTAGTGGTTGTTCAGAGCTGCGTAGTATCTGGTGCCTTGGGTGACTTTTGATATATACACACCATTTTGTAGTATATGTTGATGAATTTGATTGATACTGCAGTGTGATGCCCCGACTGTCTTCGTTTCCTTAAAAATGAGTGTTACTTTGTAGTTGTTACAGATTGATCATTTTTCACCACCCTGGACTGTTTGAAATGCATTTCTAGCCTTTTAATTTCTAAAGACTGTATTTTTCAAATTTTCCCGGGGGAGCACTACTCCGGACCCCCAATATTTGGCGGTCAATTTAAACCCCCGCTTCCCCCACTTCCCTCACTTCAAAATAAGCTGCGCGGACCCTGAACTTGCAACTTCAATTCTGTTGCACTGATTTCTTTACAAGAGTTGCAAGAGAAACTACAGTTAAGTGTTAAAAGCGCTTTATAGACACTTGGAGGCGTCTACCGAGAATTGAAAAAGCAGATTGGCATTCTCGAGATTAATATTTCACTGAATACTATTGCGTAAGGAAACGAGAGGATCGATATACTATTCGACCTGGTAATGTTGTTCACAAAGAGCCTATACCGAATCCTGTTGTTTTTCTTCTGTTGCAGAAGAACTAGGAGAAACGTTTACGCTGAAGGAAATCAAAGAAAAGCTTGAAACTGGGGATAACAAAAGTTGGAAGCCATTTTTCATAGAGGGTGTAGAGGAAATGGAGGTTGCGGAAATTGAAAAGAACCTTCCACCCAAGGCAGCCAAGGAAGACATTAGATACGATTTCTTCTTCTACACCCCTACCTGTAGAGATGTTCGTGTTAAGGTATTGGCTTTTCCTTAGCAGGCGGTTAGAGCGGTTTTCGAAAGGAATTTCGCGATTGCTTTGGTTTTGCATTGCTACAGTTTGTGATTGGCTAAAAAATCTCGAGTGTTTCATATCCAAACACCAAGAAGTTGTTAAAGAAACTCGGCAGCGATTTGTTTTTTTTTTTTCCAACCGCTTTCTCGGTGTTTGGATACCTGATCAAACGCTGTTCCTCGTGTTTGATAGATTATCTCTGTTGTTTCTGTAAAAAGGCATGGCTCATGGAAGCAGATGCTAAAGACAAAGAAATGGGAGATGCAGCATCCTCCTTATCATTCTCTCGTCGAGCACCTATTCCTGTCAAGAACGTCCTAACCCACGTGCAGTCTGATGAGCAGGGAGACACCTCCAACACGCCATGTTTTTATATCTGCAATCCGCTTCTCAAAAGATTGAGGGTGGACATTTTAATACCTTCCAAGGACCTTGATTGCCGATTGTTGATAAAAACAAGTAAGACAATGACTCGAGATACCAGCTAACCTGCGAGCAAGCTCTCTTGCAATGGATGAAAGGCCCTTCCCCACTTCAAGAGAGCTTGCTCGCACGCTAGATACCAGCAAACATTATTGTCCCTAACTTGTTCCTGACTTCCATCTTTCAATCCCAAGGGGGCATTAGATTTCTGCAGTACTTTTCCGACCATTGGGCCCCACCAATACACAGACAAACTTAACTTAGCTAGTTCTCTTTCTGCTAACCTTCTCTGGGCCTTTTTGTGGCATTTATCCCCTGTTGCTGATGCGCTCGACATATTGTTTGACAGACCCCAACTGGAAAAAAAAAACGGCAAACTATGACATTATTGCTAGAATTATGTTTGCAACCAAGTACATCACGGCGAGATCTTTTATTAAACGGCAAAGTTGAGGGTTTATTGATTGTTAAAGGTGGGCAGCAGCAGTATGATAGAGTTATAATAGAGTGTAATACTCCCTTGCCCAATGTAACGTAATTCGGAATCCCAAAGGGCTTAATTCGATTACTCATATCGCCCATCCAGAAACTTTGGGGAGGCTGAGTACCGTACTAGCTTTTAGCACTGAGATTTCTGGGATCGTTTGGGTTACCAATACGAGCTATGATTGGCTAATGGTTGTCTTTAGAAACCATCAATCATCTATCGTAACTAACGCTGGTTGCCCGGCCAAGCGATTCCGAAAGCTTACTCGTAGTCTCCCTGACGTTTCTGGAGCGTCAACGAAAACATAATTTATGGTGATTTAGACAGTTTTTCTTTAACGTTTCCTCAAGGTCAAAACTATGTTCCCAGAACTCCACAAGACGAAGAAGAAGACAAAATTTTAGAACGTTACGTCATGGGAATGCAGATTGAGAACGGGCAGCTGAATTTGCCGCCAGCCTCAGAGTTACAAGACGGGTTTGATTTGTTTTACCAGCGCCGCAGTCTACGAAAGACGTATCAGTGTGAAGTGGACGGTGAACAGTTTAGCTTGACTGTTTGTAAAGATCAAGTAAGAAATGTGTGCCCTTCTGATCCGGACACCAGGAACATCGAGGAAATACCAGCAAAGGTTTTCCACGCTTTTTATCTTGAGTAATTTTCTAATAGTTCCTGTAGAACCAAAACCAAATGTAACCAATACGGCAACACACACACAGAAAAAACACCACAAACAGATCCCGACGAAAATACAGTTTCAAATTTCTTTCTGCTGGACTGGTTACTGTAATAGCATATTTCCTATGGCTCGTAAGGGTTCGTTGCACGCATTTTGAACCAATGATATCACTTAGCAAAGGAATAAAAGTAATGATTGTTTCTTTCGACTGCCAACCAAATACCACGATCAGTTTTCAAAGTTTTACTACACTATTCATATCATTTGGTCATTCCGATCAATCAGTCATCACAGAGTGTGTCAGTAAATTAGTCGTTGTTTATTGCCTAGTGCAAATTTTTCGGTTGTTATAGAAGAGTGCGAATGTGGAAAGATTTCAGTGAGAGGATATTCGAGTGTTCAACTACCGGCACATTTTCTTGATTAAAGTGGCGGTTGTTGGGAGGTGGCCGTTGATGAAAGTTCAACTGTACCAGTTTTCTTTATTTATCTTCATTTCTTCATTGCTTTGTTTTAGTTTTTTTTTATCCTTTCTTTCTTCCCTGCTTGCCTATTCCCTTAATTTATAATCAGTTTTTAATTTTTCGTCACGCTTTTCGTAGCTTTTTCAGTAAATAAGATATATGTCTGTTATATCACCATTCTATTAAAATACTTTTTTTTGTATAGGCTGATATACATCTTCACTGTGAAGAATGGGATCGAGTCCTTGAAGAAGGGAACTGGGAGCCAGAAGAGATTGTGGCCAAGCTACCTAAGTTTTTACAGTTTTTGAGACAAGTTCAGACAGCTGTTAAACCACGCCTGACAGATGGAAAAGATGACAAGCTTAGCTGAATACAATCTAAATACATTCTAAAATGTGGTTTTCAGTCAACGTCGTAAAACCAAAACCAAAGTTATCTGTTACTCTGGCCAATCACAACAGACGAAGACAAACCAATGAACCAATCAGAATGCGAAGCAAATACATGAAGCCAAGCGCGGGAAAACGCGTGCAGGCAAGTCACGATTGGTTTTGGTTTTAATTCTGATTGGTCGAGAAATGGCGCGAGATTTTTAGCCAATCAAAAAGCGTAGCAATGCAAAACCAAAGCAATCGCGAAATTACTTTCGACACTCAATTGAAAACCGCTCTATACCAGTATCATACAAATACGATACTGATCCAGATGATACTGACAGATACCGATACCAATCTGATCCAGATACAATTTAGAAATAATAAGTTTACCATCATTTGCTGTCGTCCGTCAGTAGCATCGTAAATAAAGTAAGTTATAATCAAGTGAGGCCTTTAAGCTACTGTATCCAAACCCGAAAAAGCCTGAAAAAAAATCAGGGCTTTTCAACGGGAATCGAACCCCTGACCTTCGCGTTTCCGGTGCGATGCTTTACCAACTGAGCTATCAAAGCCACATGTTGGGAGCAGGTCAAATATGAGTTCATGTGGAACTACACGAGGACAAAGTAGACTCGGCCCTAGTCTAAGTTCAGTAATCATTTGTTGTCGTCCGTCAGTAGCATCGTAAATAAAGTAAGTTATAATCAAGTGAGGCCTTTAAGCTACTGTATCCAAACCAAACACTTGATTATAACTTACTTTAATAAGTTTACCATAGAGATATGATAAAGCACAAGAATCTGGCCTCATGCAATACAAATGTGATCCATGTAGATACGATGCAGATGGAATTCTTGCCAGACAGTACAATACCCAGAGATGCCAAACAGATACGATCTAAATACGATCCAGCCACGTGCAGATATGGCACAATCAATCAATCAATCCTTTATTTAGCGTGGTCAGGTACGCCACGAAATGATAAAGATAAAAGCTACCAAATAAAATTTAATTAGAAGTGTTTAAATTTAAGATAAGCTATAATTAAAAATGATTATGAATTAGAAAACAAAAGTCGAACCTCCCGAAAGCGACCACGCAAAATGTCAAGCCTAGGTGGTCGCTTACGGGAGGTGGTCGCTTACGAGAGTTCAGACCATATTGGGTCAACTGCAGAGACTTACCCCATGCGCCAATGCCCATCTAAACCCATAAAATAACTTTTAGTAGCCACAAAAATATTTAAGCTTTCCAAAATATTTATTCAAAGTTTCATGGTTCGCTTCTAATAAACTACCTAATAAGGCGAACGGAACAAGTCTCACGATAGTTACAAATTGAATCTTTAATGTTGTCTAAACGTTACTTAGGGGGAACTGAACATGAACTAATAAGGATAAATTTTACAGCCCTTTTATATTACTGGTGATTTACATGTTTAAGCGTAAAAAACACTAGACCCAGACATCAGAAGAGTCCGTACTTTTTGTGTTGGTTGCCGGTCTTACGATCGCGCGAGGTGTTAAAGTGAAAAGTCTGGAGAGACCGCGTGTGTCCTTTTGGTTGTAGTTTTAGACACTGTACATTAACACTTTAACACCCCAATTTCCACCAAAAAGACCCATTTTCAGGCTACTAATGCCATTTTATGGCCTTTTATAGTTAGTCGCGGAATGTGGAATCAAGTGGCCGTCGGTGGGAAGGGAAAATTTTCCTTTGATTTTGTAACGTAAAATTCCGAGGTTTGTTGCGTAAAACTCCAATTCAATTCATCCAATCGGTCTTATTTGGGTATGTTTAGCAAGATTTCCTCCTACTCTATCCGGTAATTGTCTAATTTTCTGTAATTTTAAGATTGATAGAGTACAGTGTATGTGCATTTTTTTTTAATTTTTAAATGTTTTATTCATGTGAAAAGTCAATTTCGAGAAAAAATCCGGTACTTCCGATTGAGAAATTTTAATCTCGTGTAACATATGGTACAAGCACGATCCAAATAAAATATTTTATCATATGACCGGCCTTTTTTATTAAAACATATGCCTCCTTATGAGATTTCCACACCACAACACCTTGTAGCTTAATGTTTTGCTCTAACAAGTCAAAGCCGATCAGGGTCCAAATCAGAAAATCTCTCGTCACTTTGTGAATCTGAAAACTGTTTGAGCTGGTCGAAGAACTGTTTGGATGTAGTGATTTTAAATGAAATTAAATTAAAAATTATTTATACAGGGTAACCACTTCAGTTGTATAACTGCTATCAATGTGGGCCCTGTGAAATAATCAGCTAATTTAATCAGTTAATAATTTAAGTCCCGTCTACACGAGCAATTTTTATGTGGCAACTGTATGTGGTAATTTTTATTTGCCCGTGTAGATGATCCACCCCTACACGAGCAATTTTTATGTGGCAACTGTATGTAGCAATTTTTATTTGCCCGTGTAGATGATCGACAAATATTTGTTGTTAATTTGCGTCAGTAATAATTTCTCACAGCGGAGGGACTGGGTTCTACAGATGACGTCGATATAATTGTCACATTTTATGTGGCGTCTCGTCCACACGGACAATTATCGGTCACGTGGCAATTTTTATTTGCCACATAAAAACTAACACGTCAGCTTTTCAGAAAATACAGTTGTCACATAAAAATTGGTCATTTTTAATCATCTACACGGGCAAATAAAAATTGCCACATAGAAAATTGCCACATAAAAATTGCTCGTGTAGACGGGGCTTTAATCAGTTAATCAGTTAATAATCAGTTAATTTTCAAGCTAAATCCCTTCGACTTCCTTTTGTCAATAAAATTCTTGAGCAGTTGGTAACTGTATTTGTATGTTCCATGCTTTTTTTGAAGTCTGTAACCTTCGTCCTTCCATCCTGAGGGAATTTTCACATTTGTCAAGACAGTCTGAAAATTTTCCTTAATGAGCGACGCTTGAGTCCATCCTTGCAGAAACTTGACGCTAAATCATCAATGTTTTCATCGTCATTCGCAGCCATGACCATTACAAACGTTCTGAATAAATGTTTTAAAGGATATGAATTTATTTAGTAGTTGAAGCTTTGCATTAGGGAGGGGTGGGTGATTTCCAGTGTTGTAATCCGAACACTGATCTCCTGTCTTTTGGGGAGATTTTACTATCTTAAATCTTATTTCCTTATTATGCATTCAAAACCTTCCTCATCTTACTACAATCAAACTGATCATAGTTTTCAGCGAGTCAAAATAATACTTCCTGCAATCCACTCTCGTCTCCCCTCCGGTCGAGCGAGCTTTGTTTGTTTTTATAGGGGGGGGGGGGGGCTCTTTCCGAGAAATCTGAAAGCCAAAGGTCAATTTCTGATAATCGTTCATCCCATAAACACTCGCTCGTTGTTTTCAGCAAAGCAAGAAGTTGTTTTCTTTAGCAGAAAGACCAAACGTAGCTAAATCAAGGCCTCGAATCGCGAAAAAATTCGCGGCAAGGTAAAACCACATCCTGCCAGTCCGCCGCCATTTTGAAACACGATAAATTTTATTTTGCCGGGGTAGAGAAGGGAGCGTTTGCCGCGTCCTGAAACTCAGGTACTTGCGATCGAAGACGTCTTTTGACAGGTATTCTATACTTTAAGTCTAACAGACATAACAACTACTGAGTGTCAAAGAAAAACTACTTGTGATATTTAGAAAAAGTAACTTTATATTCAGCAGTTTTCATTCGTATAAATAGGAACCTAGTTTTCTTAGCTTGTCACACGATATCCCTGCAGATTGCGTGACAAGTCGTGTCAAAACAAGGCGCGGTCTCTCGGCTCAGAATTTTCCGATAATTATATATTTTACTGTAGTAGTAGATCCTTTATTTAAACACGATCAGTATTTAAAGCAATTTTAAATATGCTTGAGGGGTCGTGTACTAGTCTATAATAAAACAAGAAAAATATAATACTTTCTTAATATTAACTAACATATATAATATAAATATCAGATGATTTAAAAAGGTGATAAACACTAAAACGTACAAGAATTTCAAAAATTTAAAAATAAAATGTAAATAAACTGTTAAAATTAAGTTCCCGACATGAGGGATCTAATTTCACTCCTCTGGAAAATTGTTTAAAGTTAAAAGAGTCATTTAAATAATCCGAAACAAAGTTCCACAGTACAGCGCCTCTATATCGTATTGAGTTTTTCATAAAATATGTGGAAAATCGCCTAACGACAGCCTTATTATGTCCTCTTAGGTTATACGGACTCTTTCTCCATACAGCTAAATCTGAGATCAACGAGGGCGTATTGTCGCTAACCGTTGTAAAATAATTTAACAAGACTTAATTTGTACATATCATAAATCGAGTCCCGCTCGGTAACTTCTATGAACAGACTTAATGACTGTTTTCGATGGTGTATCCCATGGCTTCCAGCCATATAGAGCCATATAGTGTAGTGCTTGCAGGGATTTTATGTGGTCCAAGTTATTGCAATTTACTGGTAATTTATGATAATTTATTCCCTAATCAGTCATGGCGTACCGACGGGGAGGCAATCAAAGGCGAAGACCCAGAGGTGACCCAGGCTGGTATGATAAATCTATGGCTGCATTTGCAGACCAAGACGAAGAGAGAATAGAAATTCCTGAGGAAAAGGTAGGCCTTGTTATTGGAAAAAAAGGAAGCAGACTGCAGGAGATAAGAGAACAAACTGGCGTCCAAATATTTATTAAAGACAATCGAGCGCACTTGAGAGGGACAGCAGAACAACGCGAAAAAGCTAAAAAGATCATCGAAAAAGTCTTGAATCCGGTAAGCGTGACAATAAAAGCTCTCATAAGCCGAACACATAGAAGACCACATCTAAACGTCCTCGTTAAAAGAGTCCTTCTAGTGGGGATTACAAGTATAGTGTACAGAAAGAATGATACCGTCAAAGATAAAATAAACCCCTCTGTTATGCTGTTGATAGTGATGGAATCACAACTAACTGTTCACCTAACGGGAGGTTCTTTTTCTTACAACACATCTCAGGGTCCTCCGTGTCACCTTCCGGCTGGGGATTAAAATTTGAGCAACTCAGTGTGACCCCTTTTGGGATGTTTCCTCTACCCACCAATGTGGCCCGGTTCGATCCTCGGTCCCGGCGTCATGGGTTGAGTCTGTTGTTGGTTCTCTCCTTGCTCTGAGAGGTTTTTCTCCGGGTACTCCGGTTTTCCCCTCTCCTCAAAAACCAACATTATAAATTCCAATTCCTGCATGAAAACCAGATACGGCTGATGCGGCCTTCCTCTCTAAATATAGTTATTTATTTTGTTATTGTTACTGTTGTTACGAATCATGGGATATAGCACCCAGGTCCTCCTGAGAATCTCCCTCAATGTGAGTACGCGTGACAACTCCCATAATTCCCTTGTGATGAGATCTATTTCTGTTTTATAGAACAGCAATGAACAAGGCAGGCACCAAGGTGGCTTTCAAATAATGCAGAACTTAATAGTACCGCAACATTTAATGGGTCAAGTTCTAGGAAAAGGACGCGAGAATTTGAGAAATATCGAAACAAAGACCGGTGCAGCTCTAAAAGTCATCAACAACAGCTTTCACATCAAAAATGCAACTGAAAGGCAAGAGAAATTAGCCGAAAGAGAAATAAAATCACTTGCGGTACGTGTTTCCAGATGAGATAATTAAGCACTAAAATATGGGCTTTCTCGAACAGCTAGCAACGTAAACAGTTGCTTAGGAACCTTAATATTTTCAGGCTTGAACGAGATTCGAATATAATTATAATTATAATATATAATAACCCGGTGCAACCGCTGAGCTATAAAACCGCACCTGGAGGGCTAGTCCCTTAGACATTTGTATAATATTTTTTCTGATTATTTTGGCAAACTTACCCTTTCTCGAACAATTGCTTGTTTTACTTGAGTGTTCAAAGTTGCAGGAGTTGTGAATGAACCTTGATTGTATAACTAAACCTTAGATGTCTTGTTGTATATTGTTGTATATTATCTTTTAGTATATATTAAAACAGTGAATAGCGTTGTTTGCGCGCTTTGATTGGCTACTGAAACTCAGGATAGCAAGTGCTATTCACCTCCAAGCATTTGCGCGCGAAATTATAATCGTTGACAGGAATAAATGAGTTGAAAATCATCATTTTCGTGCTATATTATCTCACTGTTTTAGTATATACTCAAACAACTATTCACCTCAGTTTCGGTGGCCAGTGGTGGATATTTGAACAACAACTTGATCTGAAACTAGTCCGCCAAATCAAACGCACAATTTGAAACCAGGTTCAAATACCAATCTCAACGATCCACCACCACCCCCGGGCGTGGATCGTTCAGAATACAAACTAAGATTGGTTTCGGTCCCAAAATGGAATAGAAAATCGAATTTTTGGTAGCAGAATTCGGATCTAGATTGGGTAAAAAGAACACCAACGCTAGCATACTAACCCTTAGTGTTTTCTTCTTTAAGAACCATGCTATGAAATTCTTACAGTTGGGCGGGCGTTTGAGGTTTGTTCATGTAGACACTGCCCAACTGGAAGAGAACCATGAGTTCCAGCTGACGCCGCTTCCAGTGTCAAATGCCAGTTTCGGAGAAAATAACTACAAACTTAAACTGCTGGAAGATCCTCCGCAGTCATCCTCAGGGGTAAACATGTTCTTTTATTATTATTATTATTATTATTATTATTATTATTATTATTATTATTATTATTATTATTATTATTATCATCATTATTAAGAGGTATCTGAGTCATCCTAGTCTAGTAGCTTAGTGCGTATTATTACAAAAAGAGAGTCATACATGGGTGTGTACATGTGGAGATATGAAATTTCTTTTCGACTATTCAACTCGATCGCGAACGAGTGAGACTCTAATTACGAAGTAGTATCTAGACTCTGAAAACCAGGGAAAGTGGAAATTTTTTTTCGATCTTGAAATAGAGAAAGGTGGAAGAAAAATTGCACTTACTAGTAATCTCAGCCAAAAGGACATCACAAAGACTATAGCGACCAAGAACTGCTTAATTAGAGAGGTACTTACAATCTGGGCAGAGATAAACTTTGAGAAACAAATTAAATCCAAAATGCAATTTCTTACTCAAAGCATATGGCATAACTCTCTTATAAGGATTGACAATTTTCCTGTTTTCTATCCCGACTGGTTCGACAAAGGTGTTACAAAAGTTAAAGACCTGAAAGATGACGCAGATAACTTTTTAAGTTTCAACAAATTTCAGAATAAATTTAATCTCAAAGTTTGCCCTTTAAAATACTATGGACTGCTTTCTACACTAAAGTCTCTTTGGAGAACCTGCCAAAGCAACTCTAACAATAAGACTCTATATCAAAGCTTCTCTTCATAGCTTTTACAACCTCTTTCTGGAAGTCGGCTGGTGTATAAGAAACTTTTATCCAGCAAATGCATCATTCCACCATCTCAAGACAAATGGCTTAAAGATTTAGCTGACAAATGCAATGACGAACAAATCGAATGGCACGAGGCCTATCAACTAGCTTCTAAATATACCAAAAGCAAATTAACAAATTAAGCACGAAACTAATAGAATTTCAATTCAAATGTTTGCATAGGAGACTAGCAACTAATAATTTTCTGACAAAAATTGGAATAAAGAACTGTCCTAAGTGTACTTTTTGTGGAAATGAAGTAGAAACACTTCTCCATCTTTTCTGGTATTGTTCTAAAGTTTCATCCTTTTGGAATTCATTGACGTCAAAGATGGCCACTTATAATATTACACCTGAACATAATTCATTGCATATCTTAGTAGCACTTGGTCTGAGGCCTGATTCTTCAAAAAATCGACACCACATAAATTTCTGCTGCCCTCTTGCGAGATATTACATTTGGATCTGTAAAAAAGGAGAATTCACCCCCAAGATAGAAGGCTTTATGAAATACCTTAAATCAGTTTATGATATTGAATCCTCGTCCGCTGTTCCACCAAAGAAATGGAATCTCATTGCCGAAATAAACCTGTAAACCCTTGGCAACTTTGCTCATGTAGCACCTTCACAAGCCTTGCTGATCAGATTTCTTGCAGTTTTCCGCAAACACCCTATTTTTCTAATGACTTTTGCCTATGCCTGCCTATATGTAGCAATATTTAATCCTTGTTGAAATATATTTGATTTAAACTTTGTTATCTGTAAATTTAAACTTTAATCTGTAAATTTAAACTTTGTTATCTGTAAATTTAAACTTTGTTATCTGTAAATTTAAACTTGCTTATCTGTAAATTTAAACTTTGTTATCTGTATATTTAAACTTTTATACTAAATTTCATTTAATCAGTTTTCTTATTTAAACTTTGTTTAAAATGCATTTAAACTTCGTTCAAATGTCGTTTAAACTTCGATGATAAATTTCATTTGAACTTCCAAGTTTATTCAATCTTCTTTCAATTTTCATTTAATCCACGGTAAATTTCATTTTATCTTCCTGGGGCGAGCTCGGCCAACCAGCCTTGTACGGCAGCCATTTTGTTTTACTCGTGTATCGGTGGTGACTAGAATGGATACTCCAAAATCAGGTTGGACACTTTATTGAGACTTATATAACGGAGTAACTGGTTAGCTTTCAGTGGAGGTTAGGGGCAGCAGTTTGTATAGTTAAATTTAGGACTAAGCAACCCGAGTAGCCTGCATAACAGGCGTTATTGGGGCGCTCAAGCGAGCGCGTAGCGCGAGACACGAGCACGAAGCGCGAGACACGCACGAGCGTCGCAATAACGCCTGTTATGCAGGCTACAACCCGAGAAGCTAGGTGGTACAGTGGTACGGTAGGCTATGTAAGCCTAAGCCTAGCTGAGGTCACAGGTTCATTCCTAAGTGGGGATTTTAGATTTCTTTTTTACACTTAAAAATTTATTGTCGACATTACGTTATATAATTCTCAATAAGTGTCCGAGGTGATCCAACTTGATTTTGGAGTATCCATTCTTGTCACGACCCTCGTGTATCGCAAGTTAGTTATTTAGTGCCCGCTGTTTGTGAAGCTTCCAAGCTTCTCCCTTCAGATAGCAGACGATGTGGAGACGTTTTTAAAGTTTGTGTTAGAGAGATCGGAGGAAATAGGCTTACTTCAAGAACGCCAAGATGTTTCTGAGAATTTTTTTAGTACGCTCCTAACACATGTGGATTTACTTGGAAAGACAGTGCAATTTGTGCATGAAATTGGAAACATTTATTTGTTGGACCCGGACGATTCCAAGAAATTGAAAGATTTAGAGAAAGTTTACTCAGAAATTGAAAAGGAGTTTGTTAGTCTGTATAATCACAATCATCACGAATCCACTCTCACTAAATTATGCGAGTCAGTTTGTGGACACAAAACGGCCTGGCAGGCCAGGTTACTGTATTCGAAAAGACGTCTTGATAGAATTACGTGGGCTGAATTTCTCCTGGTGCAAGATCTCTCAAATGTTTGGAGTGTCAAGGTGGACTGTTATGCCCTACGTCCATGAGTATGGTCTGACTGGTTTACAGCAGTTTTCCAATAAATAATTTCAGATGACAGAATTGATGATATAATCAGGGACTACATGTCACCAGGGGTGGATTTAGGGATTTTTGTGACTAGTTCCACCCTCGAACCAAAATATGTATAAAACTGATAGAATCACTTGAGAACGAGAAATACCCCCCCCCCCCCCCCCCAAAAAAAAAAAAAAAAAAAAAAAAAAGTTCGTTTAAATTTATATTTATAAATACTGTACTGTATAAATTCATAAAGGATTTAAATTATGGACAGCATACAGTCATACAATTTGACTATTATCAAGCTTCTGATTGTGAAATAGTAGTAAATTATTCAGACCATAGAACTAACCTAGACTCCATCATCATGTAAAATGTTGGCCATCCTTATCCTTCGAGGGTGTATCTGAGCAAAGAGATCGATCAGTTGTTCAATATCCATGTTTTTGTCTCGATGTACATACATCAGGGCAAGTCCATTCAATCGCTCTTGGCCCATGGTGTTACGATGGTAAGTCTTGAGGTATTTGAGTGTGGAAAAAGATCTCTCAGAGGAGGCTGATGACATAGGCACTCACGTGTCTGTCATTTCTTTTATTTTACCTTCTATGCAATGGAGCAAACAGCAATTTTGGATATTGAAAATCCCATCCACGTTTTTGCATAACAATTACTTTTTACTGCTAGAATCAACACCACTCTAGATGAATTTGCCACAATGTACATTTTATAATCATAGACTTTCAACTGAACATGGTTGGACCGCCCCCGGGGGGGGGGGGGGGGGGGGTACTCCCATGTATGAGCTATATAGGTATGTGCCGCTGTGAATGGTTTTCAGGCAGTTTAGTCTGGGATAGGGTATAGTTTTCAGAGATTTTTGGTCTAGAATAGGGTATCATTTTCAGCGAAACTGATCAGTTGCGTGAAGGAATTTAGTCTAGACAAGGTTTACTGGCAAATGGCATTTAAAAATCGGTACGGCGGGCAGTACGGCATTTTTACTGACCCCTGTTAACTAATAACTGTGATAGTCAACGAGTTTCTGGAAAAAAGCGAGTCTGGAATAGGTCTAGGATAGGTTAGGGTTTTTCGGTGTTTAGTCAAGAATAGGGTTGCAAAATGCAGCTAAAATGGTCTAGTATAGGTTAAGGGTCTCAGAGTCCCAGCGACACACTCCCACCCAAAAATTTGCAGAGTACCCCACCCGGGGGTTGGACTCCCAATCAGATATGGATGAATGGAGTGCTAGATGAAAACAATCCAAAATAAATTCAAATGGTGGCCTCGGTGATTTTGTTGTTGATCAATTTTACGGTGAAGATCCCGAGGGTCCACATCCTCAACCAAATGATGAAGGCATTGTTGTACCACCTGTCCAAATACCTCACCACAAAGAAATATCAAATTTTGTTCTTCATCAGGTTTCTGTTAACAGACCATCAAGTCAAGCTGGAATCGACATTTACACTACAGTTCTTTCATTGATTGTACAAATACTTGAAGAATATAATTATGTGATTCACTAATCCCGAACTTTAACAATGTAAAGCCTGGTTTTGTTTCTATTAAATGATCAGGAAAGGATGTACATACACTCTCTATTGGGCAAGAACTGTCATTCATCCCGAGAACTGCATTCTATGGCTTATAATTAGTTGACATGAATATTGTTTGAAATTTTTGTAGTTAACAATTGCCTTAACTTGATCTTAAGGCTTTAAGTTATGAACATTATAAGAGGCATGCATGTCTGCTACATTTAAGAAATTGTAGTTTGCTGCATGTATACCTGAAGCAGATTTCTCCTAGTTTTGTGTGGTTTTTCCTTGAGAATATTATTGCAAATACTTAGGGAAAGGATTTTCCATGAACAATCAAATGGCGATATCCTGCCTTTGAAAATGTAAGCTTGAACATTTGCATGTTATCTTAATTTTTGACTTTCCCTTGTCTAAAAAAATTAGTGCCTCAAATGGCCAGTCGGCCAGGGTTGTTTTTGTTGCATTGTTGGGAACATGTCACTTTCAACCCGAGTTGATGGGAATGGTCTGTTGATATTTTAAATCCAGCATGTACTTGTTTGGCTTCCACTTCATCCTATTTGTGAAAGCTCAATATCTGAACTCACTTGAACAGTGAGAACATTGACAATGAACACCTCCAGAAACAAACTTTTTATCTCCTGAAATATTTTTAAACTTTTTCAACCAGGAAACAATTGTTTTGAATTTTTAATAGTCTCATACATTAATAAAGTATTAATAAACCAATCATAAATTTTAAGAGTCTTTATTAATAGTAATGTATGGTAATAACATATAACGCGGTTTTCAATTGAGTGGCAAAGGTAATTTTGCGATTGCTGTTGTTTTGCATTGCTATGCTTTGGCTAAAAAAATACTGTGGCTAAAAAAATACTGCACCACTTTCTAAATCAACTGACAATGGCAACTCGCATCATTTAGTTATAGTGGATTTCGTGATTCGTAACAAACTCTTTTTCAATTTTCGAAAAAACTTTCTCTAAATCCTTCCATTTCTTGGAATCGTCCGGATCCAACAAAGATATGTTTCCAATTTCATGCAAAAATTCCACTGTCTTTCCAAGTAAATCCACATGTGCACTAAGAATCGCGGTGTTTAGTTCTCAGAAACATCTTGGCGTTCTTAAAGTAAGCCTATTTGCTCCGATCTCTCTAACACAAACTTTGAAAACGTCTCCACATCGTCTGCTATCTGAAGGGAGAAGCTTGGAAGCTTCACAAACAGCGGGCACTAAATAACAAACTTGCGATACACGAGTAAAACAAAATGGCTGCCGGGTCTGCGTTTGAAAACAAGGCTGGTTGGCCGAGCTCGCCCCAGGAAGATTAAATGAAATTTACCGTGGATTAAATGAAAATTGAAAGAAGATTAAATAAACTTGGAAGTTCAAATGAAATTTATCATCGAAGTTTAAACGACATTTGAACGAAGTTTAAATGCATTTTAAACAAAGTTTAAATAAGAAAACTGAAAGTTTACATATAATTTTATATAAAGATTAAATGAAATTTAGTATAAAAGTTTAAATATACAGATAACAAAGTTTAAATTTACAGATAAAAGTTTAAATTTACAGATAAAAGTTTAAATTGACATACAGATAACAAAGTTTAAATCAAATATATTTCAACAAGGATTAAATATTGCTACATATAGGCAGGCATATTTTTGCTGTAACTTTTACTTTTTTTGTCTTTTGTTTGTAACACACAAAGCACTGTTTTTGCTTTTCCTTTCTTTGCTTACTAGTTATTTTTAATATATATCCTAAAATGTAATCTAGTAATGATTATTATGTTAATAAAATAAAAATTACACACAAAAAAAAAAGTTTTAAGCAATTTCCGAAGATTTTCGAAAATTCTCCGAACACTGTCCCAAAGGTTGTACGAACGTTTCCGGTCATCTAACAAAAATTTCCGAAGATTGTGGAAGATGCCTAACAAAGATTTCTGAGGAAGATCCAAAAATGTTGGATTGTAGACCGACAGTCACCCTTTAGTTTGTTTGACAAAAGGGCAAACATGGTAGCTAATTAACGTAATTAAAGATATTGATATATTCTTCACATTCACCGTGAAGATAAAACTTGATATCTTCGCATGTGTTGATATTAAATCAATATATGATTTTTCCGCAGTGGGGGAAATCCTGGTATCTCCT
Organism: Cladopsammia gracilis; assembly: GCA_022457155.1. Classification (NCBI taxonomy): domain Eukaryota; kingdom Metazoa; phylum Cnidaria; class Anthozoa; order Scleractinia; family Dendrophylliidae; genus Cladopsammia; species Cladopsammia gracilis. Next base: position 492,286 of record JAJGOT010000420.1, on the reverse strand, counting down.
TGAAGTTCATATAATGAACAAGGAGATGCAACGAAGATATTGAAGCAAAAGCCTTGGAAATTGTTATCATGTTATCATTATAATTATCATTTTGATTTGTTCTGTTCAATGTGTAATGTCCCCAATTAGCATATTCATTCTAAATGCACTGATTGGTGCTTAAATAGATTCTTTTTCATGGATTTATTGGCTGGACTGTTTACTATCGGGATAACGCTCAGGTCAATGAGCCCTGGAGTCATTTTTATAGAATGTTATATTTATAAAAAATATTGATATTTCAGGAGGAAACATGTCCCGGCTTTACAAACACAGACAGAATAACGGAAAAGGTTCTTAAAGTGTTAAGAAAAATTCATGGGGAAAAGCGTGAAGAAGTGGTCCAAGTTGACATGTATTGTCATTTTGGTCACGCCTACATAAACAACGTTGATGAAGGTGATTGTTTTTACATTGTGAACTGATGGAAATTGCCGCCATTTATGCACTGCAACACGATGTGGGAACCTAACTAGCTAAAGATCAATGAAGGATCACAATCAAAACCTGAACCGCCTTTGACGAAGTCGATTGATTCTCTCCTCCTAGAAAGGTTAAAAATTCTTTATCTAGATGTTTCAGCACTCTATAGTTTTTCCTTCACAGTGCCTTGGGTGACTTTTGTTATATACAAGTCATTCAATTTTGTAGTATGACTAATGAGTTTGATTGATACTGCAGTGTGATGCCCCGACTATCTTCGTTTCCTTAAAAATGGGTGTTTGTAGTTGTTATAGATTGATTATTTTTCACCACGCTGGACTGTTTAAATTACATTTCTAGCCATTTCTAAAGACCGTATTTTTCAAATTTTCCCGGGGGAGCACGACTCCGGACCCCCAATTTACTAACACTTTGGCGGTCAATTCAAACCCCCGCTTCCCCCACTTCCCTCACTTCAAAATAAGCTCCGCGGACCCTGAACTTGCAACTTTAAGGTGGTTCGATACAGTTTTCTGGAGACCATACCAACATTTTTCAATCGGCTTTTAAGCGGCCTTCTCCAAGTCAGATCAACGTGAAATTTTCACCTCTAACTGGTTTTGAATTGAAGTTTGGCAAAATATATTTTCTGATAAAATCGATATTACCATGATGACGATAAACAAGAAACTTAGAAATCAGTAAAAGTGACATTTAGCGCGCTTAAGATTTCGCATTGAAAATCCCACATAGGCATCTTAAAATATGGTATATGGCGTATATATTTTGCAAGAATAAAAAAATTCTGTATGTTTGAATTAAAATAAATCGCAATAACATTTCAGACCTTACTATTAATGTACTTGTATTAAATTGATAGGGAGATTAACACTGGCTTTGTGAAATTACTTAATGATAATGTCAAAAAGTAGTTTGATGTTATGTTTGTAAACTTTTCCATTTCTCTTGTAGCGTATTATGAATGCAATGAATAAGTAGCGGAAAGAGAAATGATTTCCTTATGGACGAGGGAGGTCCTGGGTTTTGGTATTCAAATATATGATAATTAGGTTGTTTAAAAGTAATGTGTAACGGTTATTTAGCCATTGTGGTTCTGGCACCTTTGTGTCGATATCTTCAACGTAATCGGGCTTTAACTTTCGGATGGTTGTTGTCATTCTACTTCTGAATATGCCTAAAAACTCCTCATGAAGCGGATATGTACATGTGTATAGCCGTACTGTATTATACTAGGGTTTGTTATGTTGTTTGCTAATAAATGGACGATTTTGGGGCCAGAACCCAACCATCGCAATGTGCTGTTGTTGTTTGCTGTTCCAAGTTTCCGAGGACATTAAGGAATGAAAGTTTTGCCGTTTACTTTCTCTTTTGCGATCTTGAGAACTACCTTTTTCCCTAACATCGCTTCATGTGCAATTTTTGGGTAATTTTCGATTTTAATGGCTTTTGCAAAAATCTGAGAAACGGCTCGATGGATTTTTTTAAAACATTCACTGTGCATGCTTACCGATGTGCAAAATATTATCTGAAAGTTTCATTGCCATTGATTTACTGGGACGCCTTTAAATAGGCCATTTGCACGATGACGTCATTTGACTACTACTACCAGAATTCATTTCGTTTTTCCTTTCTTATTTAAATTTTGTAATCCCAGTGCGGTTTAAATAACAATAGCCCTAATTTGCACTACAAAACAAAAAACTGAAGGATTCTGGTAGTAGTAGTCAAATGACGTCATCGTGCAAATGGCCTATTTAAAGATGAAGACGATGTACGAACTGGCCGAAAAAATGGCGTTACAAATTTACTTTTTTAAGTTATGCTTAATAATGATTTCAAATCAATGCGCACTGCATTCCTCCGTGATTTATACTTTCGTTGTGATCTGCTGTGCATCTATTATTATCTATATTCGAGCATGATTGTACCTTATTACTCTCCTTGCTACTTTCCAGATTCCCTTAAGTCTCTTTTTAGGATTATTTTGAACAATAAATGCGCTTTTGCGTTTTGTTACAGCAGGCGTATTGAACGCAAAAGAAAACAGATGCAAAGAAATTTGCATCAACGAGCGTACATTGCAATGTTTCAATCACGGAAGAATGTAGTGCGCATTGATTTGAAATCATTACTGAGAATAACTTAAAAAAGTAAATTTGTAACGCCATTTTTTTGGCCGGTTCGTACGTCGTCTTCATCTTTAAATTAAAAGGCGTTCCAGTGAATCAATGCCAATGAAACTTTCAGATAATATTTTGCACATCGGTAAGCATGCACAGTGAATGTTTTGAAAAAATCCATCGAGCCGTTTCTCAGATTTTTGCAAAAGCCATTAAAATCGAAAATTACCCAAAAATTGCACATGATGCGATGTTAGGAAAAAAGGTAGTTCTCAAGATCGCAAAAGAGAAAGTAAACAAAACTTTCAAGGTTTACAAACATAACATCAAGCTACTTTTTGACATTATCATTAAGTAATTTCACAAAGCCAGTGTTAATCTCTCGAGCAATTTAATACAAGTACACAAATAGTAAGGTTTGAAATGTTATTGCGATTTATTTTAATTCAAACATACAGAATTTTTTTATTCTTGCAAAATATATATGCCATATACCATATTTTAAGATGCCTATGTGGGATTTTCAATGCGAAATCTTAAACGCGCTAAATTTCACTTTTACTTATTTCTAAGTTTCTTGTTTATCGTCGTCATAGTAATATCGATTTTACCAGAAAATATATCTTGCCAAACTTTAATTCAAAACCAGTTAGTGGTGAAGTGGTGAAAATTTCACGTTGATCTGACTTGGAGAAGACCGCTTAAAAGCCAATTGAAAAATGTAGGTATGGTCTCCAGAAAACTGTATCGAACCACCTTAATTCTGTTGCACTGATTTAATTTCTTTGCAAGAGTTGCAAGAGAAACTACTAGTACGTGTTAAAAGCGCTTTATAGGCACTTGGAGACGTCTGCCGAGAATTGAAAAAGCAGATTGGCATTCAATTCTCGAGTTTAATATTTCACTAAATACTATTACGTAAGGAAACGAAAGGTTCGATATGCTATTCGACGTGGTAATGTTGTTCACAACGAGCCCATGCTGAATCCTGTTGTTTTTTCTGTTGCAGATGAATTAGAGAAAACGTTTGCCCCGAAGGAAATAAAAGAAAAGCTTGAAACTGCGAATAAAAAAAGTTGGAAACCAGTTTTCAAAGAGGGTGTAGAGGAAATGGAGGTTGCGGAAATTGAAAAGAATCTTTCACCCAAGGCAGCCAAGGAAGACATTAGATACGATTTCACCTTCTACACCCCTACCTGTAGAGATGTTCGTGCTAAGGTATTGGCTATTCCTTAGCAGGTGGTTAGACTAATACAAATATGAATGAAGTCATAAATGCAAATGCATCTTCATGGAGATATCAAGTTCTGCGAACCAAAGCTTTAAACATAAAATGTCTCTGAATACGTTTTAGATTAAGTTTAAACAAACGCCGAAATCATAAGCATGACGATGGTCGGGAAACCCGATCTTAATTAGCATAGGTCTTGGCGATTTTATTCCTTCATTTTCTCTGTATTTAATGATCAGTTTGAGAGGACATATCAAATACTCAAAAGAGTGTTTCATCAGGTATCTAAACACCTCGAAGTTGTTAAAGAAACTCGGCAACGCCTCGTTTTTTTCGACCCACTTCTCAGTGTTTGGATATCCTGATCAAACGCTCTTCCTGGTGTTTGATAGATTATCTCTGTTATTTCTGTGAAAAGGCATGGCTCATGGAAGCAGATGCTAAAGACAAAGAAATGGGAGATGCAGCTTCCTCCTTATCATTCTCTCGTAGCGCACCTATTCCTGTAAAAAAACGTCCTAGCCCACGTGCAGTGTGATGAGGAGCAGGGAGACACCTCCAACACGCCATCATTTCATATCTGCACTCAGCTTCACAACAGATTGAGAATGGACATTTTGATACCTTCCAAGAAATTTGATTGCCGCTTGTCGATAAGAACAAGTAAGACAATGACTCGAGATACCAGCTAACCTGCGAGCAAGCTCTCTTGGAGGAGGAGGAGGAGGAGGAGGAGGAGAAGGGGACCATCCCCACTTCAAGAGAGCTTGCTCGCGGGCAAGATACCAGCAAACATTATTGCCTCTAACTTGACCCTGACTTCCATCTTTCAGTCCCAAGGGGGCATTAGGTTTCTGCAGTATTTCTCCAACCATTGGGCCCCATCCATACACAGACAAACTTAACTTAGCTAGTTCTCTTTCTGCTAACCTTCTCTGAGCTTTTTGTGGCATTTATTCTCTGTTGCTGGTTGTAGAAGTGCGCTTGCTCACGAAACAAAGTGGTGGATGAGGGTCAGCTATAAAGAGTTGTTAATTCAAAAAAGTCAAATCCTCAGAAGATCTGAAACGCGACAATATTGTAAAGGGAAATATTGTTTTACAGGACAATCGAAAAATAAAAACCAGCAAATTATGACAATATTACTGGAATGGTGATTTTAACCAAGTAAATCACGGCGAGATCTTCAGAAACGGAAAAGTTGGGGGTTTATTCATTGAGTTGATTTATTGTTGAAGTCTTTTCGTCCCACCAAAAACTTTGGGAGAATGAGTACTAGCTTTTGGCACTGAGTTTCTGGGATCGTTTGGGTTACCAATACGAGCTATGATTGGTTAATAGTTGCCCTTGGAAACCATCAATCTATCGTTACTAACGCTGGTTGGCCAAACGATCCCAGAAAGCTTAGTGGTGAAAGCTAGTGCGTTGTCTTCCTGACGTTTCTAGAGTGGCAAATAATGCGGACAAAACTTTACCTAAAATCTGATTGGTCGCAGCACAAGAAACACTCCAAAAAATGGTATCAACGGAAACATATTTTATGGTGATTTAGTCAGTATTTCTTTAACTTTTCCTCAAGGTAAAACCTATGTTCCCAGAACTCCACAAGACGAAGAAGAAGACAAAATTTTAGAAAGTTACCTCATGGGAATGAAGATTGAGAACGGGCGGCTGACTTTGCCGCCAGCCTCAGAGTTACAAGACGGATTTGATTTGTTTTACCAGCGCCGCAGTCTACGAAAGACGTATCAACATGAAGTGGAGGGTGAACAGTTTAGCTTGACTGTCTGCAAAGATCAAGCAACGAGTGTGTCCCCTTATGAGCCGGATACCAAGAACATCGAGGAAATACCCGCAAAGGTTTTTTCACGCTTTTTATCTTGAGTGACTTTCTAATGATTCCGTAGGACCAAAAATAAATGTGACCAATGCGGCAACACACACAAAAACACAATGGACTGAGCAGATCCCGACCAAAATACAGACAGTTAGCCATGGCCAATTAAGTCACGATTTGTTTTGAATTTCTTTCTGCCGAACTGGTTGCTTTAATAGCATATTTGCTATGGCTCGTAAGGGTTCGTTACACTCATTTTGAACCAATGATATCACTTAGCAAAGAACCAAAAGTAATGATTGTTTTTTTCGACTGCCAATCAAATACCACGATCAGTTTCCAAAGCTTTAGTACACTATTCATATCATTTGGTCATTCCGATCAATCAGTCACAGAGTGAGTCAGTAAATCAGTCGTTGTGTAATTCCCGGGGACAGAATTTTCGCTTTTTATAGAAGGGTGCGAATATGGGAAGATTTCAGTGAGAGGATATTCGAGTGTTCAACTACCGGCACATTTTCTTGATTAAGGTGGCGGTTGTTGGAAGGAGGCCGTCGGTGAAAGTTCAACTGTACCAGTTTTCTTTATTTATCTTCCTTTCTTCATTGCTTTGTTTCAGTTTTGATTTATTTTTTTATCCTTTCTTTCTTCCCTGCTTGCTTATTCCCATAATTCATAATTTTAGTTTTTAATTTTTCTTCACGCTTTTCGTAGCTTTTTAAATAAGATAACATGTCTGTTATATTATTATTCTATTGAAATGCTTTATTTTTCGTATAGGCTGATATACATCTCCACTGTGAAGAATGGGATCGAGTCCTTGATGAAGGGAGCTGGGAGCCAGAAGAGATTGTGGCCAAGCTACCTACGTTTTTACAGTTTTTAAGACAAGTTCAGACAACTGTTAAACCACGCTGATATACCGTATCTCCACTGTGAAGAATGGGATCGAGTCCTTGGTGAAGGGAACTGAGAGCCAGAAGAGATTGTGGCCAAGCTACCAACTTTCTTACAGTTTTTGAGAGACGTTCAAAGAAATGTGTCCCCTTAAACCAAGCCTGACAGATGGACAACATGACTGACAAGCTTAACTAAATATAATATATCTAAATATTGGAAGTGTATAAATTGAAGATAAGCTATAATTAAGATTGATAACGAATTAGAATTATAGTTATTTAACTAGTGTAACATATGATAGAAGCACGATCCAAATAAAATATTATATGATCCAGATATAGATACAGACACAATAATATAATAATAATAATATTAAATAGAGACTTATATAGCGCACATATCACAATGTCTCATGGCGCTTTACATACACTTATGAGAATGACACCATAAAAATACATACGATATAGGACAGATACAGACACGATGTGGACACGATACAAGTATTAGTAGTTGTGTTATCATACGGACAAAGTAAAAATACAATAGATACAATAAAAATACAATACAGATGGTATAAAAAATTTTAAGTTAATTATTTGTTTTAGGGTAGAGGAAAAGAAAACGTGGAAACTTTCTCTCTCGCAAGCTTTCACATATGTTGCTTAATTTCTGTTATTAAATCAAAGGCTGATAATAATTGTCTCTGTTTCCACGGATTGATTTTCAGATGCACTTTTTTAATTTATCAGAGAACGCGTAGAATCTTGCTCATCCAGTATTCTGTAAATAGAGTTCGAGACTATTCCTACTTGTGCTTACAGAAGACTCCCAGGCGTCGTGTGTGCAAACAAATGGGTGGGAATGGTAACAATTGTCTGAGAGCGGAAGTATGTTGAAACCCGGAAGTACTTCCGGTTTGAGAGTTATCAACTGAATACTTCATCTGCATCAATGTCTAAAGCGGTATTAAGAGCCAAAATTCATTTACTTTGTGTAAGAAATGGGATTTAAAAAAGGAACGTGTAAATTATAGCCATGGAAAGACGTTATGATAATCGAAAGGAATCGGCGAACGGACGTAAAATGAGGTAAACTTGCATATTTCTAACTTTCATTTTACTGTCTAGCTTTTGTTTATGGCACATATCATATTGCCCTATTTGAAGAAATACTATTCACGGGAAACAAAGTCGTTTCTTCAAATTCCCCTACCAGTTTAGCTTTTATTAGTAAGTGGTATTAATGTTTTAGTAGTATATAACCACATTATTGTTTCTACTAAAGAGTTTGAAAATTTTGCATAAATGAATGATATATTATTCTAAAGAATCAAACAACACGTTCTCTTGTTGCACATTCTGTGCGATGGCTTGGCAAATTAACCGGCTGAAATATCGTGGGTTTTTTTGTGGCCCAACGTTATCATAGTAAAATATGTAAGTTATTGCGAAGAAAAGAATAAAAAAGGAGAGAAATAAAAATAAATAAATGAAAAAATATAAAAAAGGTAGAAAAAAATAACAAATTAATGAAAATTAATAATATTAAGTAAAAAATAATAGAGTTCTAACAAAGAAAAAAATAATTATTAAGCAATAAAAAAAATAAAAAATTGCTTTGGAAAAATATCATCGGAAAACGACATTCGGAAAAACATTGAACATTAACATTGAACATTAACATTGAAAATCAACATTGAAAATCAACATAAAAAAAACGACGGAAAAAAACCAACATTCTTTCCATGTGGCCTATCGTATAACATAGACCAGGATGTTTGTACGCCTATTCAATACATAACATTCATTAGAAGCCCCTGATACACCAGGGTTGTTCGGTCGGTACTTTAATATCTGCAATATATAATTATCAAAGTGTAAGCGCGAAAGAGGAAAACAAAGGGAACGATTTTCTGGCTATAAGCTAGCCTACGTAGCAAGCGTTCCCGTACGAACGAATTTTTCCGCATTCTGGCCGCGCGAAAATTGGGGCGAGAGCAAAAAATCGGAGGACGGGGTGGGATTGGGGAGGCGAAGGAGCGCTTGCCTGCAAACCCCACGATTTTGAAAATAAAAATAAGGCAAGGGAAATTTTGCCATTTCGGTGGGACAGTGTCCCTTTAAAGACAAATAGTTAGCGTTTGTAAGTCTTACATTCAGTAGTAGAACTGTGCCCGAAAGTAACAAGTTATTCTTGGCTTGCACATGACGTCATAAAACTTTACATCCCACAAAGCTGTTTCTAACATGGTATGTAGATATCTGTGTTCACAAAACGTTTCAGGTTTTAACGATGTTTTGCTTCCGATTTGTGAAGGTTTTAAATGCGTCACGCAATTCGTCATGCTATTTTAGATAAGCCGTGAAAATATACAAAATTGAACCAGTTGAAAGTAATGTGGCTTTAGCCTTATAGTGAATCCAATCTTTTGTGATGAGAGTTTTTGCGTAATTATGACTTTGAAGTTTTGCCCGCCATGTTGGTGTACTGAAGTGGTACACCAAAAGATGGCCGCTCCATGCATTTTTGCTAAAAATGTCTAATACTCGTTCGCCTATAACTCCTTGAGCGAAATGTTCTGGCGCTTCAAAATTTGGCCCAGATGTGTAGTTTTAAATTCTCTCTCTCTCTCTCTCTCTCTCTCTCTCTCTCTCTCTCTCTCTCTCTCTCTCTCTCTCTCTCTCTCTCTCTCTCTCTCTCTCTCTCTCTCTCTCTCTCTCTCTCTCTCTCTCTCTCTCTCTCTCTCTCTCTCTCTCTCTCTCTCTTTGGAATTGAAATCTGTTTTTTAATGCTTCTGAATTTTAATATCACATGATATGACGTAAGTGCAAGGCAAGAACAATAACTACCGTATAACTACCGTATAACTATCGTGTCACGCAAGTTTGCCTTTTGGTAGATAACGAGGCAGGCAACACATTTGTTGACCTCTGTACTGTCTTGAGATTAATATAAGTAACGAAATATTACAATTTATTGAGAAAAAAGGATAATGGCCTGAACTTTTGACTGGACGATTTTCCCCTTCACTGCAGGGTCAAAGTTTTGAGATTTAAATAGATAAATTGTGGTTTTAACTTATGTGTCTGGATGGGATAATGTGTAGCAATTCAAACGAATACGTTTGAGCAGTGCTTCATTTCAGTTGCACAGTTTATTTTACTTTTGAGTTTAAATTAAGTCTTTAGTGTAATCATTCAAAATAAAGCTACCGCGCGATGCTTTCCTGTGGTGCTGGTAAAAATTTTTGAAATAAAATCCGGGAATTTTTGTTCCCGCTGTACAAGGCAATAATGGACGTATTTATAACTAACTATTTGTAACTCACAGAACTGCTTACCAAGACCTCAAAGAAGAGCCTGGCAGATTTGTTGCCGTTCCCAAGAATCTGATGGGTTTCGTAATCGGCAAAAAAGGGACTACAATAAAACAAATCGAAATGCAATCAGGAGCAAAGCTTACTCAGTCTGAAGGCAAGCATGCACCGGGATTTATGGTCCATGGCAGTGAAGAAGAACGCATATACGCAATGGAACTTGTAAATGAAAAACTGGTGAGTGCAATCTTTATTCTCGTCTGCTTAAAGAATATCGATATTTTGCACAAAAAAATCGGACATTTCGATACTTTTTTGCGCTACACACATAATCATTTGGCTAAGGTGTGAGAATTATTCCCTAGAACCTTCGTTATTTCTGGTCCGAACCAACTACACCGGGAATCAAGCTGGCTTTATTTTTGTTATCTGCTGTTGATGCAACTATCAGTAATCACGTTTTTGGCTTTTATTAGCCATAACTCTACTTTGAGTGATGCCGCGTCACAATTTAAGTTCCGAGCGAGTTAATAGGCAAGTGCAATGCAAATTCAAGTGAGGTGCACGCCTCGTGAAACTTCACGGAAGCTATTGAGATGGTGTAAGCTTGCTAAATCAGAACTACACTGAACTACAGTCTTACATTAGAGTTTTATTTCGGTTAACGTTTAAAAGTATCTGTGGGATAAATCAAAAGCTCATATGAGCCAACTCGTGAATACGAAACAACCTTCCTACCCTCCCCTCTCCTACGCGTTTTGCTCCACACCTCCCCCCACCCAACCCTCTGCGTCCATCTCCGGACCCTCCCCTTCCTCCAACGCCGTCTTCATGGGTAAGGCAGATGCCCATCACCTATCGGAACGGGCAAAATATATGCGCAAGCCTTATCTACTGGTCAGCGGAATCACCATGAAAAGTTTCCAGCTGAAAGGATTGAAAATTTGCATGATTTTCTACGTAAACTACATCTCGTTCAACACCACGTGTATTCAAGAGATAAAAAGGCAGAACGATACCATCTCGGAAAATGAATGTGTTTACGTCTACTTCAAATCTTAGGCTGAGGTGAAGACGGTGGAGAATAGACGCGACACCTCCCCCGGTCAACCAGTAAAGATCCCAAGTCAGTTTAAAAAAGTAGTAAGTGGTCCGGGGGGAGACAATCTTCGAAGCGTTAGCACTGTAACTGGGGCAGAGGTGAAACCAGGTGCAGGCCATATGCTGTACGTAACAGGTGACAAGAAGAAGGTAAAACATGCCGAGTTTCTGTTACGAACGAAAGTGGTAAGTTGCATGGTACACACGATGAATATATTTTGGAGGTTATAAATACTATAGCAAACTATAAATAATTTAACGTCCTCAAGGGTCAGGTGGTTCACAAATGCCGGAGCGTACCCCGGTTTCTGAAACATGAAGCCACGAGCTCCCTGATTGGGGCGGGGAAAATATGTCACGATAATGTCCTATTACTGGTAAACCACCCTTGCAATGAAAATTTACATATCTTTTTCTTATTTATTTACTCCATTTATTGTTATTACAAACGTTTTTTGAACTTATCAAGATAGAAAAAAAACAAAAACAAAATGGAGAAGGGCAAGATATAGGTAAACTAATTATTGCCTTATAACTAAATTACAATTTTGTTTTTAAGAAAAAGAGAACACACTACTAAGAAAGGAATAGAAACATTAGATTGATACAGTGATTAATACTGAGCAAAATAATATTGGTAAAGTGCTCTTTTAAATTGTTGTTTAGTTTGCTTTTTGTGTATGGATATTGGGATATCATTCCAGTAATAGCATCCAATAACTGTTGGACAAAGGATGTACTTAGAGTGGCGTAATTATTTTGCTCTTACACAAGATATGCCATAAGCATAGTTGCACCGGAGAAACCACTGAATAAAACTGTGTTATGAAATCAGCTGTAGATACATGTACTGCAGTATTTCATCAGTTTCATATTTTCTCGAGTTTTAGGCCTCATCCAGAGTCAAGCCTCACGTAAGGTGTGTCTATATAGACGACCACAGCCTTCCTGTAGAATGTGAACTTAAGCTTGTACCCGTGGAAGGAAATAAGCGTATGATTTTACCCGGGACACAATCACAGTATCGCTTGAAGCCCGTTGATGAATACGAAATACAGGCTCAGGTTTGTATATTTAACTATCTATAGTCAATACAAAACCTGACACTTCATTACCGCTTTTAACCTCAATTGGCCAAAGCAAGGCTGCTATGGGTTACACTTTGACCATGTTTGTCTTCGTTGATACTTCACCGTCTAACGGGGCTTTTAAGTGACAATAATTCGAAACAAATTTACAAAACAATTAATGCCTTCCTTCCTTTCGGACATGTCATGCAAAATTAAAATTATTATAGAATTTTTATAGAATACTAAAAATAGAATTAAACGTCCAATATATTAAATTAAATGGTTTAGCAGCCAACCAAGGCACGTATTTTGTGTTGCAATGTTATATAATACTTTTAAAAGTTCATATTGCAACCGTTAATTGCATCCATTTTTTTACAGGGCGCGTGCGAGCCAAAGTGCACATCAATCTATGATGCTAGCCTCACGGAAAGTGCTTTGTCGGCTCTACGCAATATTAAATATGAAATTTCTACAAAAAACTATCACAACGCAGACATGTGGTGCCACTTCGGAACAGTGATCATCCGTGACCCGGATGAAGGTAAGTACTGCGTGGAAATTCGACCTGCCACAAATGTGCCCTGTACGTCTTGTCAAGTAAACCTACTATCCTAGCTGACTCTCGACCGCGGAAAAATACGTAGGCCCTACAAGTTCTAGGCTCGATTTAATTTCCAGCCGTTTTTTTGTGTGCCCGCGCTGAAAACCGGACTCCCTCAAACGGCTGAAAATCGAGCCCATACAAGTTTTGGCAACAGTTTATTTTGTTTAAGTAACGATCCGCACAAGAAGGATAGCGCTGAACGGCAATGCACGATGGAATGTCAACTTTTGTCATTGTTACAACTAGTGATCTCATTGGCCTAGACTCAAAAACCACTAAAAAGTTAAGGTTCAAGGTGCATTTTGTCTATTTTTTTTTAAGGTTTTAAGTAATTTGAGACCCAATCGCACAACATGCAATCTTTAAAAGATATTGTATCAAAGAAGGAAAATTATTAGCTATTGTCTTCTGCTCTTCTGATTGGTTAAGCACAAACATTTCCAAAACTTCATTTGTCGCAAATAGATTTTCTTTATTTTTATAATGAAATATAATTATTAACCATCCGCTCCTCCTCTATTCTTGAAATCAAAGATATTCTATGTGGGAAAGAGCCAATGCCGCAGAACAATGAAGTTTGCTATCGTTCTTATGTGGAGCGTTACTTAATACATTTTTTTATGTTTTTTATGTTCTACAGATTGTATTTAAAAACAGTTTTTTAGATGCAAAATGGACAGAAATTGAGGACACATGTACCTCCGGTGCCAAGTGCGGTTATATTTGCACCAGTGACAATTAAAGTGGATTTCCACTGTCACGGAAATTTTTACGTGCGTAAAACTGGCGTAAATAAAACGCACGTAAATAAAATAAGAGACGATGTATGAACGGCTTGCGTAAACGTCAAAAGTTGAGCACGGTTCAACTTTTTACGTTTACGCAAGCCGTTCATACATCGTCTCTTATTTTATTTACGCACGTAAACATTTACGTGACAGTGGAAACCCACCTTCAGAATGACCAATAAATGCGTCAAGGGTAGAAAGAGTTGTTTCATTACGGTAGAAATTTCAATCGATTTCTCGATCGGCTGCAAACATTTGAGCCCGCCATGTGTAATGGTCACCTGTAATGGCTTTACCCATGGGGACGGCGTTGGAGAGAGGGGAGTGGGAGCTAAGTTCGCACGAGTTCGCTTATAGGAGCCTTTGATTCTTTATTCTGATAAACTAATTGAAAGATGTACATTTCTACAGCTGACGTGGACGAGACCTGGAGCATTGATGAAGCTGCTAAAAAGTTTCAAGCAACTCCACAGAGAAGAAGTGCCGACTGGTCCATAGCGTTCAAAGGAGGCGTAGACCTCGATGACACAGTGATACAAGATACTTTCGGTTTACCAACACAGCAGGAATTTAATACAAGATATGATTTGACTTTTTTGTCACCAAAAAGTCAATCAATACGATGCAAGGTGAGATAACAAACGGTTTGCCTTGTCTTTGACGTTCCCCCGCCTCTCTGTTTCGCCCTTAATGGCCCTTATTAGGATGATTTGGCCTCTCCCCGTTTTTTTTTCTCGTCGCAGCACTGTCATAATTACTTCACGGAGATCGGATTTTTGGTCACGTGCCACAAGTAATGTGAAGCGTGACATAGCCAATTCCCTCTCTTGCCTCTCTTCTAGAATCATTAGCGACAAATTTGTGACAGCTGAAGTGTCACTGAATCTCATTGCGTTAGCTACGACGCACCAACAAGCCCCAATAAGGGCGAAACAGCTGTCCGTGTCTGCTTTCTAGTTTTGAGCGCTTTTAATTATATATCATGATAGGTCTAGCTAGCCGTACCCTGCGAGTAGAGTCCCCTTCGATCTTTTTAGAAAAATCGGGAAGTAGGAAGATCGAGGGGGAATCTGGTCACAGAGTAAGCTAACCGCGGCACTGTGTTATTGCCTTAGTGCAATCTGTTGTTTGTTTAAACCTTGTATAAACTTCGATTAAAAGCAAATCGGCTCGTAATGGAGATTCAGTTATTTTAAAATTTTCTAGGTATGGGTCGCAAACGAACACGTTAATAAGAAGCTGGAAGAAATACCAATTCCTTTTAGTGACTTAAGGAATGTGGTAGAAGAGCTGTGCTTTGAGGACGAATCAACTGGAGCAAGATGTCGTGGATGGCTGGTTTTGCAATCCAAAAAATTTCTTCAGGCTGACGTCATATTTCCTGGCAGTAACATCGATTGTAGAATCCACATACGGGCATTAACAAGTAAGGATGGGCCAAAACCGCTTTTTTAAATCCATTCGATACGAGTACGATGTTTTTTGGCAATGGGACCGCTCGCTGTCGTACCAAAGCTCATTTCTGCTGTCACTGCTGTACCACAGCTACACCACTTTATCACAGCCACACCACTATATCACAGCCACACCACTGTTGTATTACAGTGACACCACTGTATCACAGATATATACCACTGTTGTATCACAACCACACCACTGTTTCACAGCCACACCACTGCTGTATCAAGCCACACCACTATATCACAGGCACAACACGTCTGTATCATAGTCATACCACTGCCATATCACAGACACACCACACTGGTGTACAACATGCAGCTACACAACACAGTATCACAGACACGCCACTTCTGTACCACAGTCGCAATACTGCCACATTGCCACACTATTGTCGTCTAGTCAGTGCTCATGAGAAAAACGGTATCTGAACCGAATGCAAATATCGCATCGCTTAGTGTACTCGGCGTTGCCTTTCCAGTATTTCAACAACAACAACAAACAAAACTTTATTAGACATATAAACTTAAATACAATTACCCTGCAAATTAGCAAAAACGCTATTCGAGGCAGGGAAAAGTAATGTAATTGAAAATAATAAAGGTTAGACAATATAACAATACAGAAGCTGATCTGTAGAGTTTTCGGTTGACATGATGATGATAAATCATCCTATTCATTTCACAGATGATGTTATTGCCAAGGAAAGTGGGGTACACGAAAGAGAAGCAACAAATCTTTTTCACAATATCTTTCCAAACTAAAGTTCAACGATGATGAGGGTCTGGTTCTGCCGGAAGACAAGTTACCCCAGGGGTACATCTTCAATTATAGGAGATTTTCCCATCGAACTCCCTACATTCCACGACCGGGATTTTCCATGATTGTTTCCAAAGAGAGAACTTGGAACAGTGATGTTAACGAGGAGAGAACAAGAGAGACGGTAAGAAAATGCTCTGTAACATTAACCTGAAAACAAAAGGTACATTGTTAGCTAGGACAAGACTCTTAAATACTTGAAGGAAACTTTAACGGGAACACTGTGTAGTACACCACAATTGAATTAAGCAAGCTTTGGTCGTTGAAAGGGTGGACAAATTATTTCATCTAAAATACTAACCTCGTCCCCATATCTCGGAGTTTAAAATAGCGGGGATTGGACACCCTGGCATATAGCAGAGCACCTGATCTAAAATCTTCCCAAAATGAGCGAATTGGCGTATTAAATTTAATTTGTTGAAACGCCCAAAATATTTGGGAATTACAATGGGCCAGTTCTATTGACACTTTTTTAGAAGACTCTGGGGTATGTCCAGGAGGGAATGAATTCGTCAGAAGCTTAAATAATCCAACAACAACTAACACAAAACTTGCAAAAAGTTAAAAGCACAATAATATCAACTTATTATTTATTTCGTCTTCAGACTGATATCCACTTAGGCAGTGAAGAATGGGATCGAGCGCTCAGTGGCGAAGACTGGGAACCAGAAATGATCGTAGCCAAACTCCCCGAATTTCTTCAGCTTGTTCGAGAAGTTCAGAACTTTATTAATGACAGTTGTAAAAATGAAAATGAATCTGCAAAGAGCTAATGATGTACGTGAAAAGTAATTGTTTAATAAATGTTTAATTCTATGAAGACTTTGATCTTCTTTCAAGGGGGAAAAGGAAAGGGTTCCCTCCGACTCCTTCTCCGTAACTTACTTCCTAAGTAAGAAGTTAAAACTTTTACAAGTTTCACAAGTTTTTTCCAGGTACAAAACATTTTCTAAGGTTGTTCATTTAATAGTCTTAAAAAGACTAAATAAATGCTCTAAGACTATTGCATGAACAACAACACGATAGTATCAGTAGTTTCTAGACCAACATTTCGACGCCGGGTCTTAATCTATCTTTGGTGAACAATAACCCGCACCAAAAGTCTGGCTATTCGCTAAAATATAAAACAAAACAAAGCTAAATAAAAGTTGAGAATTCTAAATTAAAAGCTTTCGATGTTTTTACAACATTATGGTTAAACAGGTGGAAGTATGAAAGAAAAACCATCGTTTTGTATTTTATCAACTGCCTGTATTTCTCCCAAACTTTCGCAAGAGTTATCATAACTTTAAATAACTAGGAAAGAAAGTTATTTATTTCATTTACGAAAAAAAGACCCAAATATATTTGTGCGCACATCTGTGCGCATATCGTTATGATCAATCGATTTTAACCCATAACTGTCTGACCTGTCTCCTTCGTTGCCTTTCTCGTAACTTTCCACACTGTTAGGGTCGATTACCTGAAACTGCTCAAAATGGCGTTGAAGCACCGTAGAAAGACATAAAATCAACACCAGATAATTATGGATTAAACAATTTGCACTAACTTGATCGATAATAATTCTTAGTTCCCATTTTCCTTGCAAATTATTGTGTTTACCTTTGAATCTCATGTGGTTAAAAACGGCGAAATACGAGATACAAAAACCCTCAACTTGTCGCGCAACATTGTTTCGTTACAAGTTTTGGTCGAAGTTTCCCGTTTTTCACCATGCGTGATCAACTTGTCGAGCAACAAAAACATTTGTTGCAGGTTGAAGAAATTTGTTGCGAAAAGTAGAGCGCGAGTCAACTTTGAACAACAAATTTTGCATTTGTTGCTCGTTTTTCATCAAACTCTCAACTTGTCACGCAACAAATTTGCCAATGTTGCGCGACAAGTTGAGGGTTTCGCCGCCTTAAAAACCCTTAATGAGAGAGGCATGGTAACAACTATTAAAACCCGGAAGAACTTCCGGTTTGAGAATTATTTTCTCAACAATTTGTAGGCATTAGTTTCTAGAGCTATTAAGCCAAATTTCAGTTCGTTTTGTTTAGGAAATGAGGCAAATAAAGGCAAAATACAAATTATAATGATGGAAAAAGGACATCATCATCGAAAGAAATCGGCGAACGGACGTAAAAAGAGGTAAATATGCACATTTCTTATTTGCATTCCAACGTCGTTTGTTGATAAAAAGTGAAATAAAAAACAATAACCAAATAGCAAAATTTTATTCTGTTTATGAAACAAATCGTCTAGTCAAAGAAATCAATGTTTTCTCTTATTTTAATAGGGAAGTCAGTAATCGATATCTTTCTAAAAGGTTAGTTTTTCTTAAATCAGTTCTTTTATTCAGCGGTACATGGCGCCACAATATTGTTTATAGTTAATATTAGATTTAGAGGGCGACAATTTTGCATAAACACACTCAAGATTTACTCAACCATTTAAAGTGCCCCTGTGATCAAATTTTTGATTTCCATTTTTTTACATTTTCGTGTACAATTAGACTTTCTTACTCATCTTGCCAAATTTCAATTCATTACGAACATCAGAAGTCATTTTATTTTAACATTTATTTCCGAGAATTTACGGTCGCCATTAATCAACCTTGTTCCAAGGCTTGGTTGCGAATGGGAGAAAGTGACGTCAAAGACTCAAACATACCTCACGGGTTGAAATTATAATAACAATATGTATTGAAAATCACTCGAAAAGCAACAAAAACTTTGGACATGTTCTGCGTGCAATTTTCTATGCTGATTGTTATTATAATTTAAACCCGTGAGGTATGTTTGAGTCTTTGACGTCACTTTCTACCATTCGCAACCAAGCCTTGGAACAAGGTTTTTTAATGGCGGCCGTAAATTCTGGGAAATAAATGTTAAAATAAAATGACTTCTGATGTTCGTAATGGATTGAAATTTGGCAAGATAAGTAAGAAAGTCTAATAGTACACGAAAATGTAAAAAAAATAAGAATCGAAAATTTGATCACAGGGGCACTTTAAGCATTGAACAAAACATTTTTAGTGGCATGTTATACTCTATTGAATCCGAAAAAAGTAGTCTGGATTATTTTATACCCATTATTTTGTTAAACTGTGCCGGAAAGTAACGAGAAATATTAACAGTCAATGTCAGACAAAAAAGTATTGGTTCGTCTTCATTTGTGACAAATTTATATATATATATTGAGCCTCGTATATTGAGCAGAACTCTACTACTCTTCAGTATAGTTGTACTGGCTGTGTTTTCACGAGGCGGTTTTTCTCGCTTAACATTCCTGTAGGTACTTTGTTTACTGACCGCGTTAAGCAGCTTAAAAAATTTATGCGTTTTCACGGACAGAACTTTATTCATTACTCGTGGCGAAGCACACGAGTTATAAATCCGGCGTTGACTTTTCTTGTTTTTTTTTCGTGTCACATTAGCGCATGCAAATTTATGCACGCATATTTAAGTCTATATAGACGACTATATGGCTTTCGGCCATGAAATACATACCGTAAAATCTCTCCGTTTGTGTACTCGAGAAGCAAAATAAAGAACTACTGCGTACAACTGCACACTTTCAAGACAATTCAAGGCGTTCATGGATGGATAGGACCGTTTGATATTGTGTTCGCCGCTTATTCCTGCGGGATTTTTGCTCTGGCAAGTTCTGTGTTTTATATATTAAACTTGCCATTTGCTTAGCGATCGACGAGCTCCGGGTCGAGCTTAAGTGTCAGCTACTGAATCTAGTGAATGCAGTGTAGTCTTACTTTTAAACCCGTGTATACGTGAAAGCATGATGAACAGGTTATCGGCAAGGGTGTTTAAATAAAATTCATTCTCTCACTCACTCACTCACTCGCTCCTTCCATCAGCTGTAAACTTAGTGAGCAAATGCTTTGTTACGAACACGTTTCGTAACAGGAATTCAACGTGAATCCAACGATAACAATAATTAATTTGATGTAAACGAATATAGACAACAATAAGCTTACAGATGTTTCGCATTTGGAGTTTTTAGTGCAACATTAAAATCGATGTAAAAGGATTCGCGTTCTGATGCGTATCTAGTTAAAAATAATAAAATTTAATTCGTAGGTAGTATGTTCTCTTGGACAGCGCAGTGGTTGAGTTTGTGGCTTAGTCCCGGACGGCCCGAGTTCGAATCTCCATCAAGTTCTCTTTTTTTTCTTTTTTTTTTTCTTTTTTCGAACTGGACATTATGAAAGTGATCTACTTATTTTTTCGTTCGTCAAAAATCCTTACGTTTAATTAAAAAATATATATATATCGAACTGTGTCAGTACAATATTGCGTTACGCGTTACGCGTTAGCATTTCTTCTTCTCGGGTTGGCTCTTAGGAGCCTTTGATTAGATATAATTTTAAGCTTATGTTTCTCTGTAAAAGCACTCAAATCACTTGGGAATCAATGCTGCAATGAGTTAAAGGCGCCACGAGTTCAAGCTGTGTACAGCTTCTTGTTTTTCTTATACTATGCGCGATATATTTTCTTTTGTTAAAACAATAGAAAATTAGAACACAAAAGAACGACAATACAATGCCCTTCTTTGTTGTTTAATTGCCGACAAGCTTAAGCGACCTGGTTTGGTGGCTTAAATTTAATGAGAATTCTATTGTAGTTAGCCGACTCGCTTAACTTTAAGCGAGTTGGACAAGCAACTGTTTTCACGAGATTTCCGACTGTCACTCGCTCAGCGACTTGAAAAATCGCTCGTGAAAACACGGCCACTGTTTGTTATGCTGCGCAAGGTGGTTTTAAATTTTGCGTCTGTGGATAAAAACCAAAAGTCAGTAAAGTGTGACCATTCAAATGAACGCCGTATGAACAATAATCAGTAGTTGCCATGCACAGTGGTACTGCTGTTCGAGATATTGAATTTGCAAAGTAAAATCCGGGATGTTATTTTAATTGTACGACATAGGAAATGTTGGTAATAATCGGATTAGTGGAGTATATCGTGTCTTGTTCAAAATTTGCAGAACTACTTACGAAGACCTGAAAAAGAAAGTTAAAGGAGAACTTTGCGAATTTGTAGCCGTCCCAACGAATCTTTTGGGCTTTGTAATCGGCAAGAAAGGGACTACAATAAAGAAAATACAAACGCAGTCAGGAGCAAGGATAGTCACGCATGAACAGCCTGAAGGAGAGCATGTGGGATTTAATGTCCACGGTACTGCGGAGGAAGTACAACGAGCAATTGAACTTATAAATGAAAAAGTGGTAAGTGCAACCGTGATTCTTTCCTCCAAAGCCTTATTTATGTCGGGTCAGTTTCTGTGCTTTGATATGGCGACCAAATAATCGAGAATTTCTGAGTATCACGTTCGAATATGTGGCTTTTTTTATTGCGTTTGAGACGACATTATAACGCGATAATGTTGTCTCGCAGATCTTCGGCTTGCGATTCCTTTTAATTTCCCGTGTCAATTTATTGGGCTCCTCGTGTACAAGAGGGAAGGGCAGAAATGTTGATAATATTGTAAAGTTTGGCGATAAATAAAGAACATAAAACTACGATGTATGACGTACGTTTGGACTGTTTGTTTATATCAAGCTTTTTCTCCCAACTAGTCGCATTTTACTAGTAAAGCAGTAATGTCGTCTCAAAATCGAATTTAGTTTTAAGAATTTAGTTTCATTTTCCTACCATGCCGTATTCACGAAGTTCTCCTTTAGACATATTTTTCATGGAATTCTGTCCGTGTTTCAGAGCATCAATGTATTTGTTGTGGTTCAAATTTTTCCTTGGTTTGAAAATTTTCAAACCAGTTTGATTTTTGTTTTCCTTTGTCTCAGAATATGGTAATGAATCTGAGACAAAGGCAAAATAAAATTGAACTGGTTTGAAAATTTTCAAACCAAGGAAAAATTTGAACCACAACATATATTTTCGTTTTCTCAAATCAAAGGCTGAGATGCACAAGACGAGAAACAGACGCCATGCCTCCCCGGCCGCCGGTCAGCTAGTTAAGATACCAAGTCAGTTTAACAAAGCGGTAAGGGGTCCGGGGGGAGACAATCTTCGAAGCGTTAGCACTGTGACTGGGGCAGAGGTGACGCCGGGCGCCGGTCATAGGTTGTACGTAACAGGTGCCAACAAGAATGTACAACATGCAGAGTATCTGTTAAGAAGCAGAGTGGTGAGTTACTTTGTACGTAGAGTTTTCAAAGTAACAAAACACTGAGTTAAGAGATTACTGAAATAGGGAAGAAAGAAACTTCGGTGCTGTATCAGTGGGGTAGTAAGGAATACAATTTGATCTCACCTGAGTAGATAAAGTAAATTGAGTATTGTATTTTAGCTTGAACATATTCAAAAGCTGACATTTCGAGCGTTAGGTCTTCGTCAGCGAACAGAGGGATTGTGTTTTTTTGTGTGATTTTATGTATCGAACGTCACGGAGCGACGCTGTTGGTGGACACTTGTTAACGTTAAAACATAAATAGATTAGTTGCACGAGAAGCGTTCCTTCATTAGGAGTGCCAATTGCGAAGAAATATTTCCCTTTCACGATCTGATTCATTTGCCTATATACACACAATAATTACTCAAATAAACACTCCCCCCCCCCCCTCCCCCCGCGTCCGCGCGACAAAAAGAATAAAACAAAAACAAAACTTGTTCAACGGTTTAATAATGCCGTGGGATTTAGAACAAGGGAATAATAAGATGTTATTCTTCTGTTACTAAAACAGAATTGTTATCTTTCCAAGAATAAAAGGGATTAATTTATTCATAAATTTGAGTCGATGCCGGGTGCACATTAGCTGTAGATGTCGTGTTTTTAGGCCTCTACTAGGATCATGAGATGCAACAGAATCTTAGTTTACATAGACGATCGCTACCTTCCTGCTGGGTGTGAACTCAAACTTGCTCCTGTAGAAGGAAATAAGCGTATGATGTTGCCTGGAGCTCAATCACAGTATCGCTTGAAGCCTGTTGATGGATACGAAATACAGTCTCAGGTTTGTAAATTTAACTCACTATAATCCATACAAAACCTGACGCTTTGAGCGGTTTTCAATTGGATGTCGTGAAACTAAAACCGAAGTAATTACTTTGACCAATCACAGAACTCGCAGACAATCCGATGAACCAATCAGAACCCAAAGCAAATGCATATAGCCGGCAACAAGCGCGGGAAAACGCATGCGAGCAAGTCACGATTGGTTTTTTAGCCAATCACAAAGCGTAGCAATGCAAAACAAAAGAAATCATAACATAGCTAGCAGAGCCACGCAATCAAATTCAGTAAACGTAAGCGTGCTCAAAATCCTGATAGTGCATGCTGATAAATGCCATTCTTGACCGCGATTTCTTTTTTAAAAATAAAGAATTTTGTATTTAAACTGCAGTAAAATAAGACTCGAGCTTTCAACAGAAAATTTGAAATAAAACCAATTCCTATTTCCTATCCGTTTTTCGCGTCGGATTTGATGCACAATTCCACCGGCTATGTTATAAAACAATTGGTTCATGCTTTTAGCTGTGCACTATCGAGTTATGGAGCACGTGGGAAGTTTGGAGAGCACTCAAGAAGCTAGAGTTGCCCTCGGCTATCGCCTCGGGCAACTCTTACGCTTCTTTCGTGCTCTCCAAACTTCCCGTGTGCTCCATAACTCGATAGTGCACGCTAAAGCATGAACCAATTCTTAATCACGAAATTACTTTCGATACTCAATTGAAAACCACTCTAATTCTTGTTTTTATATCAGCAGCTATGGTCAAGAATACTTTGATAATTCTTACCTGTGTAGAAAGTAAACGTTTTCAATCTAATCGTGATCTTAAGAACCGAAAACTTGTAATGTTCATCATGTCAGGAGCATGGGACAAAGAAAAAAATCTGAGTCCCCGACAGGAATCGAACCTATGACCTTCTGAACACCGGTCGGATGATTCCGTACACCGGTCGGATGATTCCGTACACCGGTCGGATGATCCCGTACACCGGTCGGATGCTTCTGCACACCGGTCGGATACTACCGTACACTGGTCGAATGCTTCCGTACACCGGTCGGATGCTTCCGTACACCGGTCGGATACTTCCGTACACCGGTCGGATGCTTCCGTAAACCGGTCGGATACTTCCGTACACCGGTCGGATGCTTTCGTACACCGGTCGGATACTTCCGTACACCGGTCGGATACTTCTGTACACCGGTCGGATACTTCCGTATACCGGTCGGATGCAGCTTCGGTACACCGGTCAGATACTTCCGCACACCGGCCGGATACTTCCGTTCACCGGTCGGATGCTCTAACCACTGAGTTACAAGAGACTTGTGATGAGCTAGGCCATATTATCTTACCTGAGTGATTACAATTTTCACATAGTTCAACGATCGATATGAAGGCCTTGTTTACCTTGAAACTGACTAAACTATAAAGCTTTTAGTTTTTTAAGGACTCTTGGGAAAGTACATCATATCGATATATCAGGATTCACATTTTGCCTTTGCAATGTTGTAAGACTGCATGGGTAGGGCTGCTTCCTACTAGCGAAGGAAGTGACGGGAGCGGAATTGGGAGCGGAATCGGAATCGGAATCGCAAGAACATTATGATCTAATGGAAATCAAAACGGTGGAAGCGGATAGTGAGCGACGGAAGCAGAAGCGGAATTGGAAGAAAAAGGAGACCTTCTGATCTTTCTGATTCTAATTCTGTCGAGCTTCCAATTCCGATTGCGACTCCGTTTTTTATTTCCATTGGAACGTAAGGCTCCTTACGCTTCCGACTGCTTCGGATTACGTCGCTAGTGGGAAGCAGCCCTTATTCGAACAACCTTGGAAGCAGTTTTAAACAATAGTATATAACAATCGTCGTGATCCATTCGCAGGTAGCGAGCCAGCTGATGTACGAAGCATACTATGATGCTGGTCTCAAGAAAAATGCTTTATCGGCTTTACGTCAGATTAAACAGGAAATTGACTCGAGAAACTATCATAAGGCAGATATGTGGTGCCATTTTGGAACGGTCATCGTCCATGACCCTGATGAAGGTAAGTAGGTGGGCGAAAACGCCGCACACGTAGTGCTAAAATACTGAAACTTCTGTAGCTCAAATGAATAAAGCACTGTACCACTTTAAATTTTCAGGTTTTTCTGCAACTGCTTATGTAACTAAAACCTTCGCGGGATTACTTATTTCCCCTATTTGTCTCACTACATGATTATATCATATATTCACATTAGTTTATTCATCATTGTCGAGTAGGGGGGTAGCGGGGAGAAGGGGTTGCGCAGTGGTGAGAGCACTCGCCTCCCACCAATGTGGCCCGGGTTCGATTCCCGTTTTGGCGTCATATGTGGGTTGAGTTTGTTGTGTTTCTCTCCTTGCTCCTAGAGGTTTTTCTCCGGGTACTCCGCTTTTCCCCTCTCCTCAGAAAACCAACACTTTCAAATTCCAATTAGACTGGAAAGTGTCCACAATTAGCACTCGCGTGCTAAATACTTTGACACTTAAATAAATTGATTGATTGATTGATTGATTGATTGATTGAATGGCCTGACAGCTCAAATGGGTAGAGTGTTGCACTGTTCCTCAAAGTCATATGGGCTAAAATCCTGGTTTTTTTTCTTGCTTGAATCACTGCAAGGATCATAAATTGCATTTATTTAAATGCGGTGGGTTCTATACGCTCATGGTTGCGACAAAGTGCCACTAAATTTTACCAAATGTTTAGTGTAAACACGACAAAACAAGTGAGTTTTTGGTGAATCCTCAGTGCCGATCTGAAAGATATATAATCAGTGTATAATTGGTGCAACCGTTGCTAAGCGTCGGTAACTATGCAGCCAGTGTCAATCGCGGGAAAGCATGTATGCAAGCGGTTCCAAGCATAGGCGAACAAGCAACCAGTACGAACCGCGGGGAGACATAAACGGTGCCAAAGGAGAGAAGTAAAAAAAAATAGTGCCAAGCGCAATTACAAATTCACCGGTCTCAAACACAAGCGCGGTAGGTTAATGTAGAACTTATAATAGGCCTTATAATTCAACACATTGATACACTGCCCAAATATTGTCAAAAAGTTATCGATATACGCTATGTCTACATGACGTATATCCAACGATGGATGTAAATTTCGCATTTTGACAAGAGAATGCAAAAATGACGGACCGGCCTCGATATTTTTTCTTCAAACTGTGCTTTGTTATCAATGTGTTGAATTATATATAAAACTATTATAGCGCTCAAGATTGCGTGATATCGCCCAATTTTAGCCGACTCGGCCAACGGCCTCGTCGGCTAAGAATTAGGCGATATCACGCGCGCTTTCGCGCTATAATAGTTAATTATTCACGATAGCCGCCATGTCGGTTTTTATATTATTATGCAAATTTACCACGTGATTTTTAGGGGGCAAGCATCTCAAACTCGGGAGATTTCGAACCAGTTGTTAATTATACTGATATATTTTTCAGAGCTAATGCATTTTTTAGTGTAACAGTAATTAATATACTTAAATTTAAGTTATTTTCGTCGCTTTAGTAACAAGTAAACAGTTTGAGTAGTTAACAATACTAATACAAGTCAGATATAGAGCCACTATTCCAAACTTCTAATAAAATAATATCATAACTGCCAACTATCTAGCTCTCAAATATGATTTTTACAAGTACGCTTCACTGTTAGAAAGAACAGATCTTCCGGAAATTGTTCTTTCATTCATTGTTTGCCCCCCCCCCCCCCCCCCCCTGGCAGAGCACATGGCTAATTTGCATCATAATGTTGCCACCAACATGGCGCCTATCGTGAATAAGGTCTATTGTTATGAGAGTTATGCTAATGTATGCTAATTCATGTTAATTAAAAGGAGCATGTGCTTACTGGAACTACGGAGTCCTGTTGTAGTTCGCATAACAATAATAATAAATGAGTGTTGCGGCCATTGCTGGTTTTATCGACTGATGGAAAGCTTTTCATTTCTATAGTTGATGTCGAGGATACTTGGAGCATTCGTGAAGCAGCTAAAAAGCTTCACGCGAGTCCGACGAAAAAACAAGAGTGGCAAGTAGCATTTAAAGAAGGTGTTGATCTCGATGACACTATGATACAAGATGCGTTTGGTCAACAGGTTCAGCAGGAGTTCATGGCGAGATACGATTTATCCTTCTTAACACCAAGAAGTCAATCAATACGCTGCAAGGTAAGATCACAAACAGTTTGCTGTCTCATGCTTACTCCACGCCTCTTTTCGTTGTTTTTCATCGAGAAGTGGAGGTGGAAGAGGTGGTTAATTGGCAAAGACTTCTGATTTCTCCGCCTGGAGCTTGAAATTTTCCCACCTAAACATAATTTCCGTTCTCGTTTATGTCCTTACCGTAAACTTTGTACCCTAATTGATTATTGTAAGCAAATGTTAAGGCTCAATTATGGAGACCTGTCATGTAGTTCTAACTTTTGAGCCTTTCGACGAAATCCTATGGTGTGACCATTCAAATTAAACCTCTTCAGCAGTACTTTTGCATGGTACCATTTGTTCTAACTTTTAAGTCTGTTAACGAAATCCTATGGTGTGACCATTCAAATGAAACCTCTTCAGCAGTACTTTTGCACGATACCATTTCTTTTAACTTTTGAGTCTGTTGGTGAAATCCTATGGTATGACCATTCAAATGAAACCTCTTCGGTAGTACTCTTGCATGGTAACATTTGTTTTACAATATTTTACAAAACGAAATTTGGAATTTTTGCTTGAATTTTGGTCCTTGG
The DNA here is from genome assembly GCA_022457155.1 of Cladopsammia gracilis. Classification (NCBI taxonomy): domain Eukaryota; kingdom Metazoa; phylum Cnidaria; class Anthozoa; order Scleractinia; family Dendrophylliidae; genus Cladopsammia; species Cladopsammia gracilis. Next base: position 464,829 of record JAJGOT010000420.1, on the reverse strand, counting down.
CACTCTTGGAAAGTTAATGGGTTAAAAGCCACACCCCTTGTGGCGGTACCTTATGTATTGATGACGTTGAAGTGACTGTATTCCGCTTGGCCAGTTTGAAATCTGTTTGGACCTCGGTTTTGTTAAATCCTTTCAACTATCTTAATCATTCTGTCTAGGTATGGGTGGCAAACAAACAAGTTAAAAAGAAGCTGGAAGAAATACCAATTCCTTTTAGTGACTTAAAGAATGTCGTAGAAGAGCTGCGCTTTGAGGACGAATCAACTAGAGCAAGATGTCGTGGATGGCTGGTTTTGCAATCCAAAAAATTTCTTCAGGCTAACATCATATTTCCTGGCAGTAACATTGATTGTAGAATCAGTATACGGGCATTAACAGGTAATGTTTGCATTGTGTCCTTGCAGCTGAGCCTTTTACATTGTAACCATTAACACCGAAATTTCGGATAGTTATGCAAATTAAAACCTGATTTTAAGACTTGGGATAGCTTACGATACAAAAACCACGCTCGTATATTTTTGCAAAACCTATCTTGAAGTCGGAAATCTAGCATCTAAAATATTGGCTGTGCTATATCTTCATAGCAGAGATCATGAATCTGTCGTTAATGATATTACAACAAACAAACAACAACAACAATTTATTAACAATAATCAAAATAGAACAAACAAATGATATTATACTGTTTACCTCTATTTCCATGGCACAAATAGTTCTCATTCTAATGTTATGAAGATATCCGAATTCTACAGTTTGACTGATTTTGATCCTTGTCAATTAGATGAAACACAAACATATATATATATATATATATATATATATATATATATATATATATATATATATATATATATATATATATATACCGTATTTTCTCAATTAAACGCCCCCGGCGTTTATTTCAAACTTGGCCTAGTAGACCCGGCGTTTCTTTGAATCAGCAGTTTGTCCTCGTCCTCCATTTTTTAAGAAAGGGATATTATTCGTTTTTCTTGGCAGCCGTGTACCTTGCCCGGAAATCTTAAGTTTATTATACCACAAATAAACGTTTGAGGGGCTTACTTACAACTTCCTCTATTATACCTGGCGTTTATTCCGGGTCCGACGTTTAATCGAGAAAATACGGTATCTCACTCAGGCAACGTACTCTTGAAAATTCCAAAAAGCTTCAGTATGACCAGAGTCTTTCTGCGGTCCATGAGAAGGCTAGACTGCTAGCTGACTATTTTAGGTCATGATCGGACGAGCGGGCGAGCTAATGCCGAAAACAAGCTCGGGGAAACTGGAGCGAGCGAACGAGCCGAGAGGAAACTGGAGCGAGCAAACGAGCCGAGAGGAAACTGTAGCAAGCAAACGAGCCGAGAGGAAACTGGAGGGAGCAAACGAGCTCCGCTCGCATTACTTTCGCTCACTCGGTCGATCGGCCGATCGCGTATTTGCTCGCCCGCTCGACTATCCAGGAAGGGACTGCTAGTAGTCTATGAGGAAGCCGGCGTCCTAACTGAATCTAACATTTAGCGGTTGTTGTTGTTATTATTATTATTTTTCTTTATTGTGACAAGTTAGCTTGATATATATATATATATATATATATATATATATATATAATAAAGAAATGTCGATAAATCATCTGATTTCTTGCAGAAGGTGCTTTTGTCAAGGCAAATGGTGTATACGAAAGAGAAGCAACAAATCTCTTGTCAGAATATCTTTCAAAATTAACATTCACTGACGCTGAAGGACTAGTACTCCCAGAGGAGGATTTACCCGAGGGGTATCTCTTTAATCATATGCGCTGTTCCCATCGAACTCTCTTCACCCCTCGGCCGGGATTGTCCATGATTGTTTCGAAAGAAAGAACTTGGATCAGTGACGCTAACGAAGAGGAAACACGAGAGACGGTGAGGAAATGTTTTATACCTGAAAAACAAAAGGCAGAGTTTTTTTAAGCAAAACCCTTTCTTCCTCAAGGTGGCCTAACAGCGACGCTTTGATGGTGACTACTGCGCTTGCGCATAGACACTTAAACCAAAGCTGTAACAATCATACAATCCATTTATAACAGGCAACTGCCAAGAGATCGAATTCACTAAAAGTCAAAGTTACTGGCCTTAATCACGCAAAGACCTTCCACACTTTCTACAGACTAAATTTTGCAAAAACCGGCGTACACTTCGAACATTAAAACGTGGGTTAAGATATCCTTGCTACCTACCAGGTGACAGTGACACAGGTGAAAAGCCCAACAGGGCTCCTGATCTCCTGTAAGATCTCCTGCCTTGGTATGTAACTATGAAATGAAACCAGTGACTCTATGTACTTATATACCTGCCAACTTTGCCTAAGTCAAATGTGTGTGATTTTCGTATCCATATTATCCGAATTTCCGAAAAATCTCCGACGACTTCCCGAACATTTCCGAAGATGTTCCGATGATTTCCGAAGGTTGCCGAATGTAGCAGTCAGTTAAAAGCTCGACGCGATCTAGCCGAGATAGCGCTTATCTTGACGAGATCACGCGTATCTTAGCGAGATAACCGAGATCTCGGTGACATCTCAGCAAAATCTCCAGCTACAGTTCAAATGCCAGTTAACTTATTTGCTCGTTATTAAAAAGTAGCCCGGAATTGTGAGTCAGGCGTGTGAAATTGTCCTGTATGCGTGTGATCGATGTTTTAAATCCGCAGGCGTGTGACACACCCATAATGCGTGTGAGTTGGTAGGTATGTGTACTATGATGGGCGAATAAAGTATGCTTGATGACATAAAAAAGCAAGGCTGATAAACTGAACGGAAACGACTATATTTGTAAAATATCCAATATTTCGAAGGCACAGCCTTTCTTCTTCAGGGTCTTTATCTCTAAGACTCTGAAGAAGAAAGGCTGTGCCTTTCGAAATATTGGATATTTTACAAATATAGTCGTCCACCGTTTATCAGCCTTGCTTTTTTATCAAATCGTTTCATTATATATAGCTGATAAAATCCTTTTCTACAGGATCTGGTACTTATATTTCGTTACGGTGGTCCGTTGCAAATACAGTTGCTTGTTCATGACATAGTAGTTTTCGCGAATTCTTTCACTATTGTCTTATCTTGGGCGAATCATGACGGATGAAACAAAGCCAGCGAATCAGTTAGAACTTTTCTCGACGCCATTTTGAATACCGAGGAGACCAGGGCCCAGTTGTTCGAAAGGTGGATAGCGCTATCCACCGAATAAATCACTATCCAGTGGAAAAGTACTAACAAAATCCATTGTGTTATCCACTGGATAGTGATTTATCCGGTGGATAGCGCTATCCACCTTTTGAACAACCGAGGCCAGTGGTTAAAAGTTGCTAAAAGGCAATATAAGGGTAAGTCTAGGAGGAAGATAAACTCGTCAGGAAAGGAGATTAATTTTAAACAATGTTTAACTGGATAACTTGCTATAGAATAAAACCACCATAATAAAAAGTACAACGTTTCATTTATTTCGTTTTCAGACCGACATCCACCTGCACAGTGACGAATGGGATCGAGCGCTCAGTGGCGAGGACTGGGAACCAGAAATGATCGTGGCAAAACTTCCCGAATTTCTTCAGCTTGTTAGAGACGTTCAAAACTTTATTTCTGACAGTGATAAAGATAAACAAGCATCTCCAAAAAAGTGATCAATTATATCGGAAGGACCCAGCCTGCGAGCAAGCTTTCGGGCTCAGGGGTTCCAAAACTTTTTGTTCGTCTTAAATGTGAATCCTTTATCCCCTACTTTTAAGTTTGTAACCTTTCCAGAGGAGGAATGTCTCTAAGTAATAAACTATTTAACATTTCAAGAAAGACATTGATTTGGCTGAAAGGTCAAGGACTGAAACCTAAGTGAAGCGAAGAAAAACTGGAATTTCAAGGTTTGGGTTACGAATGCATGAGATTTGGGATTTCTGAATTTATTTCATTGACGATTTATCTGTAAAGCCTCTACATTTCTTTAAAATTGCAAATAAAGGTTTAGATTTTTCTTTTTTAGTTTCCAACTTCACTTTTGTTTTAGTTTTGCAATGCTTTTTGATGATCACACGAATAATTTATTTATATTGTGGGCGGGAAAAAATAGGATAACAACAATGTTAGATATAAAACAAAACAATCACCAGCTTGGCCAAATTCAATGACATTTTCCTTTACTAGTTGAATTAAAAGTTCACTGATGTGGTAAGAATTCTTTATTCGTAATTTAAGTTGAGTGCCTGAATTTTAAGGTTAGCAATTTTGGGAACTGGCTTACAAACTGTACGTTTCCCTTGCCATTACTGTTCACGTACAAGAAAAGGTAGGATAGCGGGCTTTCTAGATCTTTATCATAAGAAGAAGATTTTTATTGATATGATTTCATAAGAACGGATGGAATTTTTCATTCTTTAGTGTCAACTGATTGCGAAATATTGTTTTCTATGATATCGATATTCGGGGTTTCAGTTAGACAACATGGTTCTCGTAAATGAGTGTGTTTCATTTCACCTAACTTTCTCCCTTTAGTTGAAAGCATAAATATATCACCCATGTTCTAACCAATAGGTTTTCTTCGTGAAGGAACGTTCAAAGTTACTAACCTTTCAAATATTGGCAAATAAATAGTGAATCTTGCTTAGTTGGCTTTGTAGTGAGACAAGAAAAAGGCAGGCGTGCAGTTAAATTCACTAGAAAGTTTATAAGCATGAAATGAGAAGTAACTTTAAAATTATTATATTTTATTACTTCACTAAGAAAAGTGGGCAATGATTTCAACAATAAAAATCCAATCCAAAATCTTAATTTTTTTCGCTATAGTTGCCCTGTTCACGAAGACCTGTCGCATATATAGTTTACTTTTGCTTATCATATTCAGGGCCAGTTTTCTCCTCGATTTGTGCTAAGACGCCTTCAATTTGTTTATGCTCATAACTTAAAAATAGCTTTTTGTTTGATTCTCTTTGTTGTTGTTTTCTTTGCTGCTTTTTAATAAGTTTTTCACTCATTTTTACAGTAATATATATATATATATATAATTATCAGTAAGTATATAATTATTATAATTAAATATATTCCTTGTTTAGTAGTTAAGACAACCAGTTGTTGTGTTAACATATAGGAAAGAAATCTCTCTGGCCACAAGAGACGCAGACAATCCAATGAACCAATCAGAACTCGAAGCAAATAAATGTAACCAGTGCCAAGCGCGGGAAAGCTCGTGCAATTGAAAACTGCTCTATAAAAGTGACATGTAGCAATTACAGTTGCCGTGGCAACGGGAAGGAAGGCTTTGTCGTGCTGTTGAAACAATGGTGGACAGTTTTCCTGAATTTGACAACAGTGAATTACAGAAATACAACAATTTAAGGGAAGTTTAGAAATTGCCAAGTTAATCATGAAAAAAGGTAAAATGACCTATTACATCCTCACGATGGTCGAGCTGAGTTGAAAGCAAAGTACACAATTTAGGAAGAATTTAGAAAGAAAAAGTCGAGAATGGCTCCGACTTGGTTCCAGACACTTTGCTTGTAGTAACTAATGTTCTTGACCGTCATCTAGAGAACGTGAGCAGTTGTGTTTCTAATTTTGAGGACAGAGAAACCATAAAAAGTGGAAACATGTTCAAAGTTTTATCGAAAGCTCTTCCTCCGCGAGCAAGTACGGCAAAATGGCCTCACGCCAATGTTTTCCGTGGCCGCCCAAGGTAATGGTTTGTTGCGGTCTAAAGAGCTCCTTAGTACTTTGGAAATTAGTTACCATAGTTTCTTATTACTATTAAACTGAAAAGATGAAGCAGAGATGGTGAGCTGTCGCTGTGTTTAAGAAAATTATTTAGTTTAATAGTCATCTTTGGTTGCGGATTCATGATCACACGTGTGAGCCAAGGAGAAAAAGCGAAATTTCTCAATCTTGCAGTATAAACAAATAATAAAATGGTTTCTACGGGAAATTTGAGATAACTTTGAAATATTACTCGAGGTATTTATCCTAAATACCCGAAGAAACGATTGTATTACCTATACAAATGTTTTATTTTCGGTTGAGTGGGGAGCAAATTAGAATATATAAACTTTCATGTGCATTTGCAGGTACTCAACAAGCACCGATTCTTTTTCCAGAAGAGGAATGTCTCTAAGTAATAAGATATTCAACATTTTAGGAAAGACATTGATTTGGCTGAAAGGTCAAGGACTAAAGCCTAAGTGAAGCGAAGGAAAACTGGAATTTCAAGTTTTGCGTTACGAATGCATGAGATTTGGAATTTCTGAATTTTTATTTTCATTGACGCCGATTATCCCTAAAATAAAGCTTCTTTATTTCTTTTAAATTACAAATTAAGGTTTAGATTTTTCTTTTTCAGTTTCCAACTTTAATTTTTTTTAGTTTTGCATTGTTTTTTGGTGATCACACGAATAATTTATTTATATTGTGGGCGGGAAAAATATATCATAACAACAATGTTAGATATGTGAAACAAAACAATCGCCAGCTTGGGAAAATTCAATGACATTTTCCTTTACAAGTTGAATAACAAAAAGTTCACTGATGTGGTAAGAATTCTTTATTCGTTATTTGAGTTGAGTGCTTGAATCAGTTTAAGGTTTGCAATTTCGAAAACTGTCTTACAAACTGCGCTTGCTCCTTGCCATCACTGTTCACATACGAAGAAAAGGTAGGATAGCGGGCTTTCTAGATCTTCATTACAGCTTTCATCATATTCTTTAGTGTCAACTGATTGTGAAATAGTGTTTTCTGTGATATAGATTTTCGGGGTATCAGTTAGACACCATGGTTCTCATAAATGAGTGCGTTAATTCATTTCACCTAACTTTCTCCCTTTAATTGAAAGTAAAAGAATATCACCCATTTTTCTAAACCTCAAAAAAAAATATTATAAAAATAGTGAACCAATAGGTTTTCTTCATGAAGGAACGTTCAAAGTTACTGAACTTTCAAATATTGACAAATAACTAACCTTTCTTAGTTCGCTTTGTAGTTCGCGGCGGATAGCTTTCCTGAATTTGACAACAGTGAATTACAGAAATACAACAATTTAAGGTTACAGTGTACCTTCGGGGGTGTCTCCAGTATAACAGCTCTAGCGTCTTAAGATTACACTTAATATACCTAAACCCAGATATCAAATTAAAGCTTAAAGAGCTGGCTATCTAAATATGGAAACCATTTGCTAATAAATTGAATTGTCGAATTTTTTACGACGTCTAAATTCGAACGTCCGAATCAGCTTTAAAACGCTATAACTCAAAGCGATTATTATATTTTGCTAATTTGATTTGTTCTCGGATTTCCGGACACGAAGCGCTAAAAAAATGTGTCGGCGATTTCCCATATTCAATTGCAGTGAAAAGTTACAGAATATTTTCGAAAAGGGGAGAAAAAAAATTGGAATGATCGTACGGAAATGCCTCTTGACGAAAAAGTTTTCGGAATTAAGAAATTCGCCGATACGTTTTTGTTGATTATATGTTAGCCTAGCTTCTGTCCAAATTTAAGGAAAATCGAACAAATTCCCTTTGAGTTGTAGCTCTTTAAAGTGTCCCCAACAAGCGAAAAATTAACTTTGAGAAAACGGCGCTTAAAAAAACATATCGCTTAATAAACAAACTCCGCCCACAAAAGTTATACCGTCATTTCTCCGTCAATTTTTACTATTTTTCGATAATTTTTTTTTTTGGATGAAAGTTCATTCTGCAAACTTTATTTTAACGCCAAAAAAAAATTTTCAATAAATTTTCGATCTGAAGGTACACTGTAACCTTAAGGAAAGTTCAGAAAACAACATGAAAAAAGGTACGAAGACCTATTATATCCTCACGGCTATCGAGTTGTGTTGAAGGCAAAGTACACAATGCGGATATTTTTAGCAACGACGGCAGACAACTCGACTAGCAAATGGAGAAGTTCTTTGCCGAATTTAGAAAGAGAAAGCCGAGAATGGCTTCGACTTTGCTTGTAGTAACTAGACAAGTGCCCTTGTTCGTCATCTAGAGAAAGCGGGCAGTTGTGTTTCTAATTTGAGGACAGAGAAACCATAAAAAGTGGAAAAATGTTCAAACTTTTATCGAAAGCTCGCTTCCTCCGCGAGCAAGTACGGCAAAATGGCCTCACGCCAATGTTTTCCGTATATAAAGCACTGACCGCCCAAGATAAGGGTTTGTAGCGCATCGAGGAACTGTCCTCGATGAAATTCAAAATATCAATACGACTGAATTTGAGCACGTTTTATAAAAATTTCTCCAAAACTAACGAGAACACACAAACAAATTGATATCAACATAAATAGGCCATTTCCGAGTTGCTTTTCGCCTCTCTATCAAAGCGAGGCTAGGTGCGAAACCTTTCATATGAAAATGAGTTTCCATTCACATGCAAATAAGTTTTATTTGCATGTGAATGAAAACTTATTTTCATATGAAAGGTTTCTCACCTAGCCTCACTTTGATAGAAAGGCTAAAGGCAACTCGGAAATGGCCTATTCCCATCGAAAAATGTAATTTCTTTTACCTTTAAGTCCCTCGGCTGCTTGGAAATTCTTTAAAACACCACTTTTTCGGTTGTGATTTCCGAAGAAGAAATTTCGCCCCGCAAGTATTTATCCTAAATACCCTTAGAAACCATTGTGTTACCTGTACAAATTTTTTTTTCGGTTCAGTGGGAGGCAAATTAGAATATAACTTTCATGTGCATTTGCAGGTACCCAAAAATGGTGATTATTGCGAGTGTCTTGGTTTTCATGTTGGTTTATCGACACGCGGTAAGACATTAAGACATTTTATATTATTTTTTTTTAATTTAATTCTTATCTTGCGACAGCAGTGGATTATTCTCATTCGCAGAGCTTTAGTGTTCTAACAGATCAGAGAAGTAACCTCTGACAAAAGAACTCATCCAAAGAAGAATGCATTTGCACGCGAACCGCAAATCTGTCAAAAACTCGAGATCCACAAAATGATTTCTAGGTACAATCTAGAATTTCAGTTTTTCACTTCGTTTTTCATTTCGCGTGCAAAAGCATTCTGCTCTCTGCATTTACGTCAGCACTTATTCGTGGTCGCTCATGGTCACTCGTTTGTAGTTTTAAATACGAGTGTATTACAGTGGTGAATGGCTGCTTTTGAGAAAAGCAGGAGAAAATGTCGAAAAAAATCTCAAAAAAAAAGTCGGGACCGTTGATTCAATTGGCCAGTTCTGAAAAAAGTAAAAATTCAGTTAAAAAGAGATCTTACCGCTCACAGTTCGAGTGTCCGCGTTGTAATCTTTACCTTCAAAGTAGATTATTTCATACTTTGTCGAAACGTGAGTCAAATAATTGCATTAGGTAGCGGCAGTTTTGGAGGTCTTGGAGGGAACGACAGAGGGCGCCGTGCGTTTAACGCGAGTTTGGTCTACAGTGCTGCCAGGTGACGACTTAGAGCTTGGGCGATGTTTTATTTCTTTCCAGTGTGTGGCTATGGTTATTTTTTAACCAGTTATTGTCTGCCTTAATTTCATGTTAGGTGTGCAACGAACTCTACCCAATATCGGTCGTCGAGGACATTTCCCAGAACCAGCCGGAATGGTCTTCAGATAACTACATTGAAACTTTAAAAGACAAAACATATGATCAGGGGTTTGTATTACTCTTCATAAATCACATCAAGGTTTACGAAATTCTTGCATTTTGATCTTTACTGAAATAATGCGATTACTTCCTGCGACATAGAATTCAAAAATTAGACTGCAAGAAAGCTTTCAAAGGAGATATAATTTACAAATGAATAAAAAAAAGTTGTGATTTGTGTTGAAATGAACACTAAAACAATACTCCCCCCTCCCCCCTCCCCCTAGTGCTTTTTCATACAACGAATTCGTAAGTTTCATGTCTTTCATTTTCTCTTTTTTAAAGATTTCCAAACTCAAATTCGCCTCAGAGTGACCCCACAAACCAAAAAGACCTCGTCTGGATGAAAACTAACATTGTAGATCGCTACAAATTTGTGAAAGATCCCAGGAGAGACATATGGAACCAACAACCCGATTTCAAAGGAGATCTCGGGACAAATGAGTTCATACAGACTGCGGATCGAGTAAAGAAGTTCTTTGACCGAAACAACGATTGGGAGACTACAAAAAAGAACCCTGAATATCGCACAAAGGATAGATGTACCAACCTTCTTTACATCACAGCTGCTAGATACCTGTTAGTGACGCACATTCTGTACATTGAAAGCAGTAAAATGTTGATTCCTTGTGCGAGAACGAAAGACAACAAAGCAGTGATTCCTGATTCTGGAGTGTGCTATCCTGCTCCTTATGGAAGCGCCACTTGTACCTCGGACTACGACGTTGGGCTTATTGGGAAGGATGCTGGGTATCTTACTGAGAAGTTTAACGCTTATTTTAGCAAAGGATTTGGGAAACCCTCGGAGCTTGTTTTTGACACCAATGTCTACGCTTTCACACTTGAATTCGCCATGCCATTTATGTTTGCCAAGCTTCCGGCCAACTTTGCCAATGGTGTGGCGAAAAACGAACAGAAGATAAACTTTAAAATGCAGGAATTAGCCAGTGCTTATTACAAGGTTTTTAAGTACAACGAAAATTTCTTTCAAACGATGGTAGCTGGTGCCATGAACGCAATGACGGCTGCGAAATCCAAGTATAACCTGGACGTTTGGCTGAAGATCTTCAATGGATTGAATGCTCAAGTACCGATGAAACTTGGAGGCTTGCTGAACTCCCTCAAAGCGCTGAGGACAGCCCATAATAATGAGTACCAAAAGTACGTGAAAGAGATGTCAGTAAAAGGTGGATATAATCCAGGCTTTCTAGGTAAATACAGAGTATATAGTTTCTGTTTTTATAAGAACGTCGACGATGACAAAGGCCACAATTTTGAAGGAGTGACGTCAGAGACGAGAGAGGCGCGCACTGAACGAAAAGTTGGCTTTGATTATCTTTGATCTCCATCGAAGGTGAAACAAAGTTGCGCGACAGAGGCATCATGATCAAATGATCAAAGGTTTTATAGCAATTTTGATATTGATTTAGATACCCCATTGACGCGCATCAAAAGTAATGCAAATTTGATGCAAGTCACAGGCTTACTTTTTAAACGGACTTTTTAAACTTAACTTTGTATATATTATTTGTAACGTTTTTAGCTTTTTAGAACATCTTATTTGTAAATATATTTTTTCTTTTTAAGCGAGCTTTTTAACTTAACACTAAGTGTAGATTTTAGATTATAGTTTTAGTGTATTTTGAACGTAATTAGCACCTTTGAATCACTGAGAAAAGGCGCTATAGAAATGTATTATTATTATTATTATTATTATTATTATTAAGTTGAAGCAATATTTGACAGCACCTTAACTATACCTTTAATATGCGTCAGAAGTGTATTATCTTTGACTTAAATCAAAGACGGCCTTTGTCACCTTTGACACCCTGACAAGGATTTGGCAAAAAAGGCCTTTGCCACCATTTGACATTTGTCAAAGGCGTGTGGTAAAGGTTCGACCATCAGCGGGGACTTGGGATAGCGAAGCGGCACGGGATCGAGCCGAGACTGGGGCCATAGTGTTGTGTTCTTGGGCAAGACACTTTACTCCCTCCGTGCTACTCTCCACCCAGGATTTTAACCGCTGGGTACATTGCCATTGTGTTGTTTTCTGTGACAAGAAACTTTGCTCCACATTTTCTTTCTCTCCACCGAGATGTATCAATGGGTACCGGCGAAATATATGCAGAGGGGTAACTTTGCGATGGACTAGCCTCTCATCCAGTCACTTTATAGTATATAAACCAGGTCACCCTGTGATGGACTAGCACAACATCCAAGGGGGAGTAGTAATACTCCTAGTCACTTCATAGTACATGTATATAAACCAGGTCACCCTGTGATGGACTAGCATAACATCCGAGGGGGAGTAGTAATACTCATAGTACCCTGTAATGGACTAGCATCACATCCAAGGGGGAGTATACTCCTAGTCACTTCATAGTATATAAACCAGGTCACCCTGTGATGGACTTATTTAGCATCCCATCCAGGGGGAGTAGTAATACTCCTAGTCACTTCATAATATATAAACCAGGCACCCTGTGATGGACTAGCATCCCATCCAGGAGGGAGTAGTAATACTCCTATAGTCACTTCATAGTATATAAACCAGGTCACCCTGTGATGGACTAGCATCCATCCAAGGAGGAGTAGAAATACCCATAGTCACTTTATAGTATATAAACCAGGTCACCCTGTGATAGACTAGCATCCCATCCAGGGGGACGGGACGAGGACACCCTGTGATGGTCTACCAGAAGGCCACTAGGCTCGAATGCAGGCTTTTTCTTTACCAACGTCAATAAAAATGTAGCCTAACCTTTCAAGTTCGTCACTCGCATCTGAATCAGTCTCAATTGTAATGACTTGCTGTAACGTGGTTAGAGGTGTACATATACAATTTAAATGCGTTTCGGTGTGATTTACTGTAATACAAGTTAGCTTCTTTTCAAAATTAGGCTCTAATAGTCAAAAAATGAAGAACGTTCAGTCCAAAACTTGCAGTTTGAAAGTGTCAGTTTATAATTTGCGGTCCCCGATTGCTGTGGTGAATGCAGCATCAAATAGCTTACTAAACATTTTATGCTTTGATCCCCGAAGGTGATCTCGCCAAGGCCCTAATCTACGCGGCAGAGGCTTATCATACCCGAGGAGCCATACGGCATGTAGTGGGAGGCACGCAGATGAAGGTGATAGACACATCGAAATCACTTACAAAAAACGACCTGTGGGTGTCCATGATTGAAAACTGGGGAGAGTCAAACAAAGAGTATAACCACTGCGGTCAAGCTCCTCTGGAGGAGTGCTACCTGAAGATGAGCAAGTACATGTGGAGAATGTTCAGCGCTATGAAATTGGTCCGTGAACGGCTGCCACCCAGCGCCAAAGCTGGATTGGTGCACTTTGGAGAAAAATTCGCCGATCCTGAATTCGCGATGAGAATGTGGCTCGACTACAAAAGGCAAGGGAAGACTGCGATTCCACAGCAAAGGAACAATGTCCAGAAATTTTTGCGGCAATTCCACTGCAACCAAGCAGTTCTTGGTAAGCCATTCTCGCCGACTTGTATGTCAAAAATTCATGACACAGTCAACGCCTACAACAAGAAGCTGGCTGGTCTTGTGACTGACGACCCTGTGAGGCCACCCTGGCGTCCCTAAATAATTTTACTTAATACGCTGTTGCAAAGGAAACAAGAAAGTAAAGAAACTGCCCAACTTCAGAAATGAGAAAAATGAGACTATTATCCTCACATCACGCTTATAAACACCACATGAAACGGTGTTATTCCATTGAACATTTAGGTAAAGAGTTGTTTTTAAATGATTCTAAATTGTAATAGCCAAAAACATGGTGCCGTAAATTAACTTCACACAGGCCATTAAAAGTTTGTGCCATAAGAATTACAGTGACTACAGGCAAAATAAGACAAAATAAATACATTGAAAACTAAGCTCAGAGACTGGAAACAGTCGCGAGTTCGTTCACGAAACGCGCGTCCCAAAAAAGATCGATATCTCAATAGAAAATTAGACATTGTTTTACAGCCTACTGCTGTTATTTATTATATTTTCATTTCACTTACAAAATAGCCTGCGCACATTGGCCACTCCTTCCCTAAATAAATTCTCTCTGCCGTTAGACTACGAGTAGTCCCTCCTTTTTCCTCAGGGATAGTAGAGCGAGCGAAAATCGAGCACGCGTGAAAACCATCCCACGCGAGAAAGGCGAGTCGCGCGGCGGGAAGAGAGAAAAAGGAGGGTCCCTCCTTTTTCTCTCTCCCCGCCGCGCGTCCGGCCTTTCTCGCGTGGGGTGATTTTCACGCGTGCTCGCGTTTCGCTCGCTCTACTATCTCTGAGGAAAAAGGAGGGACCACTCGTAGTCCACTCTGCCGTCTGGTTAGCTCATTTGATAGAGCGGCAATCTGCAGAGCGGGAAGTTAGTCCAGGAAAAAAGTACTTAGACCTATCACTAATTGCAATAGAGGTATTTTTTGCCAAATAACTCTTTAAGTGCCTTTAAACAACATATCAAAAGTCTACAAAAATCTATGAAGGGGAAAGTCAACAATTTGACTATTTTGCGTATAACTAATTTGCATAAATCGGCATAAATCCAAAATGGCGACCTGTTCATGTTTCTGTAAAAAGAGATAATCTTAGAGATAAGATTTTCAAAGTTGCTACTATGATAAATGTCAAGACAAACCGGTAAGTTTTGGAGAACTTGTTTATAACTAATTTGCATAAATCCAAAATGGCGGCTTTTTTGCGTATTCTGGAAACATACGTCTCTAGAGATGGATTTTCAAGGTTGCTGGTGTCATAAATGTCAAAATGGTGACTTATAAAAATAGGTACACTGTGTTGCCCAGTTTCCGGCCAGTACCAGTTTCCGGCCAAAAAAAACTTACGTCGGTTATGTTCGTCGGAGTTTTAAATTTTCGTCCACCGAAGCGTTCCGAAAGAAAACCGAACATTTTCGCTATACATTGGTGGTTTTGGCGCTCTTTCTGAGCAAGGAACGGCCGAGGAAGGACAGGTTTTGTCCAGGTGATTAAACGTTTATCGATTAATTTTGGTTCGTTTCACTACACATCAAAACTACCGTAGATAAACAAATAGTTCGTTTCACGGGAAATATATCAAGGAGCTTCATAATTTTTAGACAAATGTTAGATTAAAGATGAAACTTATTAGGGAATCTATCATCATCAGCTAAAATACAGCTGTTTCTGAAATTTTAGCAGTCAAACTTTCAGCGAAGATTTCGACCTAGTGTGCCAGTTTCCGGCCACTAAAAGACACATTGCTCAAAACCTATTTCTTATTGAGTGAAAGAACCGAATTTTAAAATTTCCTGGTCGAGAAATTAAAGATACATGTTTAAGTGTAAGAAAGATTACGAATTAACAACAGCTAATGCGTGTATAGCGTGACTAAAAGTACGTAAGTCATATGTATTTGTTTAAGTAATCTGTCAACATACCGCGGAAGACACGCTTCCGGGTCACCGAGGTCATACATATTTTGAATATTGAGTAAACGGTAGATGACAAAGCTTAATATTGAAACTTGCCTGATATTTATAACTAGGCGACCACTATTATCAAGGGGCTTACAAGTCGGTTTACGTCGAAAGGATTCAAGGAAAATTTACTTTAAGTCGGTGGCCGGAAACTGGGCTATCTGGCCGGAAACTGGGCAACTTACTAGTTTTGCGAAAAATGGTATAATTTCTTTAATACTTGAGGAAAGCCGCCAACCATTGAACATTTTAAAGGTAAGTAAATGAACTGTCTTTGAAAGGAAATTGAGAAATTTTCCTTACAAAAACAAGAAGTTATAGCGATTACAAACTAAAGTGGCCGGAAACTGGGCAACATACTGTATGGCATCAATATCATAAGAAAAGAGATGTTGAGGTGTTTTTAAGAAATCAACATATAGCTGAATTTTTGAAAAGGTGGTCAACGAAAATTACAGCAATTTCACTACAACTAGCCCAAACAAGAGTTTTTATGATCCCAATCAGCCCGAAAATCACAGAGAAGAGAGGGAAGATGGAAAAGGTTGCGTGGGCGAGAGAAAAAAAGACCTTTTGATTTTCGGGCTGATTGGGATCATAAAAACCCTTGTTTGGCCTAGTTGTAGTGAAATTGCTGTAATTTTCGTTGACCACCTTTTCAAAAATCCAGGTATATATCATGACAATCAAAATGTTTCTTTTTGTACTGTTAACCGGTACCTCAAAATGAGTTATTTTAAAGCTCAACTTGGGCGTCTTAAATATCTCCCGTCACATTCTCATCTGTTAGAAAACTGTTCACTGAGTTGTCCAAATTGATCTCTATCGATCGACAGTTCGTTTTTTTGCTGCTGACTCTCTACTTCGAGCCCTGTATCTATTGACGTTCGCTCAGCTGTCGCGAAGTTGTCGTTTAAACACGAGTATGTCCCTATCGTTGGGATCATCCAAGCGTAGGCAATTTATTTGTAGTTAGGATATTCCTAGCGCTATGCAAATCTTCCTACCTTTAGGCTAGGATGATGACTAGCGCTAGAAAGATCCTAGCGCTAGCATCATCCTAGAAGGCGGATCATTCTCGCGCCATATGTTTTCTGTTTTCCATTAATTACATGCAAAGGACTGTATGTGGGACCCAGCAGAAAATGCATCGCTCTAGAATGATCCGCCTTCTAGGATGATGCTTGCGCTATGATCTTCCTTCCTCCATGTAAACAGACCCTAGACCTTGGAAACTGTTTTTCTACTGAGGGTTGCCAGCTCGACTGTTTCTTTATTTCGTAATAAAGGCATTAAATTTTTGTATACTGGAAATCCTTAACGCAGCAATAAAAAGAAGGTACGTAGACACCAACTTGGTTTCCCATGTAAACTTAAAAATTATCTATTTTCATATTCTATTTTCCACAGAAATCTTTACATTTTTGCCCGCCAGTCCTGTTATGAGCCTGGGCACCCTGTGGTTCTTTTCGGATTGTATTCTTCGCGCGCTCTTTGCAATTTTGTAAATGAGGCTTAAAAACTGCTGCGTTTCATATATTTACACATGTTAATTTTTTTATTTCTCATAATGCGCACTGTTTTAACATTTTTGCGGTGAACGCTACCGTCTCTGTTGTCAACATTTGCTTATGGCAGCCATATTGGATTTATGCAAATTAAACAAACAGTAAAATAGCAATTTAACCATTTTCCCCTATTTATATTTTTCTAGACTTTTGATATGTTGTTTCTGGGTATTGGTGGGACTACTTAACGTAAAAATCGCTTCTGTTGCAATTAGTGTAAGGTTACGACCTTTTTTTCGCTAGATTGACTGGACTAGGTCGCGGCTTCATTCCCGGCCGGACCGACTCAGGGTCATAAAAATACTGAGGACGAAGTACTTTCTTTGCCATAACATCGGCAAATGGTTAGACCTTCACGTGGCTCGGATGACCACGTAAAAAATAGCAGTCCTGTCTCCGATGGGGACGTCAAAGAACTACTGAGGACGTAACAGACCCCTGGCTGTGACAACCCTCAGTGCCACACATTGTTCGTTCATGGGTGGGGTGGGGTGGAGGAGATAAGATAAACATTGGAATAAACATTCGAAATCATGAGACAATTTTCCGATCCAAAAGGACGATTTATTATAGTAGACGTGAAAATAGAAAATAAGATTAAAGCTTTAGCAAAACATCTATGCACCGAACGACGACAACCCTGTCTTTTTCAAAAATGTACTCAGTCACCTTCTTTCTTTTGACTGTGAAGAGATACTTTTAGGAGGTGATTTCAACTGAAGAGTGCTCGATGTTTAAAAGGATAAAAAAGGAGGAAACCCAGTGACATACATACATACATACATAAACTTTATTTTTTCTCGAATTTAAGAGTAGCTTTTAGTAGCTAATTTCTCCGAGAGAAAAATAACAAATAACAAAATATACAATAAAAATATACAATAACATTATAAAATACAATTCTATGCAATATTTACAATTAACGGCTAAAATGAAATAAATCTATTTACTGAGTATTTTAAAATACTATATTAAAATTAAAATTAATTTACAAGTGACGCACAACAACTCACTGAAAGAAGTCCAGAACAAAGCGAATTCGTTAGGCTTGATAGACATATGATGTACTATGTACTTATTGACTAAATGGGAGGCCCGGCCCGACCTAACTTAGTCAATAAGCATTTTATCATATGACCAATTTGGAAACAAAATTACTTGAAATTTGAACGCGCGAGGCCGTCCGCTTTAATTTGTAGTAGGGCCGTACGGCTTTTTCCGGCCCCCGCTCGCGCAAATGCGTACGGCCCTCATACGGGACTTTCATCAATGGTTTTGCAAAGAAAAGGTTCGCAGGGCCGTACGGGTAAGTGATAAGTGTTGTTAACCCAGATGCTAAAAGATTCACTTGGAGGAGAAGGAAACCTGAAACACACTGTTGCTTAGACGTTTTGTTGTCGATTTTATCATTTTTTGTCTTAATCAGGGTATCGATTTTATCAATTGTTGTCTTAAACAGGGTTTCTTTTCTTGGACGATAAACAGCCTGCGCGTATGTTCTACGAACAATAAAACTACAGCAAAATTTTTTCGGGTAAAATGTCTGAAACAGGATATCAAAAATCGGAATTCTGTCTTAAACAGGGTAGGAAAATTAGCGATTTTTGTCTTAAACAGGGTCAGGTCGGGTCAGGGTATGAGGGGCCGGGCCGCACCTCCCCACGCAACGATATATCGAATACCTCCCCCCCCCCCCCCCCCGGAAGCAGATATCCTAACGGTGTACTAGCCTGTAGTGCAGCGTTAAGATATCTGCTTCTTGGGGGGGTATTCGATATATCCTTGGGTATATCGTATACCCCCCCGGGAAGCAGCTATCCTAACGGTGTACTAGCCTGTAGTGCAGCGTTTATTTTTGGGCGGGCGAAATATCAGCAGTTGTATTCAAAACAATGAATGGTCTTCCGATTTCCTTTAAGCCGTGGCTAATTCTAAACAACTGAACAGAAATATAATGCTTAGAAATGCTTACTGAGAAATGCTTACTTAGAATGCCAGGCTGTTAGGAGGTACACGGATGTGAAGAGTTTTATTATTATTCTTGGATAAAAATCGTGGTATTTCGATTGCGTCGAGGCCATTACTGTTAATAGAAAGCTTCAAAGGTAGCCAACAACTTTGTTGCCGAGATTTTGTCATCTATCATTTGTTTGTTCATATAGCCATTTTCGAATCGTTTCGTTAAACAGGGAAGAAATCTGCGTTTTTTTTTTCTATCCACTGTATAATTCAAAATAAAATAACGAATTTCTTTAACCTTAAATGTTTTACTTCACCTTCTGAAACATTACCAGTAGCCGCAATTTACAAAAATCTGGTGTTTACATTATATTACTTTGAATCGCCCTCAGGAGGCCTACTGGTGTAACAGCTGTTGTAAAGGAACTCGCTGATATTCTAATGTCACTACAATTGGAAACTATTAATATAAATGCAGTACAACTGCGATGAAACAAAAAATTTTGTGCCTTGCATCAGATACAGTGTTTTGCGCTAAGAGATTATACACTGAAATAACTACAACGTTTATGTAACACAAAGTATAGACCCCATGTGGTTTGACCTCCCGTATGTGGCCACCGTAGTTTAGCACTGGTCCCTTACGAGAGGTATAGCATTTCTTGGCATTGAGGCCGTAGCGGTCATGAACTCCAAAGTTAGATAGCCTAAAAATTAGTTTTGCTAGTTTTCATAAAGCTATTTCATTTCCAAAATGTTGATTAATATTTGTTTCAACTTGTAATGTTTATGCACCAATGGCCACCAATGACAGAAAACTGGTGTTCCAATTATACAACTTGGAATACCTCCTGGAGGTCAACTGATTGAAAAAACCTCCACATTTTTCTACAAGGTACAATTATCTTAGATAAATTGTCGTTTTATAATTTAGTTTGCGCTTTAAGTGTTTCTTAGGTACGTTTCAGTCGAGAACCTCGTTACTTTAAAAGGTAAATAGAGTTTAATTATTGTTATTTTTGTTTTGACCTTATTTCCATAGACAGTTACATACACTTTTATTGAAAGTGAATAGATTGAAGAGCACAAGTTCATTATCACTCGTGAAATACAAAATCATATTATCAAAACCAAACTTAGATAACTTGAGTACTGACAGTGAGCAATCGGACTTACATTTTTTACACTACACTGAATGGTTATGTTTGAATACGATAAATACATGCTCTATTTGGTTATCTTTTTGTTCCTTTGACAATATGAAAATGTATCTGCCAAGCTGAATTTTTAATTTAGCATCATTTTGCACTTGTCAAAACCAACTTAACTGAAAGAACTATAGTTTCGTCAATTTAAAAAAGTAATTCTGGTATAGGGAGATATGTTTACATAAACATTGGTGGAAAGACATCACATGACAAACTGGCTTATAAGTAATAAGAAAAATTCAAAGCATAATTGCGGTGGAAAAGACGTTGTTCATTTCGATAATTAAGACGTGCCGACTTCTGACAAAGTAAACCTAATTATATTGTCAAATGAGGGCGGAAATATACAAAGTTTCAAAAATATGGTACCTCTAATTAATAGCCTGTGATATACTCTACATTATAAGGTTAATATTATGGGTCATGGCGCTACTGGGAATGCGTGAATCTTCCAAAATGGCGGACGTCAAGATGAAAATCGGAGTAAAACCGTAAAGGGGGTAGCGACGTTCAACGTCCAACAACATTCAGCATTGCATGATACACCGTTGAACAGCAGTCGCAATATATGTTGATCAACAAACGTTGAACAGCAGTTGCAACATATGTTGATCAACAAACGTTGAACAGCAGTCGCAACATATGTTGATCAACAAAAGTTGAATCATGTACTAACAATAACAAACAGCAAAATTAAAACTATAAAATGCAAAAAAGAACGTTACATGCTTGAAATGTTATAGTGCAACTAAAATGTGTATTTTCAAGAAGGACAGCTTCAAGTTACTTATTTTAATTTGAAACAGTCAATAAAATGTTTTATTAGGGTATTTGAAGACATTCTGATATAACTTTAATATTCATTTTGCACCTATCACCAGCACACCTTGAAACGAAAACATCGGAATATATTTCTACGGTTATTTTGAAAGGACTTAGCTGTAGACATTTTTTACTTAAGATTTAATATAACTTGGGTTCAACTGTCGTTCACAATGGCAAGAAAGACGGACTCCTTGCTGAGAAGGGAGCGGGTATATTTCGTGGTTTATTTGATTAAAGGTTTGCCGTAACCTGCTTACTGTTTTGAACAATCCTTGCAATTCGGGAAAGTTACAACTGAAGTAGCGAAAAAGGATTGCTTTTACATAAGGTGCAAAATAATTTATTGATTTTATTACCTTACCTCACAAACTAACGATCGAGACGAAAATACTGGAAAGTGTACAGTTATTTTTATTACCAACCTCGCCTTTTGTATCATTTTACTTTGTTTTCGCAGGTAAGAGATGGCGTTTAAATTCGCCTGCATTGTTTTGCTGCTTTTCTTGGAAATTATTGAAGCCCAAGCGAGAAGTGCAAGGAAAGGCAAAATCAAGCATCGAGGTATAAGGTTTATAACTCAGAAACGGCTTTGGTCCGTTTATTTAAAGGAAGTTTAGGCGGAATTTAATTAAAGGCCTATTTACACGCTGCGATTTGTCGGGCCGATTTGTCGGCCACGACAAACCGTGCGCGCGCTCTTTGTACAGTGCAAGCATTGTACATGAACTTTTTTTATTTCAAAACGTTTCTGCTAAGAACTTCTTGAAAAACAAATGATATCCAATAGGTTATTTAGGTTGTTGTTAGTTTAAATACTGCAGATAAAATTTGTTTTGCGTGATTTCTTGTTCAGATTGTGTTTTCGTTTTTAAAATCGGGCCCGACACGCGAAAATCTGTGAAGCGATCACAGATTTTTTCCGAATCGGCCAACATGTCGGACTGAAATCGCGCGCGCATCGGGTCGCCATTTACACGCGCCGATTTGCATCACGATTTCTCGGGAACGACAAATCGGCACGACAAATCGCAGCGTGTAAATAGGCCTTAACAAAACCGCGGTCTAAATCGATTTCAGTCTTGCGAACCCGATATTG
The DNA here is from genome assembly GCA_022457155.1 of Cladopsammia gracilis. NCBI lineage: Eukaryota > Metazoa > Cnidaria > Anthozoa > Scleractinia > Dendrophylliidae > Cladopsammia > Cladopsammia gracilis. The sequence continues at coordinate 443,088 of JAJGOT010000420.1, read as the reverse complement.
ATCGATATTTTAAATGTCGTTTGTAAGATGGCATAAAGCACATGGAGTCAAAAAATCATTCATTAACTTAAACTTAAACCTGATAAAATTAATCTAAACTGGTTTAGAGCTCCATCAAATCAGTGCTTTTAAACCACGGTACGTCTAAGTTGAGAATCGGTCCCTTGATTTTTACCTAATGGAATTGTTACATGTTTCTGGTAAGTTTGCTTTCAATTGATGTGCTCCTTTTCAAGCTTGGTTTTTTTTTAGTTTATCAGGCTTTTAATAAGTTATTTCAAAAACGCGTTTCGATGGCCAGACGAAAGGTGGAAGTGTAGTTTGATCAACTCACATCTCATTGGATAACTTAAGAATATTTTCTTTACCCAGTATATAAAAACCCGGCCGATCATAATATAGGTTAACCTTCGGAAATATACAAGCAAATTTATACTCCCATCGTGGCACAAAAGGGGGGGGGGGGGGGGGGGGGGGTGTTGCTGGACACCTCAGGATTTTTGCTGTGTTACAATATTTTAACGTCGTTAAAATAGATAGCCCATCTTCTCCTCTACAAACGATGAGATAGTCACATGTCTATAATGACGTCAAACGACTTAAATTACGTCCAAAAAAAAAGCTTCAATAAAGGATAATAAAATAGACTAGAAAAGTAAGAAAACCAAAGTATTTAACAACAAATAATCCAACATTTTGGTAGACATGCCTATCTAACTTGGTAACCATGGAAACATTTACGTGTCGTACAAAAAAATTCACATCAAAATATGTCCGAAAAAAGGATGAACAACCACTGAAAGCCTTAGCTTTCCAAAATGAATGCCGCTTAAGAGATTTGTTGAGGCGCTGGGGGGGGGGGGGGGGGGGAGAGGGAGAGGTGGCATTTCCCTCTTCTGTACGCCTCTCCGAGGGTAAAATATGCTTCGATATACATCTTTTTACAGATCCACGGCCAGCAGAAGAACCTTATATACCTCCTCGACCAAGGCCTGCACCCACGCCAGGTACACTATATATAGCTAAAAATTGCTAGGTGACCAATCTAGAGAATGGCCGTCCAAAAACCTTTGGCCGTCCAATTATCTATTGGTGGTTTGCACGGCGCCCATGTTGGGGGTCAGAAACAATAGAAATCGTTTGTATAAAAATATAGTTTTATTCCCAAAGGATGAAAATGTCACTGTTCTGACAACGCCAACGAAAACGGCAACGCCACAGGAAGAAAAAAAAAAAAAGAATTCGCGCCCAAATACTTTGCATGCGCAATCGTTCCTAAGTTAAGTGCCTTGTGTGACTGGATTGTCCAAGAGCTGAATTCGTATGGAAGGCTTTCCAGAGAAAGGACAATCAGCCGTCAGTGTTTTCACGTTCTACACATAATATTAATATGACAAACCTATCAGTGATCACATTCTACGGGAACAATCTATAAACAACTCCTTCTACAATGTTAGCACACGTGCCAGCTATATTGACTAACTAAAAATGACTAAGGCCCAGTTCAAACGTTGAACTTCACATGTGCCGAACCTAATGCAAATGAGCAAGAACAATAGATTTTGCTGATTTGCATTAGGTTCGGCACATGTGAAGTTCGACGTTTGAACTGGGCCTAAGATAGACAATCATGAAATGTACCATGTTAGCGTATAAATCATTATACATCAAGGTCAACTATTTGGGACATGGTGCGACATTGCGCGCAATTTCACACATAGTTTCAATTTTTCTCGATATTTTTGTAAGAAAACATGCTTGAAATGAAACCCATAATATTTAGGTAAAATAAATAAGGTAAACTTATCTGTGATCTCATTCTACAGGCCCAACAACAGCTCCTCCTTCAACACCAGCACCTGGACAAGGTAGTCAACCAACTGTAAAGGAGTAAATTAACCCTCGGCAGAAACGCATAAGGGCTGGTTTTCACTAGCGCAAAAGCATAAGCACAAGCCAACATACGCAGACTCAGTAACACGTTGATCATTAGTGCCTATTGTTCTGTTTTGTTCGAACAACTGGAACTAATGAATAACACGTTACTGAGTCTGCTTATGTTGGCTTATGCTTATGCTTATGCACTAGTGAAAACCAGCCTTAAGTGGGTTGCAACGGTCTCTTGTACGCTTCAAAACAAACTTCCGATTATTCGATTTGCTAAGAAGTTGTTATATCCATATTTGGAAAATCAAGATAAAAATATTAACCTATCAGTTCGCTAGAACAACGTGCTTTCAATCTCGAGGGACTGAGTGGTTTCCAAATGGTACTAAGCAAAAAATGAATATTCAGAAGCTGTGAATGCGTCACACGTTTTAATCCACTTACAGGTTTCTGTCCTCGGACGTATAGGAGGGTCACACCATGTACAAAAGGGGAACCCCCTTGGGTTTTTGTGGTGTTCCAATATTTATAAAATATTTTAATAGATTACCTGTGATGTGCTTTACAAGATACGATACCAGCGCATAGCCTTATACGTTACGTGAGAATCAATTTCTCAAGCGTGTTATTATCTGAGGAGGATGTTTAAATATTATGCTAATTTTTTTAAAATCTTGACGATTATTTTGAGCATTATTATTATTCGAATATAACGTCGGAAAATATATGAGCGTATTATACTGTGGCATACCGATTTGACAGGTTAGCAACAGAACAAAGTTAAAATATAATGCTCGCGTTCTGGACGAGAGTGAAATACTGGGCGAAAAATGATGGCTGTATTGACAGAGAATATTCGTTGCACGCATTTTTCCTCACCCCTAGGGGGCTTGAAAAAATACTACGCAACTCGAATACATCCGCGCATTTTACCTATCGAACCATCAAATTAGGTATATTTATCTTTTATACTTAGCAACAGGCCAAGTTGACAGTGCTGGACGATGCTCTTCTCTCGTCTTCACAAACCCCGCGAATCAACAAAACTTACCAAATGTCACAATACCATCACCAAAATGGATCCAAACTCCATCTATAGTGAAAATCGGCGGTAAGACATATGCTTATACTATTTCTTTAACCCTGTAACTCATCCTGAGAGTGACAAATTTTTAAAAAATCAAGAAAAATCCTAAATTTCGTTATTTTATGTACTGAAAAACAATTGCTACCATGCAAAAGTACTGCCAAAGAGGTTTCATTTGAATGGTCACACCGTAGGATTTCATCCACAGACTCAAAAGTTAGAACAAATGGTACCATGCAAAAGTACTACTAAAGAGGTTTCATTTGAATGGTCACACCGTAGCATTTCATTCACAGACTCAAAAGTTAGAACAAATGGTACCATGCAAAAGTACTGCTGAAGAGGTTTCATTTGAATGGTCACACCATAGGATTTCATCAACAGACTCAAAAGTTAGAACAAATGTTACCATGCAAAAGTACTGCTGAAGAGGTTTCATTTGAATGGTCACACCATAGGATTTCATCAACAGACTCAAAAGTTAGAACAAATGTTACCATGCAAAAGTACTGCTGAAGAGGTTTCATTTGAATGGTCACACCATAGGATTTCATCAACAGACTCAAAAGTTAGAACAAATGGTACCATGCAAAAGTACTGCTGAAGAGGTTTTATTTGAATGGTCACACCATAGGATTTCATCAACAGACTCAAAAGTTAGAACAAATGGTACCATGCAAAAGTACTGCTGAAGAGGTTACATATGAATGGTCACACCATAGGATTTCGTCCACAGACTCAAAAGTTAGAACAAATGGTACCATGCAAAAGTACTGCTGAAGAGGTTTCATTTGAATGGTCACACCATAGGATTTCATCCACAGACTCAAAAGTTAGAACTGCACTACATGTCTCCATAATTGACTCTGGAAGTGAAAGCCGTTAAGTGCAATTATATTTGAAAATACATTAATTTTTTTCTAGTTTAAATACAATCAATTGAATTAAATAAAATTGTATGATAGGGTCTGTTAAAGCTATCATATCCTGTGCCCGTTGGTTGATATAGACTATTGATTTGTTGTTATTTATCTGGTTTTATTTAAGAGAACTATCAAGCTCTAGGACGAGTCATCCATTTGCATTACTTGCGGGAGAGGTTACTTAAACAAAAGAAATTCAACTTTGCTGCTATAAGAGAAACTATGGAACTTGTTCCAAAGCTGGAAATTCTCGCAGATACTCTTTACGTTAAGGTAAATACAACACGATATTAATACAATACAGATAACAAGAAGCTGTACACAGCTTGATCTTGTGGTGTCTTAACCCAAGTGTTTGGAGTGTTTTTACGGAGAAACATAAGCTTTAAATTATTTTTTAAAAGTTTGAGCACAGTACATTCGCTGCATTCAGTGCAAGTAGCCAACACTTGAAACCTCGATCGCTAACTAAAATCGCAAGTTATATAAAACACAAAACTTTACGGAACAAACATCCCACAGCAATATCGTACCATACCTTACATTACACCCTTATGTTGATCTCCACAGGATACAGTTGACCTTACAGGAATACAAAATATTAAGATATACGCGCGGGAGATTGTGGGTGCATCAGGAAGTAAGATTGTTGTCTCTTCACCAAATTGGGATCAAAAGTATTCAACACCAACATTGCAAACAGGAAAGAATGGAGATAATGGCAATGATGGTGTAAACGGCCCACAGGGTGAGAGGAAATCCCTAAACTAGACGTAATGTTTACTACATGAGTGGGAGTGTTGTATCGGCCTATACAATCACGAGGCGCAGCCGAGTGAATGAATAGTGCCAATACAACAAGAACGCGAATGTAGTCAACAACTTTTGAAATTCACATTCACATGTAAATTAGATATATACAACCACTAGTGAGTTGTATCTGGAATGTAAATTACATACAACCACTAGTGAGTTGTATCTGATATACAGGGTAACTATGTGATTGGAATGGCTCATTTCTATTTGTTAGTACCTTTACGAATTATCAATGAATTTTACAAAATAATATACATTCCGGCCTTAACCTCTTCCGAGCTACTGTTTACACAGAATCGAATGTGTTACACAATAATCTCTTAGGTAGAAATGGGGTCACGAAATTTAAACTTCTTCGGGAGCGATCTAATGGGAGATGGATGAGGAAATGTTTTGACAATAACTGAATAGGTTTAGTTTTTTATTTAGTTTGCACTTCTACCAGTGTCTAAACCAAAAAAACTAGTAAATGAATCTTTACAATACTTTTTGTAACTTGCAGTCGACATCTTTTGCGACACTATTAATGGCATTCTTGACGTCACATCTAATGCGGGAGATGGACACGAAGGACAAAAAGGCGGTAATGGTGAAAGAGCACCATCCAGCGGTCACACGGTAAGAGACATGCTCAGGATCTTTTAAAGCGTCTTCATTTAAAGAAATTTTTGTCAAATTGTTTCATGAAATGTTATTTTTCGTAAGTAAGTTACCCAAGCTGACTTACTTTATATATAATTGCTTACAGTATGTATGTGCAAAATCTCAATTTCATAGTTGTAAAGACCTTCTTTAAAAATACCATAATATTTTTTGAAGTGCTGTTGAGCCTCGTATTAATACTGTTTCAAGTGGTATCCATTTCCAGTGTCATTTGATCTTGGCACAAGTTGAACGAGCCATGCATCAACTTAATCTCAACACCATAATTTGAATAATAAGTTCATTCAAGCGTACAAATTTAACATGATGGTTTTTCTTGTGTTTTTGAGTATAGTCCTAAAGTGTGACGCCGCAAATTATACTTAAACCGTTAGATCTAAGGCAAACTTAGAAGAATTTATTTGTATGGAGTCATCACACTATGCCTACAGTAAATTGTAATACGATGCTGATTTTGGCAAGCGAGCATACTTTTTCAAAAATTTCATCAGATCCCATAATTTCACAAATTTAGTTTAGTTTAGTTAACTCTAGTTTAGTTCAGTTTAGTCATCACTTTAGGACTTTACTTCTATTTGAATCAAGCAGAAGCAATGTTTTATAATTCCAGAATTCGAGGGGCGGATTTAGGGGAGGGGCATTCTCGGCATTATTACGTCAATGAGAGATCCAGTGCACATTAAAGAGTATCAATTACTGGTATTTTAAGGAAAGGACTAATACGGATTTGTATGTGAAACAAGACTTTAACAAGAGTATAAGTATAAGGCATTTTATTATTCGACTGTGACGTCATTTTACCTTATATGGGAAAGAGAACACGCAAAATATCCGAGCGTATTACACAGTAGATTGCCGTATTACACCTTAGCATTCCGGTTTCAAGACACAAGCTATCATAATGATATAATAATTTCAGTCGAATAATAAATCCCTTATTCGATGGTTTAACAGATAATACGTGCGGACATTTTACTCATTGCTCGCATTTTTTCTCGCCCCTGCGGGGCTCGAAAAAATACTAAAAAATAAAATATCCGCGCGTATTACCTGTTAAACCATCGAATAAGGTGTATTTACCGGTCAAATCGGCAACTTATTTTGTGCATGCTGACATAAAATGTTTTCCTTGTAGCAACCAAGCAAAGGGCGCAGTGCCTGTTCTGGCCAAACGGATTATTGCACTTGCGATGACATCAAAGGACACAAAGGAATTACGGGACAAAGAGGAAAAAATGGAGGCAATGCAGGAACGCCTGGTACGGCAACAGTTCAGTCTTAAGGATCCTTCACACGATAAACTAAAGACGCGATCAGTATTTTGTAAAATAAGGCCTAAATTTAAAGTTTCAAATTGCAATCCATTGCTATCCTGGTTATCTATAAGCAAAATCAATTACTGGAATTTTCAGTGTATCATTAGAGTTGTTTTTGAGCGACTGTCGTGAAGAGAAAACCAATGTAATCACCTGACCAATGACCAACAAGGAAAGACAACCTAAAGCCTGGGTTCCATATGTCGGAAAAATCCCAGACGATCGGGAATTTCGCTGTTTTCCGACCGTCCCGTCAATCGTAGACATCCCCGATCATCTGGGATAGTCGGGGACAAATCGGGAATCGAGTGTTTCTATTTTTCCGACGCGTCCCAGATTTCTGCGATGATCGGCGATTTTTCCGACATATCGGCAAAATCTGAGACGAGCGCGAACAGCAAAATCCCCGATCATCTGGGATTTTCCCGATATATGAAAACCAGGCTTTTAATGATCCAATTACTGAGGACTGGAAGCAAATATGTATGTAGCCTGCAATTGCTCTTTACCTTCATTCACCACTGGTGATATATTAAAACGTTTACTTGGGATGTTTTATCGCGGCGTTTACTATTAATTTTGTCAGGACTGGCCGACCAGTCTGCTCAATTCGTAAATAGCATACACCATTTGATGGACTTATAGAAAATTTCTTTATATTAAAAGCTGTATAATTTCATTTACGAACTGATCACTCCAACCGGTCAGTTGTAACAAATGATAATCCAATCAATCAATCAATCAATTAATCAATAATTTTATAGAGTGTGAGAAAACTTCAAGCTGGCCACGAGTGGGGAAAAGCATTGGAGAAAAGAACAATAAAATCCTTATAAGGGCTAAGCTAAGTCCTAAGGGCTAGTTTTGAAGGTACGGTGAAATCTCGTTTATCCAGCCGTCATAGGGTTACCAAAATGTGGCCGTATTAACGGGGTAACCATATGTGTAACAAGATTGGTCTCATGTATGTTTATATGTGTTTGTTTGGGCTAAAAGAAGCGTTCGTAATAAAGAGGTGGCTGTATTAACGGGGTGGTTGTTAAGCGGTGTTCTATTGTAGATAGTTATGGATCTTAGAGCAGCTAAAATTTACCTTCCAGTTTCATTTTAATTGTATATATTATCTTTTTTTTATTTAGGAAATGGTGGAAACGCAGGCAATGTAAACATTCGATACAGAAACTTAAACGGACAGGTGAAATTGAAGTCGTGCAGGGGAAATGGAGCTCCGCCAGCCACGAATGGAGTCGGGGGACAGGGTAAGATGGTATTCACGGCTTTTAATTATAAGCAGCTGTCAAAGGATAAGAAGCCACTAATTGTTGATTACTGTAAACATTTTTTTGTCACCATATTTCGCTGCATAAAATCCAAATTCATTATTGATTTTCTAAGCAAGACCGTGGGCGTGCAATGCAAACTGGATGGATGAGATTCTGTCGAAACCGTTTTTAAAATCATATAACGCCCAGATTATCTGTGATTACGATATGATATACGGCATTTATGCTATGAGCAGTTATCAGTTGAGTGTCGTAAAACTCAAATTACAAAAGTCATGTACTCTGACCAATCACGAAAGAAACAGACAATCCAAACTCAGAACACAGAAACTAGGACTCGAAGCAAATACATGTCGCCGGCGCCAAGCGCGGGAAAACAGTGTGAGTAAGTCACGATTTATTTTGGTTTTACTTCTGATTGGTTGAGGCAGTGGTACGAAATGTTTTAGCCATCGCAAAGTGTACCAATATCCAATATCTTATATCCAAGTAATCGCGAAATTACTTTAGACCCTCAATTAAAAGCTGCGTCACTCTATAAGATGAATTAAATGAACACCCGACTTCAAGATTGTATAATACTTTCTTCATTTGTAGGTGGCGCAGGAGGCAATGGAGGAAAGGGACGAGAGTGCTTTCCACAGTATATTATAGTGTGGGGCACCCGGTATATAGATTCCCATGGAGATAGAAAAAAACCCGGACATCATGGTAACAAAGGCAAGACGCTTGCATTATATTAATAAATGAATATGAGCAATAGACCAATTCCGAAACATTAAAATTCATACTTGGCCCCGAGGCTTAGGGGAATAAAACAAAACAAATTAATTATTCATCCCTGAACCTCGATGTGATTTCTTTTATTTTATTCCCCTCAGCCTCGAAGCCAAGTATGAATTTTAATATATCGAAATTGGTCTATTGTATTTCTTGTTAATAAAAATGTTTATGTTATTTCACTTGTAATATGTAGTATTTTATATAAATATTTATTGTTAATAAAAGAATGACAACAGTAAAAGCTTACAAACTAACCCTGTTTAACCCAGGTCACTTTCTGTTATTACGTTTTTCGTACTTTTTAATTATTTTTCCAAAATGTCTGGATAATAGCAGACTTTCTAGCTATAAATTTAAGAAAAAGGACGACGCATTATGATTTTTAAACAAGACATGTTTGGACCCTGATTGCAACGGCCTTCTTCAGTTTTTATGAGAAAAAAAAAAACAATTTACAAGTTAATTTATAGAGCTCTTTAACTTTAAAATTCTGTCACTTATGTCGAGTTTCTTTTACTTTCTTTTCTTTTTAATATTTCATTTCATACTTAATTGTCATTGCTTTAAAGAGCTCCCTTTAATAACTTGTAAATTGTTGTTCTCTCTACAACTGAAGTAATCTCGTACCCAGATCTCACTCGTACTTGTACTGAACTGAAATGTGAGATCTCCCTTCCGCCTGACCGTGAGAGATCTGGGTACGATACAACTGAAGAAGACTGTTATAACGGTCTAAAATTGTGGCAGTTTCTTGGCGTTTGTTTTAATCACCAAATGGCGTAAAACAAAATATTCAAAAGACAATAAATAATATCCACAACACAACACAATAGCTAAGCAATAATAGTTTCCAAAACACTAAGAAATACCCAAACATGTCTTGTTTAAAAATCAAACGCGTCGTCTTTTTTTATTATGAATTATTTATATTGCTTTATAGGTAGTGCCGAGCATAAGAGAGAAAAAAGAAGGCAAAAATTGAGAAACTGGAAAGGGGAATGTCCTCAGCGTCCAGGCGAACGCTTCAGTTGCCTGGATAGAGGCGAAAGTGAAAGCTTGCGAGGTGATAAAGGTGATGATGGCGATACAGGAGCACCGGGATCTAGTAAGTGGTGTCCTACAATCCGGCCCAATTTCTATTTTAAATATACTGCATTCTATTCGCATTTTGATTGGTCATTACATTATCTTACTCGGGTACAGACGCACAACTGACGTCCAGGAAAGTCCATCAATTGAAAATAATGCATGCTATCTAAGAATTGACCGGTCTAGACGGCCAGTTCGAAAAAATTATGGCATATTTTTTACGCATTGACCGCCACACCGGCCAGTTCTGACAAATGGCAAAGCACCCTTGTAAAGTTAAATGCACAATAGAAACCGCATTGGTCAGACCCAACTTCGAGACAGGTTAAATGCGGTTAAGGCCTGGCGTTCTCTTCACTCAATCTCCAACATTTGATCTTATCTCCGAATTAAGATGGCTTGGTCTCTGAAGTACAAACAGCTGTAGTTTATGACAGGCAAGATGAGTAATTTATGGTCGTTTTCAGCTCCTAATACCCCAGGAAATGCTGGTTCTGTTACTGGGTCTGCCGTTCAAACTGGGACATTAGACTCAGCCAGTAAGCAAAGCTTTCCAACGTCATTGCTCATCTTAATTAGAAGACAGGCCGAAGATCTGTTGCTAAGCAGCAGCGATGATCAGAAAGGCAGAGAAGCATTACAGTTTGTATTGAACGTGGCAAATGAAAACAGTGGAGATCAAAAGGTGGAACGGATCAAGAAATGTAAGTTTCTAAATCTTGTATTTCTTTAAGTTTGACATGTATGTAAATATTTTTACATTTAGTTTTTTAACCCTGCAGGTATTTGATCTAGCATCAAATCTAAACCCAAGGAAGCTCGGGTTAAAGTCAAACATTTTGGTGTATAATGTTACGCAACTTTGCAGAGGGAGGGCGGTTTGGGATGAAAAACGTCCGTGGCCAAAATGCCATGGTTTTTTGCTCTTTGATGATTATGTTTTTCGTCAGAATACAACTGTGAATAAAATACCAGTTATTCTCTTATATATTTAGAGCGAGTAAGATAATCCTGGAAAAAAAATCGGACAAAAACGTAATCATTATTATTTTATTTTTCCAGAATTATCTTCATCAACAATTCTCCTTTATCTCCTTTAGGGAGAACAGGGCTGCAATTACCTTACTTGCTCTAAATTAAGAGAATGACGGGTATTTTATTCGCAATAATCTCATGATGATGATGATGATAATGATGATGATGATGATGATGGTACGGTGTTGAAGATGATTTTCGGTAGGATATCCATCTGATGGCTCTTAAGCTTCACCCAGTTAAACAATTATAAAGAAATTTAAATGGAGCAATATATACAATGCTGATATCTAAACAAAATAAGAGATATGTACAATGTATATGCCCGTTTGCAACTGAATATATTATATCATGCATGCATACATATTTTGTTTTTCCATAGGAAATGACAAAATTTGGTTGGAAACATGAAAAGTATATTAATATATAATGTATATACTTCATAAAACGCAACTTTTTTCTTTGCAAGCGTGAATATATCTAATTAAAATTATTAAACAATTATATATAACAAATTTAATGACGCCGTCCTTTTTCAGACGTTAAGCGAAAGCTTGGATTCCTGGGTAAATCAGGCTATGACATTTTTGGAAACAACAAACAGTTTGCTCCTCGCATCAAGTGGGAAGCTCTTGAAGGTACTGTGGAAGATGTCAAGGATGCAGCTGAAAAGTATGAAAATGCTTTCAATGAGATCATTAAAGCCCAAGTGGATGCTGAAAACTTCCAAGAGGTCAGTAATCCCCGCCTACTTCCAATACACAAATGGGTATTCAGTTTCAGTTTCAGTTCGTATTTTAGTTTGTATTCAGTTTCGTATTTCAGAGATATGTTTGCATTTATTTTATTCTGATTGTACCCGTCATGTTATTTTTTCCCTTTAAATTTGAGACTCGCCGAGACGTGGAGAGCTTAACCTGAAATCAGACGCCGGTTTTGTGGGAGTGAAAGTTGGCAAAACTCTCCCCTTTTACGCTCCGGAACTCCGAATTAAAACCTTTTTATATTATGTACCTCCATGCTAAGTAATAGTAATTGACTATAACAGCCAAATGATGTGTTAACAGTAATTGCCTTTTTAATGGAATTAACTATGTAAGGTTTTTGTTTTCTCCAAAGATCGGGGCTAAAATATCTGAAGTATCAGCACAACAAGTAAATGCAGAAAAGGAACGCCTTAAGCAGGCTAAATACATTGCGGAAACTGAAAAACGCCTGTATATTAAGGTATCTGTGTGCATGTATGACTCTTTTCTAACAAGAAGGGATTATGGAGGGGTAGGGGAAGTTTGTATCTTAAACTATTGTCTAATAACCAGCCAAAGTTATGCTTTGATGGAAGGACCTTGCAGTGTTTAGCAAGAAGACGGCATTTGTGCTAACGTTTCGTTTCATCCGGCTTTGATAGAAACTACAGTGGGGCTCGATTATTTTAACGAATTGCCAAGGAACTACGGAAATTGGTTCATTCAGATCGAAGGTTCGTTGTATCGAAAACCTCGTTATAACGAATTTGCGGAAAAACAACCAAAATGTTCGTTATATCGAGGTATAGTTAATAATTGTTTTGTCACGGTGTTACAAAATTCCTTGTCTGCACAAACAACATTTGCACTTTAATGCCTGTATGAAGCTACAGTACACTGTACATATAACTACGGCACTGGAAAACTGTACAGGTTATACCATTGCCCTACAGCACACACTGTTAGTCTGTTCCGCATTCATCTTTGGTCGCGCGTTGACATTTATCCGTTATATCGGGGTAGATTTTACGTTTCGGCTGTCGGATTGTGTTCGTTATATCGAGGTTCGTTACAATGAGGTTCTGTTCCACACATTTTACTTGTAATTTTGCCGGGCTAAAGGATGTCGTTCGTTATACCGAGGGCATCGTTATATAGGGTTCCTGTACATCGTGGCATCGTGAAGTAGTTTCATTCGTGCTCAGAATAAAAATGTTCTTGAGTGATCATAATTCTCGCAATGTACCGCCTGATGACATGTAAATATTTTTCATTGTGAAACATGTCTCATTCGTAAACAGACTAAACATGCTTCGCCCCAGTGGTCGTCTGGTTAAAATTTTTCCGTTTTGTTTTCATTTCCTTTCCTAGGGTATCAAATTTGAAGAACAAAAGATGACCATCATACTTGAAATGTTATTAAAACCCTTGGCACTACTTATGAGAACGGGAAGTTTAACGTAAGAGACTTCATAGCAGTGCTTCAAGGTCTGGTTGGGTTCGGCAAAGCCATAAAAGGTGGGAAACCCGGGGATTTCATAGAAGCAGCTCTTGGTATTGCGGAATCACTGCGCGGGAAAAGCTGCCTTAAATCGCTTTCTTCATATACAGACAGTATCAGAAAGTGGCTGACTTTTGGAGAGATTTACCAACCCTACGAAGATTCCAGCCAGTTGGATTTTGATCAACTCGACGTTTCTTCGATCCCTGATATTATGAAGGTAGGAATTCGTCAGGAGCAGCCAATGAAGAATGGCGTTGTACTGTTTTTCCTGATATCATTTTAGAGCCTATAAAGGAAACTGCGTAAAAGTTAACATATTTTAAGATTTCCTTTTCTTTTATCTGAATATTTTGTTGAAAACCTTTAGTAGAATACAAAAATTAACGCGATCTTAGTAAGATCGATGATTCTTTCAACACTAAAAACAATAAATCCTCCGTCCAGCTGCCGAAAATGAAATTAGAGTTTGGCCGCAAAAGCTTTTCTTTCCTAGGGCTTTAATTTTTAATAAATTACCTTTGAACATTAGAAATTTAGAATATAGAATTTTATTGAAGCAGCATTTGAACGAATTTTTTATATAACGTAATTATCTTACATTTTACTTTTTTTACTTATTAACTCTGTACAGTTTATATTTTTAGGCTAAATATTTTAATTTTTATTTTTATTGTAACAGGATCCCATTGATAACAGTTCTTTTTTTTGCACTGATGGATTATCCTGTTAAAATATTCGTATTATTATTATTATTATTATTATTATTAGTAGTAGTAGTAGTAGTAGTAGTAGTAGTAGTAGTAGTAGTAGTAGTAGTAGTAGTAGTAGTAGTAGTAGTAGTATACGACGTTTCGATGTCTTTGACATCATTATCAAGTAGAAAATGACAGAAAGAAAAAGTGAATATAAATAAATGAAAAACATTTTGACAAAGGAATCCTATCTCTCGAATTTACCAGCTCCTTTCACCTTTCCTAGCTGACCTTAGGCGGTAAATTTGTGTTTGCCGTTTGTGATTGGCTAAAAAATCTCGCGCCACTTTCTCGACCAATCAGAAGTAAACTAAAGCCAATCGTGACTTGCTCGCACGCGTTTTCCCGCGCTTGGCGCCGCCGACATGTAATTGCTTCGAGCTTTGATTGGTTCATTAGATTGTTTACGACTGCTGTGATTGGTTAGAGTAATTACTTTGGTTTCGGTTTTACTACACTCAATTGAAAACTGCTGTATATATGTAATTTGCAATTTGCTTAGCGATTGAGGTTTCAGTCTAGTGTAGTCTCACTTTTTAGACCAAATTTTAAGCTTATGTTTCTCGGTAAAGCACTCAAAACACTCGGGAATCAATACTGCAATGGTTGAAAGACGCTACGAGTTCAAGCTGATGGGCGTGGCTCAAATAATTTTTAACTCTAAGAGGTACCAATTCTTAAAATAACCCATGTCATATTCTGTCATATTTTTTTCAGCTTTATGCCCTAAAAGGTACCGCGATAATTCTAACTGTGGTCATTTTAGTTTTAAGTACCCTATGCTGTTCCAATCTGCACCAATCTAGCACCTCCGTCATTTTTATAAGGGAGTCCCCTCCACCCAACTCCCCTCCTTAGGGACGGACCATTATTTTTTTGACGGGGGGTTTTGGAAAATTTTCACATGCAAACATTTTTTTTATATGCGGCACGTGCTGCAAACAATTTATTTTGTGTCTCCGTCCAACTGCCATACTTCCAGCAAACAATTTTTTCTTTAGTGTTCGCTTGCATACAATTTATTTCAGTGTTTATAGCCTCTGCAAACAATTTATTTCAAAATTTTCCAACACCCCCCGTCAAAAAAATAATGGTCCGTCCCTTACAACGCCGTCCCTATGGGTAAGGTAGGTGACCATTACATATCGCAGGCTCAATGTAAACAGCTGACCGGTCGATGGAATGATTTTTATTCTCCCAATGTTGTATGACTCGTTCACCGCATCGTGTATTCACGAGTTAAAGGCCCACCTTCACCCAAAATACTGTGCGTGCCGTGATCACTTTCTGCGCTGAATTTCGTGTAACAAGAAATTCACGCTTGAATGCGTGCAACCAATCAGATCACGCGTATGAACAATGGAGCATTTCAAAACAAAAACAAACGACCGCAACGTCTTTTGGGTGAAGGTGGACCTTTTAAAAACAAGCACATTTTCTCCTTCTTTCTTTATTTTACGTTCAGGCGAATCTTGAGATGAACAAGGAACAGTTCACAAAGGAATTAGTGTGCTTGTTGGAGGCGACATTACCACCAGCCAAAGCAGAATTTGAAGCGGAAGTGGAGTCATTCTTCATCGCAGGAGCTTCTCGTATTGACCTGATAGGAAAATGTTTGGACCTTGATAATGATATCGGGGGATACTTGTTTGATATTCCGCTCCTTGAAGAAACCGAGAAGGCAATTGCTGCTGTTGGCAAAGGCGCAGGTACGTTAATCTGAATAAATACAGAACTAGATGAACGTATAGAGACTGATATCCTACTGAAACATCAGATCTGTCTTTTAGACATGATAATAATCATCAATAAAGCTATAGGTGACTTACTTAGTAGTTCCCCTCTCTCGTCGCTCCAAGTGAAGCATAGGCCATCAAAAATACCTCACCAGAAAAAAAAACAATAACAAAAACAAAAACTCCTCACCAGCGAACTTGAACTTCTTGTAACCTCTGTTCAGGTGCATCACAACTTCCTCAACCCAGCCTCTGTGTCGCGCCGCCAGTTGTTTCGGGGGTCCCTTTCTTCCTCTTCCCTTGAGAATTGAGGTTGTTGAACTCCATGGGTGTCAGAATTGGGATCGATATGAAAGTTTCCTGGCGGCCTCACTGCCCTGCTTCATACGCCCTCTTACCGAAGACAGGGCAGTGCGTCTCTCAAGTATTGCTGCTTTGAAGTTGTTGTATATTTTCCGTAACAATACCCCCCCCCCCCCCCCCCCCCCTCTCCCTGCTCAGGCTCAGGAACTCCAAAAATTCCCAGGGTAAATAGTTTAAATCACAAATATTATGGGTTTTACAGTACACAGATTTTCATCATACTTTTTCGAGTAAATATTTCATTAGGCGTTGAAGATGGTTAAAAAGTGACAAGTGTGCATCAAGTTGTGTATCATGTAGCCTGTATTTTTCTGATTGACATTTTTGTTTGACATTTTTTTTGGTTTTAAAGCCACTCCTTTGAGCACGGCTCTTCAACAGAACTTTATGGATTACCTTCTCGGCACATATAGAACACTGGAACGTTCATTCATTAGAAATCTCTACGAGCTTCACAAAGCTTTCGTTTTCCGTACACTGTGGGAAGGAAACAATCCACTGATATCGTTTCAAAGGGTGGCTAGTGAGAGTGCGCGTGGGACTGGGCGACTCAATGGAGCTGTCGAGCTGACAACAGTACTACAGAAGATGAGAAGAGATCAGGATAAAGCCGTCAAGTGTTTTACCAATAACATTTACACCACTGGCATAAAGAAATGGAGTTTTGATAGCACAACAGATAAAAAGGTGAGTCCATCAACGCCATACACAAAAAATAATACCCGTATGGCTTCTCTTAAAAAAGGGACCGTTCAATACTTAAAAAAGTAACCGTTCAGTACAGATGAACATAGAGAAAATAACTTGTTTCTAGGAATAGGTGACCGCGACCACTTAACACGGGTTTGACCGTAGCTGTTTTTATCTCGTGAATACGTGAAGCGTTGAACGAGACATAATAAACGCAGACAGATATGCAAATTTTCACTCGTTCCATCATCTGTAAACTTTTTTAATTCCCCAGTGTACTTTCACGTTAAAAGATGATTGTAATTAAGTCATCCAGTTGTCTAAACAGCTCTAAACAGTCTCGTTTCACACAATGCATATTTATGTTTTGGTCGTTTGAATCAGTTTTACTCTTCAATTCTTTGACTTCAAACTCATTATGGAAAAATCAAAACCGATCTGTGGACTTAACGTCACTTTGTTTCGTATTCACGAGATGGCTCTTAGAGCCCTTTAATTCATTACATGCGCTTAACAGTCATAAAAGACCGAGAATGCGACGAAACCGAACTTGTTCTCTCTAACAAGTATACGTGAAGCAGACCCACTTTGTGTAGGATAGAATAGGTTTTTCATACTAACCTTTACTCTCACATTCTTCATTGTTTTCCGTCCTTCAGATGTTTGAACAACTCGCTCAAGGATACGCAAGATTCAGCCTCAAAGTTGATCAGAGCTGTGACACATGTTACAACCTTCGGCTGTTGAAGGTATTTCCTTAGTATATAAGGCTAAATTGCAAGGAATAACGCTTTCATGGTTCCTTTACTCCCGCTACCAGATAGTGAAGACGCGACCTTTGTTCCGGAAAGAGGGAACCAACTGATTAATTAACGACTCACTGTAATTAAGTCAATTTCAACCTGCAAACGTTTGTTCTCCAACATACCACCAAACCGATAGCTTTGCGAGCCGTATGGCAAACCGGTCCATGATGAAAAGGAGCATTCTGATTGGTTCTCTGAGCGGTCGGAATTTTGCAATGCGGACTTCACCAAAAAAAGAATTCGACCAATATTTCCCCAATACGCAACTTCACCAGCTCTAGTTCAATAACATTTATATATATATATATATATATATATATATATATAATGAATCGACAAACATCGTGAAATAGTTTACCAGGCCCGTTTCAATTAAAATGTGCAAATGTGAGTGAATAGTTTGCTTTTAATCATTTTCCAGATATACATTGAGCTATTTGGCAAAGGAAACCAGTCAGCCAATGTTCCTGCAACAGTTCTACTTCAAGTACGCCATCTTAGTGTTTCTTACTTTCGAGCAGGTGACAAAACTATCAAGCAATACCGCCAGCCGCTAGGCTCATACAGGAATATCAAGTTTGACCGGTTTACCATCACTGATGACGTGGAGTGCCAAAACCGAAAGACAAAAGGAAGTGAGTTGCTGAGGATTTTCTTCTCGAAACACGTTTTATGTTAATTTTATACAAAACACATATAAGAGATCTGTAAACAGAAAGTACAATACCGGAGTTTCGTTCGTATTTATACATCTTTTTATTCATTATTTCGCTAATTATTTATTTAGCTGTTTCGAAGAAAGATAACAGTTAGAGAAAACATTAAATTTGAAATTGGCTTCCAAGGCCCAGGGTTCAGTGAAATACAATGATAAAACAATCTGAAACGTTCTTATAACCTTCGGACAATATTCGGAAAATTTTCGGAAATTTTCGGACAATCTTCGAAAAATTTTCGGGAAATCTTCGGAAAATTGCTTAATGTATTAAACAAAATAAAACGTGGCTGCTTGGAGATTTCTTTTCTCGTGTTTAAGTCGATGTCGAAGAGAAATTTCATATATCCACGCATCTTCTTCAGAGCGTTTGCACGTGATGTCACGGCGGCCATATTGGTATCCCAAAACAATGAAATGGCGGCCATATTGGTGTCCTAAACGAATCCTATGGGACTTTTGCTCTATTATTGTTCAAACATTTCAATTCCTATTGGTTTAATACTCCTATATGGCCGCAGGTCACGTGAATGGTAACACTCTAATTTTCCTTCCAGAATGTTCCTTGTTCTCGTGGGCCTGCCTCGCTGAGGAGGATTCCCGCTGGCAGCCAATGTGTAACAACCAACTGAACAGAGGAGGATGCACCAACCAGGATCGTCTGATGGGAATGGAGGAATGTAAAAGTCCGTTTGGTATCTATGAGCTTAAGATACCTGTGGATCAGACTCTGCAGTGTAATGACGATAGGATAACAAACACCAACTGCAAAGATCTTGATGTGAGTTTGCATGCATGATATAATACTGATCAAACACGAGGAAGTGTTTCATCAGGATTTCCAAACACCGAGACGTGGGTTGGAAAAACGAGGCGCAGCAGACTTGGAGGTGTTTGGACAGCTAATGAAACACTCTTTCGATATTCTTTGTTCAAACTTGATGAATTATTAATGACCTTTATTCAGTGTTATCAGGGCTCGGGACATTATATGCTAATTATGCCAATTATATGCTAATTAATATCGGGTTTCCAAACCACCGTCACGCTACTTTGTTCAAACTTGATGAATTGTTAATGAATTCGAGACATTTTACTCCCCCACAAATGCAGCATTACAGCCGGTTTCATTAGAAACAACCCCTTCACTTTAACGTCTACCACGTGTTTCTGTAAAGAACATTCTCAGCGTGTTTTTTCCCCTTTTTTAACAGCTTACGCAGTTCACTAATATGAACGTGTGGACCCACTTCTATTACTGGTCAGACCAGTATCCATCCGGACCAGATGATCCTATATGCAGGGTCCCTTCAGACAAGAGGAGTCAAACAACATCTTATACGATACCAGAAGATGCTAAAGGATGCAACTTTGTTCGCCGTTCATGTTGATTTTTATTCTGGAAGTAATATATCAAACACGAGGACGAGTTATCAAGTTATCAAAACATCGAGAAGTGGCTTGACAACACAAGGCATAACCAAGTATTTTTTTTAACCCACTTCGAGATGTTTGGATACCTGATGAAACACTCTTGAGTGTTTGATATAGCTTCTCAAACCATTAATAATTCTTGGAGAAATCAAAAGCAAACGTTGCGACACTTTATGATAATTATATCATGTACAACAGAGTTTTTAACCCACTTCATGGTGTTTGAATACCTGATGAAACACTCTGAGTGTTTGATATAGCTTTTCAATTTGATCATTAAATAAGAGAAAACGAAGGAATAAAATCGCCAAAATCTACTTCTTATTATGATCGGGTTTTCTTAAGTTTGAAAGTTTAATTAACGTACCTGATCATTTCTGAGCCGTTATTCTATCATTTTAATACAAGAAAGAAACTTTAGCTACTTTGCTTCGTTGCACTTTACTTTTACTCACTGTCAAAATCTAACGCACCGATATGGAACAACAATATCAATATCGATCCCAGGGTCTTCTCCGTTTTTAGCCGTAGAAACCCCAGGACAATGCTGCCAAAATAAGCCAATCATGAAGTATTTTGTCACGTGACATCTTGGCCGCCATCTTGGCTGCCATTTAGGATGACGTCACAGATCCCCTGCAGCGTCATAACCCATAATGTTTACCTTCTCTTGTAAAGCACATCACAGGCTATCTATTTTAAAAAGGTTAAATCTTTTCAAAATATTACAACACCGCAACCCCCCACCCCAACCCCCACCCCTTGTACCACGGTAGGGGTATAAGTTTGCGTGTACGTCCAAGGGTTGAAATATTAAAAGAAATGTTTTCACTTTAGATTAAAATGGCACATGCATAAACATACCTCTCATCTCGATGGTAGCCAAACATGCTTGGCAAAAATGTTTTTGTGAAAAGTGGGCCGGGTAATTCTCCTTAAATTTAATTATAGTCACTTATCTGTCGACACTTTGCAATGAAAAAGGACGCGGTACTTTTTACGTGCAAACACTCTTGATACAAGTATTCGATTTCGCAGTTTATTTAGGAAATCGTTAATTCAATTTTGAAATGTTTTAGGGGATTACAAAATTCATTTTAAAGGGTCAAACGTTTGCCGCAAGAGTGAAACGTTTTAGCTTCATATCATCAACGTGATTTCGGCGTCTGATAAACAAAGTTTTGTTTTGCCGATCCAACACCTAAGTTGGAGTTACAGATTCTGTTCCGCTTTTGTGTGATATACAGCGTTGACAGGGAACTAAAACAAGCCAAAGGGAATTCTTCAACACCACGTTAGATGTAAGTGATATATTGAATGAAAAATGTTTTACTTTGTTGGCATGTTATCCTAAATTTTTAGCTTGGTCTATGTTCATTTAATATCGCAATATATGATCAAAATGCATCATAAAGACGCTATACGACTTATATTGAGTTTTTGCTATCGTGAGTTTTCGGTAGTATAATAAGTTGAAGAATATTGGAAGATATCTACATCAATTATCATGTGTCACCTAAAACAAAGCATTTCTTTTAAAATTGTCCCCACTTCTTAGCTGTGGATAATTTATTTTATATGCCAATTCTTTTTAATACAGGTTTTGCAGTTGTCGGCTTAAGTGGGTCTAAAAGCCCCAGAACCGACGAACAGATTTTCTAATGTCCTTGTGATATTTTGATCGCATGAAACGGCTGAGTGTTCAAAGAATATCTTTCTTTTTTATCATCTGCCCTCATCCCGTGTATTTTGTTAAATAAGTTGATCATACTTTGACCTACAATCTCAGTCATTAATCGTTGGAACACTTGACATTTTTCAATCCTGTACCCCTTTCCCCTGTCCAAAGTTGCAAATATGCAGCGACTCAAAATACGAACGGTTTTAAACTTTGAGAAAGGGTGGGAGAGATACATTTTCGAATGTGTTCCAACATCATTGTCTGAGGTTGTAGCTGTTATACAACTGGTCCGATATGACATTTTAAAGACAGAGTGTTTGCATATATAACGCGTGACTGTGGAGGGTCTAAAGCAATATTAGAAACATGTTTTCTATATATTTTTAATTGAAAGCATACGGTTTGTGCATTAATTTGTCTCCCTCCGTGACTGCCGCTGACGGCCGGATTCCTCCTGAGTGTTGTTTGGAAGAGATTTCGTGAATTCACGCAAAGTATATAATTTATATATTTTTTTATCGTTTTTCTAACTTTTGAGCCTGTCGACGAAATCCTATGGTGTGACCATTCAAATGAAACCTCTTCAGCAGTACTTTTGCAAGGTACCATTTGTTCTAACTTTTAAGTCTGTGGATGAAATCCTATGGTGTAACCATTCAAATGAAACCTTTTATAGCAGTACTTTTGCATGGTACCATTTGTTTTCAAATATTTTACAAAATGGAATTTAAGATTTTTCTTGAATTTTGATTTTTGGCACTCTTGGGACTTAACAAAACAGTTAATATTTCCTTTCTGAGACTGTTGAAAAGAATTTGTGAAATTCAGTAGTAAATTAAAGGGTCTTAAGTTTAGCTTTTTTAGATGGAGTAAACCAAGAGAAAGAAAATCACGCGCGCCAATCGCGAAAAAAGAGAGCTGTAGAATTTATTGGAGAAGACAGCGACAAAGTCTTTCATCGTTCTCATTTGCCCCGGTGTTGCGGTTTCGATATCCTATTATGATTCGTGATACTTGAATCAATTAAAATATAATTAACAAATGAACCAACTTAATATATTTTTAATAGGATAACTGTCAAACTCCAATTAGAGATTGATTTACAAAACACTTAATATAATAATAATATATGTGTATGCCGATGTGGTAAAAAATCTTTATTTAATTAAAGTTAAATGAAGGACGAAAAAACGGAGGCATAATAGTTTCCTGTTCTTCAAGGCCTACGAATTGTTATGCATTCAGTTCCAAAATTCTACTTTTAAGAATTCGGATGGTAATCAACACATTATATTTTAAACTGATTGATGTTTTTCTCTTTTCCGGTAATTGACCTGTGTAGTTGACGGAAGTGTAAGGAGAAATTAGAAGTCGATGAGCCTGATGATTAACCTCGAATTCTGCTTATCAGTTTCATTAGTAACCCTTTTACTGTATGAAAACGCTTAAAATGTGAAAAAAAAAAACCACATAAAATCATTTTGCAAATTAGCAAAAAATTAACATCCCTAGAGCTAGCAAAGTGCTGCTTATTTATTAAGCTTTTTTAAAATCTGATTTTCACCTTACTCACGGTCTCGTAATAAATGGCAACATTCAGATTAGGAAACCTGTACTGCTCAAAAGCTTTCATTTGAATGGTCACACTTTATTCATCCACAGACTCAAACTAGAACCATAATAAACAGTACCACAGGAAAGTACTGCTCAATAGCTTTCATTTGAATGGTCACACTTTATAATTTCGTCTTATCCATATGAGATATTACCGTATTACCCGAGACAAACTATGACCCTTGCATGAAAGGGTTAATAATTCAAACATTAGTCAGCAGATTATAGCCTCAAGAGATGAATGTCCGGCAGTTGATTCCTTGTAGAAAACGTACAACAGCCCAGACAGACATAGACAAACATTTCAGGGTCATAACCTGGCCGGTGAAAATTTCAAGGCCGGGAGGAGGGGGGGATGAAATTTGTTTAGACCCCTGGTTGTTGGTCGTCATCTTACACGCAGAACACAAACACCGAAGAAGAGGTTACCCCAGAAACGTCTGACTGGTTTGCAACCACTCGTGACATGCAAATTTCATAATTACAGTAAAAACTGTATTAAAAAAAGCGCACACCCTCGGCACCCTCAAGAGTGTCCGCTTAATGAGAAGGGTCCACTGAATGCAGGTTCGTTTTGCAGTAAATATGGGAAGAAAAATTAAAGACCCAAGCAGCTGGTGTCCGCTTAATAGCGGGTGTATACATGTTAGGCTGAATTATCTTTGGCAGGACTTTGGCAGGACTGGCCTGCATGGCAGGCGCCAGAGAGGGGTGCGGAAAGGGAGCATTTGGGGGGCGCGAAGCCCACGAAGCGCGTGGAGGGAGCGCGGAACGCGAAGGGATGGGGGATCAGGACTAGATCTACCATTGTAAGAGATCTCCAGAGAGAAATCATCCCATGTTTGTTTAGAAGTGTGCTGCACAGGATACCAAACTCTGTTCCGTTTTAGGACAGATATTTGTTAAAATTCGTAAAGTTTGAACAGAGAGATCGTAAGCATGACGTTGGCTTGGAAACCCGATATTATTAGCATAGATTTTGGCAATTTTATTCATTTGTTTGAGAAGCTACGTCAAACGCCGTGAAAGAGTGATTCATCAGCATCAACACCTCGAAGTCGGATTAACAAAAACTCTACTGCGCCTCGTTTTTGCCACCCACTTCTCGGCGGAACTTCTCGGTGGAACTAAAACACTCACACCGGCAGTGAAGTTTGGTTTTTGGCACTCTTAGCTTAGCCGAGTTTTAAGGGTTAACTTTTTGGGTGGATTTGGCAAGATAACGGGGTAAAAAGTCAGGTGGCATTTCTTATTCATCCGAGCACGACATCTGCAGTACTGCAGTTGCATGTCTACGACATTTATCACCACATTTTATCTATAAAGCTACACGTTTCATCTTTCCGTGATATAAAGATCTTTTAACAAAGACGATGAAGTAATTATTTTCTAAGATAATTCCGTGATCATTTCAACTGCCACCCATAAACTTGATGTGTTCAACTTGGGTATTCGCGCGCAGGTTGTTTTGAAGGCTAGAGATCTATGGCTTGTCCATTTTATTGAGCTATGCATGCAGAAGAAGTTTACATTGGATTGTTTTAAATCTTCTTATTATAAGAGGTCCTATAAGAGGTAAACAGCGATATAATTTACGTTGTTTTGATTGTATAGTATATCTAAGCTGTTAATTAACCTTCATGAAGGCGTTGTCCGAGATCGAGAAGCAGAACCCTCTGTTATCGTTTTCTTCTTGCCGTTAAGATCAGTCTTGCCGTCTATATTTTGAACCCTCTATTAGGCCGAGCAAAGGTTGAATGGTCACATTATGTTACAATTCATCTTACCACAGACTTAAATTAATAAAGTTTGAACAACCTTACGAACAGCACAACAAACAACGGGAACTTACTTTACAATCACGCAAATCAGAGTTAAACTCCTTTGAAGCCACGCTATCATACATTTCCAGCTACTCAGCCTCGTACACATAAGGATTCATTTTGAGAAGTTGCTTTCTTCTATTCACAGTTTCTTCATTTGGCACGTTCGTGTTAAACACATTGATACCTAATTAAACTGATTTACTTCTATATTAATTATATCTGCAAAACCGTTGACCAAAAGCTCCGGTTAAAGTGAGACTGCGGTAGTCAATTGGTTTTGACTAAGTACAATTCATCTTTCAAAATGTTACACAAACCAAAAGAAAGACAAGAGCTGCCATTACTTAGTAAGCTGTAAAGCAAGTACTGATCATACCAGATGCCAATATTTATTTGTTAAACAGTCGTACGTCATCCGTTAATTGCAATGACTCACGGGCGTTTAATCGTTAAGTTCATAAACGAATTTGTCGAATGTCTGAGAATCTCTTTCTTGTGCATAAAGGAATTCCTTGGGAATGCCGCAGCCAGTCTTATCAGGTTCTAAGAATTAACTTTTAGTGATATCACAAATCGCTTTTTTGCATCGGTAGATTAGAATTTCTGGGCGTGTGCAGATTTTGGTGAATTAGAGCCTTCTAATCGTAAAATGGATTTCGACGAAGACGAGTAACTATTCGCTATGGTACCCGCTATGCCTGACAAAAAGGCTTTTCCTAAAGAATCGGTATGTAAAGAATAAAAGTCATTTGGAATTTACTGCATATTGGATGATGGATGCTCTTTTGGTTACTTCTAGTTTTCACACGACAAAAAGTAATTAGGCTGATTATTTTCAAGTTCAGTTCTTCTTGGAGGAAATTATAAAATAGCAGCTTTAGAGAAATGAACTTCTCACCAACTTTTGTTTGAATTGCCCTGGTACTTTACAATTTTGTCCGAAGACTGCTGAAGGGTAAACTACAGAAATTAGAACGAAAATAACAATTTACATTTTTGGCGCATTCTGACATGTCAAAGCACATTGTTGAGTAGAAAAATGTGGACCGTTGCAATAAATTACCAAAAATGGAATTTCGGCCAAAAGTTCACTGTGTAGAGAGCTCTACTGGGGTAAATAAAAAGGGGAGTACCCTCGGATTAACTGTTCAACTATTTATACGTTATTCTGGAAGGAAAAGAGAACAAACCCTTAACTTGCACGCAGTTTCTTCGAAAATTACTTAGGCAGACCATCAAGATGAAATAGAACTGGGAACATAAGTGCAAAGATCCGCGAAAGATAAGTAAATACAATTAATAGATTAAGCGGTATAATTACATACTCAAGAAAGGAAAACTGCCAAAGATTACCTCTTCTTTTGTATAGCCGGCTTTTCAATTCCTAAATACATCCTGACCACGATTCCGTCACATGTCCATAGTTTAGTTTTAAATTTGGAGTCTGTGGTTCAAATGCTACCTAAACAATGACCATTCAAATGACAGCCACTGGATGGAAACGTGTGGATTGGCGTTACCTCCTTTCAATCCCAGAGTCAATTATGGAGACATGCAGTGTAGTTCTAACTTTTGAGTCTGTCAACGAAATCCTATAGTGTGACCATTCAAATGAAACCTCTTTGCCAGTACGTTTGCATGGTACCATTTGTTTTCGTCAATATTCTGACAAACATTTTTTTTGAATTGTTATCTTTGACACTCTTAGGAGTTAAAGAAGTGTTAAGTGTTGAGTCTCAGCAGATGGAATCCCCAAACATTGAAACAAAAGCCATTGATGGTGGTACTTTCTTGTGGCTCAGAATACTGGCTTTTGGACAGAATCCTCAAGTGCATGGACCATTTCAACAAAAGCTAATGACGGAAAACGGAAATTGAAGAACAATTCTATAATTTGTCTTCCCTGTGATTTGTGCTTTAAAAGGGTTAAGGGCGTTTTAAAAACGTCAGTAGCAATTTGTAGAGGTTTTATTGTCTGTCATTTGAGGTTTATTGCCACATGCAAAAGATAATTAAGAATATGAAGTTTTACTGATAAAATTTAACTGAGCGTATCTCATAGCTTGATCACAGCTAGTCCTCCAATGACCCTGCCTCACCCAAAAGTGACAGAACATTACTGCCCACAGCTTTTACATTCTCCAGAAACCAACCAAGACGCCAATGGCATTGTTCTTTAACAACACACATGATGGTTCTTTCAGTTCTCTCACCACCACACAATTTTGAAAGCAAATTAACGACTAACGCCTAATCACAATGTAGCCCAATTACTTTAAAAATTACTTGTCATGAGCAAATTGGCTTTGTGTGCTGAAGATCGATATACTTTGTGATGAATAATCCCACTGGCTTCTGCACGTGACGAGCACAGTCGAAACTAATAAATGATATGATATCGATCACCTCGTTAATTATAAACCGAGCATTCAGAGAAAGTCCACCCTTGGGATTACAGTGTGGTCTCTTACACGAAAATATGAAAGATGTTTAATCTGATTGTGTCTTGAAAACGGTTACGTCGTGATTTTATGAAGTTTATCGGTTAAGAGAGATGGTCGCTTATGATCGCGATTTAGCTTAGTCTTTTGACAGTTAAAATAGGTCATATATAGGTGACGGGGGTGATTGTCGTACCTTCACTGAGGGTGTTTGAATAAAAAATAATCACTCTCAGAGATATTCTGATAACTTAACCCATTTACTCCCAAGGGTGCCATGCGCCAAACATCAAAATTCAAGAAAAATCCCAAATTTCATTTTGTAAAATATTGAAAAACAAATGGTACCATGCAAACGTACTGCTGAAGAGGTTTCAT
The DNA here is from genome assembly GCA_022457155.1 of Cladopsammia gracilis. Classification (NCBI taxonomy): domain Eukaryota; kingdom Metazoa; phylum Cnidaria; class Anthozoa; order Scleractinia; family Dendrophylliidae; genus Cladopsammia; species Cladopsammia gracilis. Next base: position 415,520 of record JAJGOT010000420.1, on the reverse strand, counting down.
TTGAATGGTCACACCATAGGATTTCATCAACAGACTCAAAAGTTAGAACAAATGGTAACAGTGCAAAAGAACTGCTGAAGAGGTTTCATTTGAATGGTCACACCATAGGATTTCATCCACAGACTCAAAAGTTAGAACAAATGGTACCAGTGCAAAAGAACTGATGAAGAAGTTTCATTTGAATGGTCACACCATAGGATTTCATCAACAGACTGGAAAGTTAGAACAAATGGGACCATGCAAAAGTACATGTACTGCTGAAGAGGTTTCATTTGAATGGTCACACCATAGGATTTTGTCCACAGACTCAAAAGTTAGAACAAAGGGTACCAGTGCAAAAGTACTGATGAAGAGGTTTCATTTGAATGGTCACCCCATAGGATTTCATCCACAGACTCAAAAGTTAGAACAAATGGTACCATGCGAAAGTACTGCTGAAGAGGTTTCATTTGAATGGTCACACCATAGGATTTAGTCCACAGACTCAAACGTTAGAACTACACTACGTGTCTCCATAACTGACTCTGGGAGCTATTAAAGGATTAACTCGGGTTATTATTATGCCAGAAATGTGAGATACTCCCACATAACGCCGAGTTTCTGGTTCTTTTAGGGGATTCCTGTCAAAATTTCCGACAATTAACCTCGACAATTTTCTATCAGAGCCCATTGGCCGGGTCCCAAAAATCGGAAATTCAAGCTTGAAAAAACGTTGCAGTGAATGAAAGTCCATAAACATACGTTCCTTCTCTCTTTTGTTTTCCGGCAATGTAAGACACTGACGACGTCTAATGGCCTTTCAAAGTGTTTGCGTAGTTTGGATGCGTCAGTGTGCTTTCATCGGTCGTGACTCGTGACAACTTGTTTCACATATAAACTCACAAAAATTATGGCCATTAACTATAATTAACACCATGCAAGTCGGGATTTGTAGAGTAAACAAACACTTATCTCCCTCTTCATGATGTACATTTGGAACGTTAGCATCCTAATGTGTTATCCATGCTGAGAATGTTCTCTATGAACTATCTGCATTACAACCGGGTTAATAGCGCTACTCATACATTTTTCACAATCTTCGCCCGTTTACAACTTGGCCAAAGTATTTTTGTTGTGAGATTCAATTAACGTGGACAACAGTCCAAGAAGTAATTTTCTGTCTGAGTTGTGATCAGCACATTAGCCTATGATACACATTGTTTTTCGTAGGATATCGAGGTTATGACATTGGATATTTCTATCGCGCGCTAACCTCTCAAGGTAACCTTATTTATGTCGTCGAAACAAGGCTGCTCATGACAAAGTGTTGCACTTGTGTTCAATAAGGCCCCAACAAGTGTTCACTAGTCGTTTTACACGCCTCTTCTCGGATAAACCGATTACCAGAGCAATTAATTTCTGTTTATTTTGCGACCAAAGCAATGTTTATACATGTACTGTTTACGAATTTACCTTCGGCATATGTTTAATCATTTAAGTTGATTTTAATGATGCGGGATTGTGCTTCTTGTATGATTGATGGTCTTAACACCATTGTTGTGGATATGATGATGATTTTATTTAGCACTTCCGATGAATTTAATCAGAATTAAACACGACTATGTGGGTCAAAAGTTAAATCGAATATCAAACAGGCTTAGCAAAGTTAAAAATCTTATTAAGAAGAAAACGCAGACTGACTTACACCGTTTTCGCGGTGACAAAATATGAGGTGGATCAAATCGATCGCGTTGGTCGCAAAGTCGGCAAGATGGTCGGTCGATCATCAAAATACGGCTCTTATCTGATAATCATTAAACGAGGTAAAAAAATATCCAAACTATCTCAAACATCTGGCAAACAGGCTCAGAGTACGAACAAAAGAAGATAGGATATGACTGTGGAATTCTCAGTTATGTGCATGAATGAAGCATCAAAGCTATATAGTACACTGTAATCAACAGACCTTAAAGTTTGTTGCTAGCTTATGTTCACGGTAAGCTTTTTTCAATTATTTCTGATTTTCCTATTGCATAGAATAGTACTCGTGTGTAGTTTTAATTTATCTGTAGTTCTAAGCTCACGCCGGAATTAATTTTATGTTCAAAACCTGAAAAAAGAAAATCCATACTGTTTGTACAATTTCCGAAAAGGAGTTAACGGCACCACGAAAAAGTGCAGTTAAAAGAGTTTTCATATGAATGTTCACACGTTAAGAAATAACCCACTGAAACAAAAGTTACGACCACATAACATGAATCAAACTAACACTGTACCTTGAACAATGTGAATTCGGATTGACTTTATCGCTGGCTCCGGAAAACAAACGGCTTGGTTTCGATTTATCAAACCTCTTCTATAGCTTGCGGTTGAATCGGTTTCTGTATAGGCGAATTCATAACAAAGATTTCGCATCGGTGTAAAAGTGGGAAGTTATGTGTTTGCGAATTAAAAACGCAATACCAACAAACAGTTGATGGCGGCAGGAAAAAGGAAGTTAATTATACAGTGAAATGAGAAATTATGAAGTTTTAAAAGTTCGACTTTTGAATAGAAAATAAACTTAAAACGACGATTTACCTGCCCATAATACAATGATTGATCCTTTTGACGAGCGAAACTTCGGTAAAATGTGTCACTGCAATTTCTCCGAAGAATGAATAAGTGTGTGGTAGCCAACATGTAATTATAAATCTGTGCAGTTATCACAAGTAGTTAGTAGCCTTAGTAATTTTATTAATGTACACTTATGTAGTATTTAACTACCTGAGTGATATAAACGTGTAGTTTATTTATTTGGATAAATAACACTGTTCAGCCTTAAGACAACATCAGGTTTTTCACAAGTGTTTCTTTTCACGTCACATCTCACAGAACCAAACGATACGTCAATGTGTTTATATCATTTAACTTCCAGCGGAGCATTGGAAAGTGATCTACGTGCCCAGATGGCCAGAAGTGATTTCTGATAACAAATGCATTCGCTTTTGCTTCAATTGTGCCGGCTTTACTTTAAAAGATCGGCGGTAGGCGATAACACTGCTATAAAAGAGGCATGTTCGGTACAGAATGCAAAGTCAAAATTCAAGAAAAATCCTAAATTTTATTTTGTAAAATATCAAAAAAAACAAATGGTACCATGCAAAAGTACTGCCAAAGAGGTTTTATTTGAATGGTCACACCATAGGTTTTCGTCAACGGACTGAAATGTTAGAATTACACTTCATGTCTCCATAACTGACCCTGGGAGTTAGGGTTGGTCTGGAGACAAACCGACGAAGGTGCGAACTTAGAAATGAATGAGAATCTCGGTTATTGAAATTAAACAACCAAGGACATTTCAGACTAGCTTCTAGACAGCTAGTAACTGCAAACAATTACCTTTCTAGGTGGGGGATCATACAGTTTACCGCAGGGTGCTGTTTCTATTTTGAGTCCCTTTACGGTCGCTCGACGATATCTCGGATATTTTCCTCTTCTGCTGAGAAATTTAAACAAAGAGTTACAAGATGTTTTTTTGATAAAAGTTTAAAACACTTTTTTGAATATTAATTTACATTTGGAAGTGAAGAAAGGGGATTAATTAGTTGCTTAAATAATTACTTCATCTCCTTCCATGAAATGGTACCGAACCATCCGTTTAGGATTTCTAGATTTCCATTGTTGTTTTTTTCTATCTTGTAATTTAACGTTTTGTCTATGGTAGTGTAGCAGCTCCCAGAAAACCACTTTGTCGACCGTCAACCAAAACAAATGAAGCATGGAATTGTTTTTTTTTTTTTTTTTAAATACCGACTCCCAGACTCAGTACTTTCCAATGGTACCATTTATGTTTTGATATTTTTCAAAATGAAATTTGGTATTTTAAGGACAGTGACTAATTAAAACACAAGCACGGCAAACAGTTAGTGATTTAATGCACGCATGCGCATTTGAAGCACCTGCCTGAGATATCATGTTAATTTGTTGTTTGCTTTTGTAATGTTCACAAAAGGAAATGCAAGTGCAATCGCAATCGAGCCAAGCGGCTTGATTTGCGTTTGTAATAGTTAAAAGATATGAAAAACACAAACCTTAAAAAAAAAACACAAATAAAAAACGTTGTGCTTGAGTACGAGTTGGCAGTTGGCGTTTGCAAACCAGATTTGATTTTGTAACCTATAAAAAACTATCTTATAAACTGATCATACTTTCTTCATTGAAGATTTAAGCAATCTAAAAATATCCCGTTTTCCTTTAACTTAATTTAAAATTGTTATTTAGATGTTATCGCTGAAAACCGCAGAACGGGGTTAACTGAGTACGATAAACATGGACAAAATCAACATCATAGATTTTACAGTGTTTTATACCGATAACATTAACGTATGGACCGTGCAGTCAGTTAAAAGATGATATTAACTGACTTGAAGATACGGAATAATATTTTTGTTTGTTAGTTATTATTTCTTGTTGTTTACTTGTCGGCAAACTTTAAAGTTCGTGGGACTGGAAAACCTTTTCTTCATCCCACTCGAGATAAAAGAAAAGTTAATCTATGATTAAGATAAGACAGCATCGTTTATCCTGATGAATAAAGTAGTTCTCTTGACTTAGATGAAATTAAAGTCAATTATACAAGTTATATTTTCTTAAAAACCTCTTACGTGTATTACATACCACACTGACATAAAATGTTGACAATCCGGTGTTACTAATGAAATCCAAGGCACCGTTTACTTAAGAAAATGACGAGAAATGAAAGCATTGATGAAGGGAAAATGCCTTCAAAAATATTCTTCCATTAAATTGATCTAATTGGGATGGATAGACAATCAGACAAAGGTGTGGAGCTTTAGGCAGCTGCTTTTTAAGTTCAAATTATGCTGCAGTGAAACTGATGAAATGGCGTTTTGTTCTGTAGTGTTTTCCTTCTTTTTTACAAGGAAAGTTTTGAAACAAAAGCCCTGTTGGCGTCCAGAATCTGTGCATGATTACATATATTTACATACAACAAGAAATATTTTTGCTCCATTGTTAAAAACGTATTTGATGCCCACAGTTTTGTCATTTATCTACTGAATGCGAGGAACTGAAATACCGCTCTTATTGCAGGATTGGTAAGTTGATAATTCAGTTCTTAGTTTACCTCAGTTCTCAGTTTTCCTGACCATGTCTTGAAAGAAATAATGTCCCACTGCTCTCTGCTAATTAGAAAAGATACTGAAATAAGTTGTGCGAGAAAAGAAATGTGAAAGAGAAACACAACATTCTGTACAGAATCACCAACGTTAACCGTGAGAAGGATCAAGGACGTTTCTAGTTAGAAGTCAAATTGTTGTGTTTTTGCACTGATTGCTAGTGTCGATTTTAAAATTTTATTAAAAACAGCAGGAACTTGATGAAGCAAAATGTGCATTTTATGAAATCATCACGGGCGGTGAGAAATATCTATGAGAGAAATAATATTATTGAGTTCGATTTCACTTGTGTGTGGGCTAGAAACGGCTGCGGTTTAAGCGTGGTCAAAAGGTATCAACTTCTAATTTCTCCATACAATATCCCCACTTTAAGGTGCAGACAGTATTGAGAAGATAGAAGATTGTCAACCGGAGCAAGACAGTGTGTTGACATACCGTTTCTTAGGAATATTGTACTGACATGAATGTTGCCTGAAATAAATTCTCCGAATTTGAAACAGTACAACAAGTGGACATGAATTGATAGTCAATCTTGTTATAATTGAAACGATGAAACGAGCAGGGTATTTGCCTGATGGAACGCCAAACGCCGAGTCCAGAATTCATACCATTCGTCTACTGAATTCAGGTTAAATAACTGCCATAACATGTACAATAATGGACAATAATAGAACAGTAACTGGCCGTCCGCGAACAGTCCTTAACCTTGAATAATCTAGAGAAGCACTTCAGTATAGACTGACATACTATCGTTAACGTACCCTTTATATCTCCTAAGAGTGCATGCCAAAACTGATCAAAATTCAGGAAAAATATCAAATTGCTTTTTGTAAAATATTGAAAAACAAATGGTGTCATGCAAAAGTACTGTCGAAGAGGTTTCATTTGAATGGTCACACCAAAGGATTTCGCACGGACTCAAAATTGGAAGCCTAAGTGTTTGTTTCTAAATCAGTTCTATTCTGCGTTTGGCGATATGCAAAATACCCCCGCAAGCTGACAGTTTTAATAAAAGCACATCATGTTTTGTGGAACCAAAAATTACACATGAAACGAATTTTTATGTTTTTGTTTATCTCCAACGGCGAGAAATAAAAAGATTCAATCGACGCACGAGCTAAGTGTGTCTTATATGCAACCGAATCTCTTGGCCAAACAATTTCAGAACAAAATAATTTTTTTTAAGCCTTTATTTGTAGAAGGCAGTTCAGCGTATTTGTTCTGATTCAACAGGCCGAGGGCCTTGTCACGACTAACTGTGTTGGACAGAATATTGTGATTTTCACAAAAAGTGCTAATAGACTAATTTTGAAGTGTGACCTATAATATGGTGAGTGAAATGTTTGTTATAAACTGAGCATTTCCTGGTAGGGGGCCTATAACCCCTTCAACAACTGACGCAAGCAAAAACGGGCTTAAAGTAATAATTTTATGTTTTATGCTGCAGCCTGGAGCTGTTATCAGTTTAAACTGTTGGATACTTAAGATTTGATAATCTTTTAAGACTAGAACGAAACCAGCATAAATTCATTAAAAGATACGGCAAAAAAATGAATCATCAAACGAAAGTATTGATCAAGACGGTTTTATCTGCACCTTTTGCGCAAATTTTAGGATTTTATCTATAGCACACAGCACAATAAAATCACCACAAGGGAGTGTGAGTGCTCAATAGCTTTCATTTAAATAATTAAAAAAAATGGTTGGATTTAGATCCAAGGCAACCAACGGGTACTACAGTAAGTATGTCTGTTAAATTAAGTATTATGATGCATAGCGGTCACTGCACCGCATTGACATGCATATTATACACGGTCAACGAATAAAACACAATTTCTTTGTTTCAAATATCATGTTGCGAGGCTATGCAAAGACTTTCAAAGATTTTGTTTTATTTTGATATTCACAAGGCGCTAAAACAGCGAGCGGTGTTAAAACACTTGATTTCCTATCAAGGAAATCTTACGTTAAGCACTTCGTGGTAACAGGCTTAAATGGAGTCAGCAGTTTTGAATGGAGCGTAGGTCATACGGTTCTTAGTTTTGAATCATACAATGTCACCATTTTTAAAATGGAATTAGAAGCTACAGTCGATATCAAAGAGACAGACCCAAGTGCCCGCATTATGGAGGTGTCCGTATTATAGAGGTAGGGGTTGTATGAACTTTGGTATCTTCGTAACCAAGAGATCTATCCGTAATAGAAAGGTGTCCGTCCTATGGAGGTGTCGGTAATATAAGGAGAGGTCCAACTGTACTTCCTTTCTTGTGGTGCTTGCAATCATGTTCTAGATAGCTTGAAGTGACCATTCAAATGAAATTCAGCAGTACTTTTACGTTTGTATGTTCTTTCTTTCTTTCATTATTTTTTTAACTTACGTTTTTCAAAGTGAATTTTTCATTATACTGTCCACTTCTACGAAGGCTTTGGCACTCTTGAGGAGGTCAAGAATTCGCCAAGAAACATCGATGAATTAATTTTCGAAGGATTAAAAGCTGGAATGCTACATTTCTTAATTTCTGTTCCCCCCTTTTCCCATCTTTGAGTTCAAACGTTGAGCGACAAAATGAAGTTCTAATTTTTGAGTCTGTGGATAATATTCATAAGCCATGTGACCAATATGTTGCACAAGGTGGTTCTAACTTTTGAGCCCCTGGTTAAAAGTTTGATCACTCAAATGAATTGCAGTAATTTTATGTACGTGGTCCTGCTGGATTTTCAGTTCGATGTAAAATGAACGTAAAATTATGAGCTTTTCTTCGATTCTTACTTGAAAGCGAAATGGTTTAAAAATACAACAGTTGTGATATTTTTACTTTCTGGTCTCTGAAAACCCAGTGACTGTTTAGTCTTTTTTAAGATATTAAATCTAGGATATTTTTAGAAAACCACACAATCACGATACGGAAATTTAGAACATGCGACGAATTTCATTTGTTATTGATTTTAATAAAAAGAGCCAAGAAAAAATTCCATCCTGTACTGGCTTGCTTCCGTCTGCCGAACTCAATCATAATTTAATCAATTATTTGAGTCAAAGTTAAATCCATGATTGGCTCGGTTAGGAACCCACAGATAAAATCTAAAGTGGCGCAATGGAGATAGTGTAGAGATTGCCTTGTTTTCGTTGAGTTTAAGCTAGAATACCGTTCAGAAAAACAAACGGAAAGACTGTACATTAATGTCAAAAAGCCAGCGGGATAGAGCATTCAGCCGACTCGCTACAAAGTATGTCCGAATTCAAGGCCTCGACCTAAAACTGACCAAAAGATTCGTCACAACGAGGCTAATGTTCCAATAAACGTCGTGAACGAAATTGTGTTGTTTCTTGTTCAAAATCTGGTAATTTTCATAAGGGAATTAACAATTAATATAGAAGAAGATTGTTTCAAGATTTTGCAGAGACAATGCTTTTTCGCAACATGTATTCTTTGGACCCGGCCCCGTCTGTGATTGAAATCAATCTTTATTTATGAGCGTCTTTTAATTAAAATCGCCCTCAATTCAATCAGTCTTAAATTCTTGCGTCGCATGACATAAATCATGGTGATATTTTAGGTGAACCGAGAAATAAACAAAGAGGGTACACAAATGCTTTTTTAATCTGCTGTGATGTTTGAAAAGGGTTTCTCGAAACAGTGCCAATCCTTGGTGAGAGGGACAAAAGAACAGTATGAAAAAGGTTCGAGGTGTAAAACGAAATCAATGTTGACTCAATTATTGTTTAATCTTCGAAAGACAACCGATTTTCAATAGAAGAACTATGAAGTTGTAAATAGAGTTGGCTCTTTTCCACAACAACTTCATATTTCCAGGACAGATGCGGCCTGGGGTGATTGTTATAACTTGGCGTTGCTAATTACACTTATCAAGTTTTCGTTATCTCTGAATTTCGCTTAGTAGTTTGCGCATTTACATATCATAGCTTTCCGAATTGGGTGCAAAGACAAACAGTGCTATATGTCTCTTATTATGCGGTTGGATCGTTTTAAAAAAGTTTCTTTAATTTCAGGTAAACCGATGTCACAGCAATCACCAATAGAGGCTTTGTTGCGGCTGGAACTTGCAAAGAAGTAACCTGCGACTTAATAAAGTTGTACCATTTCTTCAAGGATCGCAAATTTCAATTTAAGCCACAATTTCACGGGTCATAAATCCTGGCTGAGACCTAGGGCTATTTAACCACAAAGGCATAAACTAGAACACAAATGGAATGATTTCGCGTTTGTAGGCTGCGTTTTTAACCTCAAAATGAACGACAAGAATGACACGGTCGTTCCGACCGAAAACGGCAACTTCATCGAGCCTCCGCCAATGAGATGGACGCTTCGTTTGATTTTCATCGTTGTCTTTATCGTTGGAATCATTGGCAATTCTGTCGTCTGTGTGGCTGTTATTCGGCGCAAACGAATGCGGACAAGCAATAACATTTTTACTTTTAATCTCGCCCTCTGTGACCTGCTAAACGTGGTGATTTATCTTCCAACACAAATGGCTGCGTTCGAGAACAATCACAACTGGCCGGTTGGAAATTTTATGTGCCATGTTGTATACATTCTAGTTCCTCTCTGTCTATGCGCATCAATTGCGACTCTCCTCGTTATAACCTGCGACAGGTACAGAGCGATCGCCTACCCCATGAAACCACGGTTAAGCGGTAAAATGGTCAAGATCATTTTAGCTTTCATTTGGATCAGCTCTCTTGTCATATGCTTTCCATTGATTTTTGTCGCCGGAGAAATAAGACCCGCGCCTGGTAAAGTCTACTGTGACGAGACATGGCCCGCTCCGATTTATTACCAAGTGTACTGGAACTTTATTTTTGTGATTCAGTACTTTCTACCCTTAACAATGATAGCTGTTTTGGCGGTTTTGATCGCGATTAAAATTCGCCAGAACAACGCTATACATTTGCTTCCTAAAAGTAGCCAAGTCATCGCAGCGGCTGTGAAACAAAGAATGAAGCAGACTTCTAAAATAACTAATATGTTGATTGCTCTTGTCATACTCTATGCAATCTGCATGCTCCCACAACACATCGTCTTCTTGTGGTGGACATATGGGGATTTAGGCAATTCGAAATATCGTGTTTATGTCCTTCGGTTTTCTAACGTCTTTCCGATGGCGAATAGTGCCTTGAACCCTATCGCTTATGGGACATTGAACAAGGAGTTTAAGAAGGTGTTTAAGAGCTTTTTTAACTGTGAGTGCCACAAAGCTGAAACGGAGGTTTACAAAGCGAAAGGAACGCCTAGTCCTCTGAACAGAAGTGGCAAGTTTAGATTAGCAGTGTATAAGCACGCGGGTGATGCAAACTCTTTTAACGATGCGGCACAACGTCGAAAATCTAGCACACCTTCTTTGGCTTCATTAGGAAAAAGAAAGAATTTGAAGAGGGAGAAAAATGATCATAAAAATGAAACAAAAACTCAAGAGACTATTCCGAACGGGCATCCCGCGTTGAGTACAAGTCTCCCGCCGCCTACACCTACACATAAGTCGAACGAAGATGAAATTTCTGACAATGTTTTTGTCGAAAACGAAGGGCAAAACATTAACTTTCCGCAGAATACGAGAATAGATTGTTTTAAACCACGCGCAAGACCACCTTTATATAATAGAAAAGAAGAACACGAGCGGTTATTGATAAATGGAAGGATGAATGATACACCCGAACGCGGAAGGAAAAAGTACGCTCCAATTCCACGCGAATGTGAAGATTTAAGTTCGCAAGAGGACAAGAAAATGGCAGATAAAAGTAAACCACAGCGCGACGCTGTTGATTATGATAAAGAGCTTGTCTTGAACACACTCCATTCAAAAGAGAATTTAAAGACACGTCTATTGATCCGTGATTTCGAAAACGATCCTGTTATTGAACGCTGGGTTGAAGTGAACAAAATAGACAAAAAGCTACTTGAGTATATCACCGCATTAAAAGAGACCGATATTTAGGGTTTATATAACGAAAGAATCTGTTCAAATTTACGCCAGATTGGATTTTGCTTATTAAAATGCAGTTTTGTTCATGTGCTAGAAAGTAATAACGAGTTAAGCCTTGTGTAAACAGAGTTCACGAAACCTACAGCTGTTATTGACTGTAGCATCTTAAGGGTTATTTTTAAATTGTAAATAAAATAAACTTTTTATAATCAATCTCGGAAAACAAAGCTTGCCGAACAACCTTGCAGCGCGCGAAAGAATAAACATTATCTGTTTAAAAGTTTCGATGATATGTGCCGAAAAAAGAAATCCAAAACTCAAAAATACTGATGATACTGAGTTGATTATCGTCTATTCATGATTGGATATTATTTCTCGTTTGATCCACAATTGAACACCCTTCACCTAAATATTTCGTTTCGGCCAAAATCCGTTTATGTGTACTCCTATAATTAAGGTATTATTTCACTTAAGTGGCCAAGCGCGAACATTTCTTATGAAAATGCGAGAAAACAATACAGTTAACCCAAACAGCTCTTTGATTTTCAATAAATTTCACGGTCGAGCAAGGCGCTAACATGAATTTAATTTGTTTGTTGACAGCGATAATAGGACGTCTATCAATACTTTTATTACATCGTAATTAAATATCAATTTTTACGGACTTTCCCTAACAGAGAAAAGCTACTAATCCCAAAGCATGCTAAACTTTGTTACAATACGCTATACTACAAGTTAATCGAACCATATGAACCTCTTTAACAGCGCAACATAAAATCTTGATACTTCTAAGAAACAAAGCCCTCAAATTTAATATCCCTAGCTATTTTGTAGCGACAATTAATCATTTTCTTCCTTTGTCCTATGGCAATTACTGAGGACCGGCCAAAGTGTTTTTTTAGTGTCTGAATTCTTAAAGGAGTAATGGTTTCTAAGATAAAAAAGAAAACCGACGACAACCCTTTAATTATTGACGCTAATAAAGATTGATTTCGTTTTTCCAAAATTTGGCATTTTCCGCAGTAACAAATGCATCTTTAGATATAGTATGGTATACATGTGAGACTTTCAGGAAAATTTGCCCGGGTTTTATCGAAGTTGAGGTTATTATCCGTGCATTTATTCGTTTGGAATGCAGGTTACGTTGCACTGTTTTTAACCCTTTTCAATGCTTCGAGTCGTACTAAGATGACCAGCGTAATTCTGAAGCATGCGGATAAAATACTAAATTGTGACCATTCAATTAAAAGCATTGGGTTGCTGTACTTTCCTGTGGTACTGTTTATTATGATGTACAAGGTGGTTCTAACTTTTGAGTTTGTGGATGAAATCCTAAAGTGTGACCATTCAAATGAAAGCTACTGAGCAGTTCTTTCCTGTGGTACTGTTTATTTTTGGAAATTTGATTTTAGCTGTTGTTGGCGATGAAAGGGTTTATTGAAAAGTCGAGGTGTGGCATGACTCTCTTTGATTTCTTAAGCACCGCTGTTCTTTATTTAGGCACAAGGGCTCCAAATTAACTCTACAGGTCACCAGAGGTGCATCCACATAAAAGAGGTTTTGATATGAAAAACCTAAATATATTTATGTTATTTCCTCTTGAATTCTTACTGCGGTAGCAATTAATTAAACCGCAATCAAATCGAAGAACAAGAGCTGAGGAGAGTTTAATCTCTGATCAATACTTGACTACTAACTAAAACAGTACTGATCAGAAATCAAACTTTTCCTGTTGCATTCTTATTAACCTTTGTGCGCTCACAATGGTTATAAATTTGTTCGTATTCTTATGAACTGAAAATGACGAGGTTTTAGACTGCCGCTTTCGTTTGACAGCACCAATTTTAATGCGCTTTCATCCAGTTTAATGATTCTTTAGCTCCCACTTGCGACGTTTGTTTGGTTATAAATTATCATTAACTAAATAATTAGATCAGGAAAATACATTTCATTTGCCAATTAAAGTTAGTTAAATAATGAAGAAATAAAGTGAACTGTGTAATTACGGTAAACAAACAGCTTTATGAGCCGAGTGTTAACTTCTTTCTCTGATGCTTCACTGCACAGAGTCGGAAAAGAGAGTGGGTCGATTTCGATACCACCATATTTGGGTATTTTGCAAAAGAAATCGTTGCTTACGAGTATCGCTGATTTTGTTATCTTTCGATTCAGCACGCGTGACTTCGACTTCTTGAGTGTAGTGCTTGCGTTCTTTCATTCAGCATTGCGACTTGCTCCAAGGTGCTCGTTTCGCTATCCCCCAGTGATAACGTTTCAGGCATTGTTTGTAAGCATGTTACTATGCTATATATTATAACTCTAGCCATATGTTTACTACTTTTAATAGAATTACCGGTAATCTAACATGCAATGAATTTTTTCAATTCGCAACAAAAAATGCAATATATCAGTTGTAATACATACTTCCCTGTGCTAAATGTATCTTAAGCTGGATCTGTATAATAGATTCAAGAAGCGTAACATCACTTGATATATTTTCATTCAATTGGTCAGGCAAAGAAAAACATGTACATGAAAATAGAACCAAAATCTGCACAGGACCGCAAACGATAACGCTGTAAACGATACGTAGGATCTACGAAAGACCTTATCAGCCAAAAAATGAACAAATATAAACGACAAACTGCAAGGCTGATATGACTACGTAAAAAGGTAGATTTTGCGAGACACCAATGCGACAGAAAAAAAGCAGGGTAGCAACCACGGACAGCTGTTTCGCCCTTTTATTGGGGATCGTCAGCGCGGTGTAGCTTGTAACAAACTAAGAACAACTACAAGAAAGCAGTCGTAAATAGATTGCACAATGACTCGTACACGATATCAAAGAAAAACCTCTATATTAATTTAATTTGTATCAAAAGTAAATATGACAGAAATTTCGCTACATCCTTCGGTTAGTGCTCGACTTCCTCCGGCTATTCGCCGGAGGTTTGTTTCCGGTGTTATTACTTCCGGTGGCGCTGAGTTTTTCCAAATTTGCGGACAGTTTATGCTTGACACCTGGTTTCGTGCTACCTCGGCGCATACCGCGTGAGCTTCTGCCGCTGACCTCTAACGTGTCTGTGGGCGTCCGGCGTAAACTTTCTGAAATGGAGAAATAGACATTGTTTTAGAAACATGTGTGTGCCATCCTTTATTACTGGAATCTGAAGTGGACGGAAAAGGATAAGAGTTAATAAGTTTCCAAACCCTTCTCAAATTTACAACGGTTGTCAAAATTCCCAAATTTCATTTTGTAAAATCAGGTAAAATATTGAAAAACAAATGGTACCATACAAAAGTACTGCTGAAGAGGTTTCATTTGAATGGTCACACCATAGGATTTCGTCAACAGACTCAAAAGTTAGAACAAATGGTACCATGCAAAAGTACTACTGAAGAGGTTTCATTTGAATGGTCACACCATAGGATTTCACCAACAGACTCAAAAGTTAGAACTACACTACATGTCTCCATATTTACAAGGGTTGTCAATAAGGCAGTAAAAGAAAGCCTAAATCGCAGAATACCCGCAACTTATTCGCATCTCGTTGAATAAAATAGTGCCTATTGTATTATGCCTTGTTCTATAAAGCATTCCGACACATGTAAATGAAGTCGTCAGGGGTCGCGGGGGTATTCTGCAATCACTTCAAAAGGAACAACTACGTTGTTTTGTGCACCTAAGAAATCTGTTGTTAATACGTCCTCATCATGCAGAAGGGGTGTGTACAATGGAAAGTCACGACCTTCAGTAGGGTTTTCTAAAAGAAAAAAAGAAAACAGGTGATATTAAAAAGAGTTGATAAATATACCTAAAAAATCCTAACACTTTACACTCAGCCTCTTCTTTGACTGGTTATCGTCAGAGACCATGACCTGGAGCGAGCAACGCCATGTTAATGCCACAGCGTTTTCACAGGGCGATGTAATTTTAGATTAGTTCTTGCCGCAATAAAATGAGCCATGGGTTCCTTGCTCAGTGGCACAAGTTTCTACAGAATCCCACAAGACCAAAGCAAACAAATTCTTTCTTTCAAAAGTCATTGAATAATCTGATCACCATTGTAATGAATTTCAGTTTAATTTTTTTTTATTCCACAGTACTTAGAAAATGCGATAGTTAACGTACTTTCAACTCGCACCAGGATGAATGTTTCTCTTTCGTTGAGAAATTCACTGCCATTGGACGATTGATGATCTGTAAGATTCTTCACAGCGCCCCGTAGATCCGACAGATCAATAATAACTGAGGAACGCAAAAAAAGAGACCATTACCTTAAATTGTATGATCCATGATACGTCGAGGGGCAGACACACACAAAAAACAATTTTTGATACAGGTATCTTCATCACCAAACTATAAAATTAGACCCGGCTAATATTAATCCTGGATTATCCTTTGCTGACAAGCAACTGACCAGACCCATGGTGTCGTAAATGGGTATCGAAGCGTTTGAACAGAGCAAATGAACACCTCAACAGATCTGGAGGATTATTCTGATTATTCATTAACACTGCTAATCACTTAATGCCACTGAGAAACTGGAGTTAAGCCCAGGTAGTGTACTGTCACTATATACGTTATCGTTCTCACGTAGCAATCGATGTTATTGCAAAAACAACTTGAGCTGGTGTGTAGGCATGTCATTAAAAAACAAACCGTTTTCAGGACAGTTGCATCGCCTTTTAATGTCTTCTAACAAGTGAAGAATGCGGCAATTAGGATTGAAAAGAGCTTCTTCGTGATCTAGATAAAGTAAACAATAAACATTGAGAATTAAACCGAATGAGCTAGGAACAGATCTCCTCTACAGAGAAACCCCGCAATACGCTACGACCACCCCGTTTATATCGGACTACCTCAATATCACGGCCACTGTTTCTGGCCCCCCAAAATACTCATGCAGCCTTTTTCTGTATGCAGATAAACCCTTGTTAATCCGACCACCCGGCTCCACTGAAGTCCCTTTGGTCACTTGCGGTTCAGTCTGAGATACCCGTACATAACATTACATATAGGACGCCTTTCGTAATCAATAATAGGCATGTTTTCTTATATAGGTTTTCTGGCTTCCAATTCATACCATTTTGATCAATCGTAGTTCATTCAATGAGTAATTTATCCGATTAACTGATATGTTGTGTCCGCCATTTTAATGCCTTAATTACTGAAGGAATTTCTACCATCCGCCTTACTAAAATTTTGTCAGAAATAATGAAAGAAAAAACTTTTCTGGCCCGGAAACGGGCCCTAAATCTGAACAACTGTGACTATCAAAGAACGACGAAATTAATGTATTGGTTAGAACGAGCCCGAAACAGATCTCATAACTCGGGTTCAGTTTGAGTACGTGCCGGTCTAAAACACAACTTAAGTTACATAGCTACTAAGAATCTTACCTCCGTATTTCACTGTGATAAACATTTCGTTTCTGCTTGCTACATGAGCATGGATTCCACAACTGAGGCTAAAGTTTGTCTTGCTTTAGGCTGCTCGTGGTTAGAAAAGAATGTTGTTATATATTGACCAAAGTTAATTAATTCTCTTATGAAATGGTCCTTCAGTAACCAAAGTAAACATTTATGTCTCGGAATAAATAATCAGGTTGTCATTGATTTATTTTATGATCACGCACGGTGAATTCAATTATTAACCACGAAATGCCGCTTATAAGCCGACCCGACTATAGCCCTACCAGTTAGGTGACAAAACCTCATTGCGGTTATATACATCTAAACTAACACATCTAAACACACTAAAACTACTCTATGGCAATTCTTTACAAAAATTTACATCAAATTAATGAACTAAAACAACTGTTTTTATCTGTTCTTTTATCACAGTATATTTTGCTTGCCATCCCCCAAAAAACCTTACGAAGTTGTGTAAGCTCATACCGATCAGGGCTTATACGCAGCATTTTATGGTATATATTTAAAAATTGTTTACAGCGCTTTCTTTTCGCTGTTGCTACGTTCTGAATTACGCCCTCTCCCCGGCAACATTTAGTCACCAATATTTTCTCCCGAGATCTCATTCAGCTAAAGCAAATGCAAAGATTCTTGGAATTGCCACAGCTTTGTTATGTAATGCTACATACTCGAACGAAATTGCTTGATTTCAACCCCGCCCCCCCCCCCCCCGGGGGGGGGGGGGTACTCAACAAAGTTTTGTACGGGGATGCTCCGCCCCAAGGTCCAAACCCTTA
This sequence comes from Cladopsammia gracilis, assembly GCA_022457155.1. Taxonomy (NCBI): domain Eukaryota; kingdom Metazoa; phylum Cnidaria; class Anthozoa; order Scleractinia; family Dendrophylliidae; genus Cladopsammia; species Cladopsammia gracilis. The sequence goes on along the minus strand of JAJGOT010000420.1, from coordinate 398,206 downwards.
CCCTTTCATATACCGTTTTTGACAGAAAAGGTACCCCTTTCATATACCTTTCATTGAAAATGGTACCCCTTTCATATAGCCTTTACGTGCGTCTGTTTGACATATTTTGAAAGGCGCTTTTTATAATACTTAAATGGAAGTTTCCCTACTTTTTTCATACTTCAACTCGTGTTTTCCCTACCTTTTCCTACACTTCGTGAAATCCCTACCCTTTCATATACTTCAACTCGTGAAATCCCTACCCTTTCATATACCGCCAGCCTCAAAAAGGTACCCCTTTCGGTCGGAGCATCCCCGTATAGCCCATTATAGGGAGTACCCCCCCCCCCCCCCGGGGGATTTCAACTCATATTTGTAAATGGTCGTTTACGAATCCGTTTTCTCAACGCTACGAGAAATATTGGTCCTTTCTGAGGCTTAAAGTGCCTATCACCCCTAGAAAGTACATTGAATAGTTGAATGGTAAAATAATTCTTGTTTTGAACGTCGTGTCAGTGAGTTATAGAGATTTGAATTTACAAAATGCTAATTAGATGACGTCAACCCGGGAATCATTTATTATACAACTACTTGTTTTCACCTCCAAGTAATATTTTTTACCAATCAATTGACTATCCACAGTTTATTTTAGCATTTTTGAAATTAATCATCTTCAAGCTGCAAACTGCGAATTGTAAATTGGCGTAGAAATAATGGCAAATTCCCGAGTTGGCGTCATCTAATTAGCATTTTGTAAATTCAAATCTCTATAACTCACAAACGCGACGTTCAAAACAAGAAATATTTTACCATTCAACTACTCAATGTACATAGAGTTGATTCTGAAAATAACTTTCTAGGGGTGAAAGGCACTTTAATGAAAGTTCCTTAATTTTATATTAAAATGCTCTCATCTATACTTAGTTATATATCATGTTTACCTTAAAAATTGGGCAACGTTTTTAGTTCCTTTTTTTGTAACCATTTACCAAGGACTGAAACACAAGCGCATCTGCTTGTGAACTTAGTGAATTACACTGCGATTTTATATAAAAGGACGGTAATCACATTCATTTGCAGGTGCTCATATTCAGATGAGAATCTAAATTCGTTGCAAGTTAATAAATCATTGATGGCCGGCAACTAGCCTTTGAAAGTACACCTTTTTTCCGTCTCTTGATTCACTTTCGCAAGCTAGTTTGCAACCGACCCCAGAGCGTTTTGAAGTCAAAGTAGAATTGTGAAGAGAAGACGGATAACGTTTGGATGCGCTGCTACCAACCCGGCCAATATCCTCACTTTGAGGGATGGCCGTATTGTAAAATAAATAAATAAACCTGTTTTAATTTTGGCGGGGAGCCTGGTGGACTACAATATTGCTCGACTTCCTTGATGATACACGTCCGCTTTCTACAACATGTACGTCTACACGCTTTTTGCTCACTCACGGACAAGCCTACACACTTTATTGGCCAAGCAAGCATACTGATAATCCTTACATCTCAGATTTAAAAGCCAAAACTCCTGTAATCATAAGAAACAATCTAATGCTTACGTGGCTAGTGAAAACCAGCCTTAAACATCCAGTGATATATGTTTAAGTATTTACACATCGATGTAACGTAAATACAATCAAATACACGCTTGATTAAAATTATTTACCATATCTCTGCTCTCCATAACTGTAGATGATTAAGTTGATTCACAACAATAAGAAAAGAAAGCATGCTGTCAATACAGTAGATACTCCTGTTGTTGGTGACAAGAGTTTTAGGGCTTAATATTTTAAATGAGTCTAATACCCCATTCACACCAACGCTTAAACATGTTTAAATGTTGTTTAGTTTAAAACAGGTTTAGAAAAATACCTCCTAACCTCCCGTAATATTTGGAGTGAAATCTTTACTAAAAGAAACTTTATTGACTTTATTACCATTCCACGAAGTTTGAGTCATATATATTTAAAAACGTTCAAGATACAGAATAAAAACCTAGTTAAACTAACCAACATTTAAACATGTTTAACTGTTGGTGTGAATGGGGTTTAAGAAGATCGAGAAAAATCTTGTTTTACTTTGTTGCACCTGTTTCTATTAGCAATTTACAGGTTCAAAACTAAGAGTGCTCAATACAATCTAGTTAAACAAATTTAGTTATATTGAAAAATTCAAGCCTGTTGCTCAAAAAAGTATTCGACATCCCAGAGCGTCCAAGTAATTGACATCAGGTCGTAAGTTAAAGCTGTGGCGCTTAAACGGACAGTTTTACAGGGATTTGGTGTCATTTCAAACACCAACAAATGTTAACAGAAACCGAAAATAATGATCCAGTTTTGTGATAAATTATCACCCCAGAGTACCAAAACTGTCAATGATGTTTCTACTTATTGACGAACTGGGTCTGAATGGAAACCAAAAACAGGTCAAAATCTCCATGACTCTCCCCTTTAAATGCCCAATATTGTCTGTTATGCTTCACGCTTCACGTTAATGTTTTGGTTTGCACAGGAGCGAGGCTTCTATTGTTCAGAGGCGCGTGAAGCATAATGGGCAATACTGGGTCGTTAAACACGGACCCGCGCTATAAAAGGAACCTTGGCCTGGCCAAGCCGCCAGCCATTTCACACTTGACACCGAACTGTCAACATCACGTGCATCTTTTCGCCAATGGAGAACCGTTACCAGCGCGAAATTCAAATTTGGCAAACTAAAAATATTCATGCTAAAAGGCGCATAAATTCAAATAATGTTTTTAGTTTTATTTTCGTGAAAGATAAATCATACACAAGATTGAACCGGTGAAGGTAGAATTAGACCTATTTTGGGGGGCAACGGTCTTCCTCCGTGTTGCTCGCAGGGTCAGCGATCTTTGATTAGCCGTTGAAGCAGTGATGGTGTGACAAAGATGGGGAGGAGCTATCCCTTTTATAGCGCGGGTCCTTGTTTAAAGCTACTGCACTTCAGAGCTTTCGATTTCTATGAATTATTCTTGAGGAACAGCTTTTGATACTGAAAAGCCTTTTTCTAAAACAATCCTTACACATCATTTTAACAAAACACAACAACAACAATACAGATCGTCAGAAATGTCTGCAGCATTACGGTGTGATGCGCCTCACCGTCAGCACCCAACAAACAGTTTTGCAAGTTTGCACGATGTCACCAACTAATTCTTTTAATGATTTTTGTGCTGCACTGCGGATACGTGTGAAGCAATAAAGCGAATAAAATCTTCGTATTTTGTAGCTAACTATATACTCCTGTGATAAACACGAAGCGACAAGATTACATTGCATCGTGCTCAACTTTGTGAGGAGGCGTGCACATCAATTAAATTCGCGCTCTCTGATTGGCTAACTTTGCGAGTAGGTGAGCACATCAATTAAATTGGCAAACTTTGCGAGGTGTGCACGTCAATTAAATTCGCTCTCTCTGATTGGCTAACTTTGCGAGGAGGTGTGCACGTCAATTAAATTCGCGCTCTCTGATTGGCTAACTTGTAAAAAAGTTTGTTGGGCGCCCACGGTAAGGCGTGTCTCACTGTAACTACTTCTAGGTGTTGAACAACATCGTGGTTTCTTCCTGCAGGGTTTAAATGGACATAAGGCTTCTTCCACTTGCAAGAGCGTGCTCATCTACTTCAAAAAACATTATGGGAATTTCTGCAACATCACTATATCTACCTAAAAATTCTGTGATCTGAAGAACATTATTTCTCCAGATTTTCACTTCAATAATGCTTCTTGTTCCAGTAAAAACTTTTCATACTCCTCATCTATTTCATCGTCATATTCTGGATCGTCTTCAAAATAGAATTCGCCATCTTCTTCATTGCTAAATAAAAACATGAACATAGCGCACACATTACATATTAAGATAATTATACAAAAAAGAAATAATGAAACAGAACTCGGAGCAAATACATGGAGGCAGTGCCAAGCGCGGGTGAATCCGCGAAAGCAACTCACAATTGGTTTTGATTTTTTTTCCGATTGGTTAAGAAAGTGGCAATCGCAAAAATGTCTTTCGACATTCATTGAAAACCACTTTATTCTCTTATCTGCTTAGCCATGTTCAGTAGCCAATTGAGTCCATGATAGAAGCTATTAGTTCTTACAAGTCATTATTTCCCTGGTTGGCGTACACAATGAAAAAATGGAATCATGCAAAAGTACTGCTGAAGAGGTTTCATTTGAATGGTCACACCATAGGATTTCATCAACAGACTCAAAAGTAAGAACAAATGGTACCATGCAAAAGTACTGCCAAAGAGGTTTCATTCGAATGGTCACACCATAGGATTTCATCAACAGATTCAAAAGTTAGAAAAAAATGGTACCATGTAAAAATACTGCTGAAGAGGTTTCATTTGAATGGTTACACTATAGGATTTCATCAACAAACTCAAAAGTTAGAACAAATGGTACCATGTAAAAGTACATGTACTGCTGAAGAGGTTTCATTTGAATGGTCACACCATAGGATTTCATCAACAGACTCAAAAGTTAGAACAAATGGTACCATGCAAAAGTACTGCTAAAGAGGTTTCATTTGAATGATCACACCATAGGATTTCATCAACAGACTCAAAAGTTAGAACAAATGGTACCATGCAAAAGTACTGCTAAAGAGGTTTCATTTGAATGATCACACCATAGGATTTCATCAACAGACTCAAAAGTTAGAACAAATGGTACCATGCAAAAGTACTGCTGAAGAGGTTTCATTTGAATGGTCACACCATAGGATTTCATCATCAGACTCAAATGTTAGAACAAATGGTACCATGCAAAAGTAATGCTGAAGAGGTTTCATTTGAATGGTCACACCATAGGATTTCATCAACAGACTCAAAAGTTAGAACAAATGGTACCATGTAAAAGTACTGCTGAAGAGGTTTCATTTGAATGGTCACACCATAGGATTTCATCAACAGACTCAAAAGTTAGAACAAATGGTACCATGCAAAAGTACTGCCAAAGAGGTTTCATTTGAATGGTCACACCATAGGATTTCATCAACAGACTCAAAAGTTAGAACTACACTACATGTCTCCATAATTGACTCTGGGAGCGAAAGGGTTAGAATAGTGAAAGGTATACCTGTATGCCTCGTTGAACTGATCTGGAAAGTAGTACTTATAAGTTTCGTGCATCAGAGTCGTTTCATCTTCATCATGGTAATAGTCACTCCATTGCTCTATTTAGAAAAAAAAAAGAAAACATCAATTTCCTAAACACATCTCCATGTACCTAAGTGGTCAAAGAACCCCATCAGGGAGGGCTGACTTACCTGGGTTGTATCAGGGTTTAAATCGTATTTAGGAAAAAAGAAAACATCATTCACAAAACAAGTCCTCTGTGCACCTTAGTGCATGGTCAGAAAACATCGTTGGGGATCGAGGGTTGACTTACCTGGGTTTGTAACAGGGGTTAAATCGTCATCTATGCTTAATTCATCCTGAGAGATTAAAAAGCAAAGTTAACAAAGGAGCAGTTGATTATTCTTGACACAACAAGACACCTTGTCCCTCCATAGATTGCTCCAGGGATTCAGAATGTTAGCAGAGATGCTGATAAGAACAAATAACAGCAGCCTGCCCATGGTCCATTTTCCTGTCTGAGTGATAAAAGGCAGCAAAACAATGATGGAAGTGGATTTTTTTTATATAATATGTGCAGTAGTGAACAATTGCTAACTGGAGCGAGGAAGTTCCAGAAGGTCAACCAGGGGTTCACTGCAGATTACAGTCCATCAAATTTGATTTCAAGACAGGCAGTAGTTTAGCCATTGTTTTGTCTCTCAAGTTTATATTTCTTTGCTTTCATCATTTTCAATTGTAAATAGTGTGTTATAATAAATCAAAGGCTCCTATGAACCAACCTGTGAATACAAAACAACCATCTGACCCTCTCCTATGCATTTTGCTCCACTGACCCCCCCCCCACCCACCTCCTGTGTCCAACTCCCCACCGACACCCCCTCCCCCCACCTCCTGTGTCCAACTCCCCACCGACACCCCCTCCCCCCCACCTCCTGTGTCCAACTCCCCACCGACACCCCCTCCCCCCACCTCCTGTGTAAGGCAGGTTACCATTACCTATCACATTTGGAACAGGCAAAATATATGTGCAAGCCTTATGTACTGGTCAGAGGAATTACCATGAGAAATCTACAGCTGAAAAAAGGAGTAAAAATGATGCATATCTGTCCCTGTATTAATGAAATAAAAACTGAAGCTTAGACATCTGGCTATTTTTTTCTTCCTATTTCAAGGTAATAAAACAAGATAAAGCAAGGTCCTGACCAAACCCACAAAAACACAAAATAATAGCTAGGACACTGTCCTTTTAAATTAACATACCATGCCCAGAGCATAATCAGAGAAGAAGTACCCATCATCTGAAGGGTAAACTGTCATCGTTCCCGGGAGTCCATCACTTGTACCGCTGCCCCATTTGGTGCCTCGTAGCTTTATGACTTGGGATAATAAACCTTTGACACTGCATGACAACAAATACAAGTTACTGTTGCAGTAGTTTATGTACAATTTAGTGACTTTTCTTTAAGACAGGACTCATCTGAAAACCACATATGGGTGATGCCGATTTCCTGTATAAAGATAGTTATAATAATAATAATAATAATAATAATAATAATAATAATAATAATAATAATAAATAGAAGAAAATTAAACATTGCAGATGGCTCCATTGTTTTTTTAACGTCCCCTACTGCACATGTATTCAGTGTAAGAAGGTGGTACATGCTAACATCGTAAAAATCCACATGCCACCTTTTCCTGTCCTCCACTTTACACATACATACAGTACATACCTGTCTGGGAGCGTTGATTCCTTTGACAGCTTTTCAACTTCAGTAAAAAGCTGATCAACTTTTTCTTTCCGTCCTTTGTCTTTCTGTCCTTTTTTGTCTACCATCAACTGAGGATCATCCAGGAGATATCCAGTCATCTAGAAAATGGAAATAGAATTTTAAAACAGTACATTTTGTTTAAAATATACAGGTGATCCAACTTTACTCCACCAACAAGTAAAAATGTCTCATGATATCCTTAAACAGTCAACTCCTGCAGTATGTTACTGTCACTGACAGCTTCAGGACTGCAAATTGGCTTATGTAATACAGAGAGTCCATACATGTTGTAATACTGGGAAGTGAGAGTTATTTTCAGTAACCCTCATTTGCTGGGATGTACAAACCTGTCCATAATAACAAGGTCCACAACGAGAGAGGTGTCCACCAAACACAGCAGGAATTGACTGTGTTCTGAGCCTTGCTTAAACATTTTTTGGAAAAAAATAATGTAGTTTGGTGATTAGTTAGTTGAATTAAAGTACCTTTAGTTTATAGAGAGGGGACATTTATTCAAAGGCATAGCTTTGATTAAGGAATGAACCTGTAACAACAAACATACCTTCAACATTTTACCAATGCATTTGAGGCACTCTTCGGAGTGGTTTGGTAGAAGGGTGTTCAGCATTTCTAACAACCCTCTGTGAAACACTTTTAATGGCCAGCTCTCACCTAAGGGCTGTAAAATATTCAACGTTGTTATCAGTATTTAATCCAATTCTACGATAAATGTATTTTGTGTGTGAATGAAAAATAGAACACTTCAAAATGCAAGATGGTGTATCCCCGGGAAGGAAACACCATCTTGCATTTTGAAGTGTCATATTTTTTCGGCTCAATACCCTAAAATGTACCGCATTAATTCTAACGGTGATCATTTTAGATTTTAGTACCCTAAGCGGTGCCAATCTACAAATTTTGATCCCTAAAAGGTACGACGAGCACCCCCGTCATTTTTATATGGGAGTCCCCCCCGGGGGGGGGGGGGGGTGTATCCAAGGCCTCTCTTTGAAGGCAATTGCACAAGTTGCATTTGTCATACATGGATGTTGGCATCAGCTTGTTTTATTACTAAAGTTAAGAACATTCAGCTCAACGGGAGGGTGGTAATAAAATTAATATTGAAAGTGGCACTTTAGAGGGCTAAATAGAGGGAATATAAAAAAGAAGTGGAAATGAATAAGTTAGTGAAAACTAAAAGAAAGAGCTCACCCTGTAGTTGCAAAATAGCTCAGCTTCAAACATTGCAAATCCGAGAAGTCGTGTTGTAGATGCAGGATTTTTAAGAGATGCCTCTCTGCTTAAATGTTCATCCCTGCATCTGGAAATAAATTTTACGGTATAAAACTAGTAAACAAGACAGTGAACATCAGTATTCAGTAGATCCCTAGAGACAGTAGCTGACTTACATTTTAGCCAATAGTGATTTACATAAATTATACATGTAGATTCTCTTTGCAATATCACAGTGATGTTTGTTCATTGTAGTGACTACAATGAACAAACACACAACTTGTGACATGAGAATAAAGAAGACAATTAAATTACAGTAACTATAAATAACCCTTACACTACCAAAGTCAATTATAGAGACATGTAGAGTAGTTCTAACTTTTCAGTCTGTTGATGAAATCCTATGGTGTGACCATTCAAATGAAAACTCTTCAGCAGTACTTTTTCATGGTACCATTAGTGTTTCGATATTTTACAAAATGAAATTTTGGATTTTTCTTGAATTTTGTTATTTGGCACTCTCAGGAGTTAAAGGGTTAAATTAATTTAGTTTAAAGAAACAGTTACTATAACATAATAAGAAATATACAGGGACAGGCAGTGAGAAGAATTTGTACATGTATATTGACATTGGTACATAAAATGCAGACCTTTTTTAATTAAGTACCTGTTCAAAAACACACTGCGAAACCTTTCACCATTCTTGGGCACAATATTCTGTTCCATCGATAACAAGTTACACAGTTTAGCAGCCATGTATTGAAAGTTGGGCTCAGTTATCGACTAAAAAATGCATTCAAAGATTAATTAATAAGGTTTAAGTTCACAAACATGTAAAGTGCACAAAAGGAAATGTTGTACATGATGGCATTGCCCAAAGTTCTATAGCCCCTAGCAACAGTGGGGAGTGATTACAGGCAGGGATGTAGCTAAGAGCCAGCTACCGGCTAATTTCCACAGCTGAAAGAGAACTTATCACCGGCTGAAATTTCACTAGAAAACAAAGACTTGGGGTGATTTTGAAGGTGCACAAGCCAGAAAAACCAGCTGTGCTTGTTAATGAATCTGCTAAGTTTCATTCTTAGCTACACCCCTACACAGGTGGCTGTATTCGCAAGCTAAAAGTACAATTTCACATACAAATGCAATGGGATAAGTATTGAGTTTTTATCTTTAGTTTAACAGGGGTTATATTAGGGTTTGGGGAGGAAGGTAATGGGATAGTTCAACTGTGCAATTGTAATTTATGTATCTTCTTATTAAAGACAGTAATCAGTTGAGATACTCAAAGCATCTGGGCAAAATCATGTCTACATGAGCCAGTCAATATGCTTGGTGACTGACCCTAATAATGAAGACCCTGGTTTAACCCCCAGCAAGAGACAAGTACTGGTGTGATACCTACATATTCAAAGATAAGATCCACAATCTCCTTCAAAGAATTTAGAGTACTCAGCCACTTTTGTAACATCTCTACCAACATACTAACATAAGAATCTAGCTCGCCAGGGCTTTGTGTTAACCCAAACAGAACATCTTTAACACAGTTCATCAATTCATTTTCTGGTTTATCACTTTGCAAATGAAGCAGTGCTGGTCTATCATTCTGAAGTGAAAATGACTCGGGAACAAATTCCGGGACATTAACTACAGATGGTAGATTGAAGGCAGCTCTTGGAACAAATTCTGCTGCAAATGGCGATAACTTAGTAATCTTGTTTGTAAGTTCAGGTGTTTTTAAAGTTTCAGTTTTTACTTCACTTGTCTCTATATCTTTAACATACACATTTTCAGTTTTTGTGGAACTTGTTGTTATAGTTTCCTCTTTTGCTTCAGATACATCAGTGTTTTCAGGTTCTGTCTTTAGTGGCTGAACAACTTTCTCGTCTGATTCCTTTGGCTTATGGCCTTCTGCATCAACTGGTTTCTCCTCAGGAACTTGACTTGAAGCAGAGTCTTCAACTTGTACATTACTGACTACATGTACCTCTGAAGGTGGATTAACTATTCCAAATAAAACACAAAAAGGTCTTTGCAATAACTGAAAACCTTCGTGTCATACAAAATAAAAAGTGCACAATTTATTGTAGCCTGCAAACAGGCCTTTGACTCCCAGCCTTTTGTTTCCCCCTAATATCCCCAACCAGGTCTGTTCACAGGCTAAATTTACTGTCAATTCTTGCATTGACCACAGGCAGCCCAGGCATACTAGTTATGTGATTCTCTGTGAAGTTCATTTTTTAACCGGAGGTCGACCAAGAAACGTTTTTTCTTCCCTCGGTCTTCGGTGTTCACTTTTACATGGCACTGGCAGTGTTAAAAATTGAGGCTTTTTTGTTCATCTTTTTCAATGGCTTTTTTAAAATATTATTTTTATAGACCTTTATGCTCTGATACATACATTGCTATGCCATGTTGTCCCCTCCCCTCCCCCCACCTCCACCCCTGTTGGGACAACATGTTTCTAACCTGAAACTCAATAAATGCTATTGTTACACATGAAAATGAAAGATTGTCCTTCTTTTGCTGAAACAGATACAAGTTGCAAAGACAGACAAAGATTGAATTTCTTTTGCAACATCTTTAGTGATATGTGCATACATTGTGAACGCGTTTACAGCTTATACAGTATTCAAGGCGAGACTATCGTAGATCGATATTGGGATAAGCTTGATCTGTTCTGTACATGTTTGCACCTAAACTTAACATGTAAGCTTATAAAATGCCACAAAGGATAAGCAAAATATCGCAACTAACAACTCACCAGATACAGGAGTTGTAGAGATAAGTCTAAATGAAATATTTTAAATAAAACTATAGAAATAAGTGAATTGCCTCACCTTTTTCGCTTTCGTTCGGAGAGGAAGAGGAGTCTTTCCCGCCATCTTGTGTGGTGGAAGCCTCGAGCTTTTCGCCGGGTCTCCGTAGCGGCGCTTGATAATCCTTTGAAGTTATGATTCCTTTTTTACCGGGCATTTTTTATATTGTAAGGATCTTTAGAAATCAGTCATGTTTCGGGTCAAAATCCAGGCTTAATTCTTTCGCCTCCAAAAACAACATGAGACAATACACCAGAAATACACCATGTTTTGCAGTTTCTAAACAAGGCTAGGTGTCCTGGCCTTATCACGAAAGGCCTGGATGCAAGGGAGGAGCCCGATCTGGGTACGAGATCAAGAGCCAGAGGAGGAGGAGGAGCGCGGGACTCAACACTCCACCTAAATTGGAAGGAAATTTTAAGGGATAGAAGAAAGAAAATGATTTTTGGAACACCAACAGACAGTTGATAAAATGAGAAAACGGCAAACTGATCCTTACGGCAAGGCGATGAAGGAGTAAATAAAGAATGGGCAAATTCGTTTTAATATATATGTATAAATTTTGTTTTATTCTTTTATTTACTCCTTCGTCGCCTTGCCGTAAGGATCAGTTTGCCGTTTTCTGATTTTATACAAGTAATTATTGTACTGATCCAGGTCTACAACTGGGAGATCCGGCACCACTCAACGGTTTGTCGCTGTGGTCTTGCTGATATTTTATATTTTAGACAGTTGATACCCACACAAGAGCACCCAAGGTTGCTAGTGGACTAACGTGTTGTCAATTGACATTTCACAATTTCACTGAAGAAGGGCTAAGCCCGAAACGTCTGAAAACTTTCAAATTTTCGGCACTTGTCAACATCAACATTTTCCATTATTAACTTGTTGTCCGTCTATTAATTAAAACTACAAATTCTAATTTTAAAACTTCACTAAATCTTCAATATTCCTTCAGTATTTCTCTTAATTTTACAAATCCTTTGAGAAAAACGATTTTCTCCCAAACATACCCCAAAAATTTACAAAACACCTATCACATCTGTCACATAGATTCACGAGATGAGCATGAAGATTTTGGATTGCTTGAAACGTGAACGAGTGAACTATTTCTTAGGATCTACGCTATTGCTATTATTCTGGATGCCTTCCGTTCGAGAATCCCAAACTGAACTAACGTTATGAGTGCGTGTTTTGTTTTAGGAAGAAAGAAATTGAAAAAAGTCCGAAGGAATTGCAGGTATATACTTCAATAGTTATGATATTGATACAGACATAATCAAGAATCTGAAGAATGTAAGTAGTCTTTAAAAGTTTCGAAATAACACAAACAAAAATGACTCATTGCACTGTGATCACTTTATTAGTAGCGTCGCAATAAGTGATACAATTTAATTTCTATCCTGTGTACAGCCACCCCTCCCCTCAGGAAAAATCGATTTTCCCGAGGGGAGGGGGCAGCTGCACATAAACTACACACAGGCTGCACACAGTCTGTTTAATTTCACACGTTCGAAACATTCAATTTTTAGTTTTACAATGTACATTCACACAAGCCGGAACATTTCAAGTCTAGACCCAATATTCCAACAACGGACCGTTCAGCGTCTCCACGAAAACGATTTGTCCGTCCCCTGGGAGTTTCACGTGAGTCACATGTTCATGTATGACGTCATATCCGGTTTCATTCTTCAAACCAGGGTTTTCCTCCACAGCAGTAGAAGGCGAGGACACCACGCAGCTGTCGGTTGTGGTATCTGCTGACAGGTTCAAGATCATCTCTCGGTCAACATCAGAAGAGAGTGCTAAAATTCAAGAAAAAGAATCCGCAGAAGATCAGTATCATGGTGAACCGTTTTCGTCATTATGTGCTTGGTTTGGTTTGTGGTCAATGTAAGGATATATAGAAAAAGCTTTCTGTTTGCGTAACACGACTGCCAAAGTTTGGGAGACCAATAAAGATAAGCTGAAGAAAACAACTTTTTCTACAGCTATTTCAAAATTACCTGTCAGGATATAAGCTCGCTGCCAACATTACAAAGCCTGAAATATATTCATCCCTAAGAATGCCCAAATCACGAATTTCAACTGAAGCTAAAAAGTGTTATACCATTTTTCAGTTAATCAGAGTACCCCTCCGACAACCCCCCCCCCCCCCCCCCCAACCCCCACCTCTTCCCTGTAAGATGATTTCAATAGGAAAAGAAGCTCCGGGACAAGCGTTCGGTACAAGCAAAACATCGAGGGTCGAAGATAAACACCTCTGTTAACAGGACTCGCATTCGGCTTCTCAACAATATCCACAGTCAAATTAAAGTTTCCTTTAATTTCAAATCAGGCTGCTTAACCGACTACTTGAACTTCACACCCACCCCCACGAAAAGTTTTCTATGGTCACTATGTTACCTGACAGGTCCCCCGTGGTGTAATCAGCATTATCGCGAATGGGGTTCCGCTTTAGGATGGGTCCCATATGGTGGCCTGAAGCTTGTTCCACTACAGCAGAGGACCAAAAACTACCACCATAGTAACAGTTTGATCCTTGTCTAATTCCGGAGAAGTTTGGAATGTCAAAACGGTCGTTGTTGTTGATATCAGGCATGCGCAAATCCTGAATCCTCGTCTTCCATGGGTACGATCGCGCTTTGTTCTGAACGGAAATGGATAACAAAAAAAGGGGTTTACCTCGGTGTAAGAACCTGTGACTTTTTCCTTTGTTTTTTTACCTTTGCAGTATTGCATTCCCAGTTGACTCTATTGTTTTATGCCTTTTGTTTTCTTTGTTTTACGTCACTCGTGAATTTGACAGGTTCTTACACCAAGGATGAGCCAAAAAAAGAGTAATGAATAGCTACACCAAAACTAAAGCAATGAAACGCATCTGACCCACCGCTCGCGGTAGGCGCGCGCGCAGGCGCTTAATAATCTCGTTCCCAGCTTTCCAGTACTGTACAAGAACGAGTGAGATCTGGGTACGAGATTAGAAGCCTCCAGGCTCTGTAGTAGGCCAATGAAAAGTTAACCCAAAAAAATGATGCGACGATTAGTGCAAAGCGTAAATAAAGCAAGCCGGCAATCATTGAATTTGGCCTTTGCCTGTGACTAGCCAATCATTTTAAGAAAAATAACTTTAAATTAAGTTTCTAACTGCCCATTGACGTCATGATACCTCGTTCCTAAGGTCTTTCATCTGTCCATCCCAGGGGGACGAGTCAGAAAAAACATGACTCAAGAGGGGGGACGCGCACGTGCTCTAAAAGCACGCGCGCGCTTCTCCCTAGAGTGTAAGCAAAGCTTTACATCATGGAGCGCCAAAACAAACCCATCGTTTTAGAAAAAGAACGAGCGGCTTGGGGCAATTCTAAAACACATCAGCAATTTGTACAGCTGACACCTACATCTACGAAACAATCAGAGTGAAGTAGTATTTGAAACATTGTCTCACCTTATTAACTGGTTTAATGGACCTCAAAGCACACCCACTGTCATATTCTGACAGCGTTCTCTTCCTCTTCCGATCATCCTCCATATCTAATCGTCGTTCCCATGTTCCCTGCCAATGATAAACACAAACAACGCAAGACAAAAACACTGCGAGAAGACAGATTGGCAGTAAAGCACCAAACGAGCCATCAGAAGGAGAAGAAACCATTGAGGATTTCATGATGCTCGACTTTGTTGGATGAGATGATCTTGACTGCTTTCTGTACGAGGCTTTGTTGTTTATGTTGGTTGTAGAATGCTCGTGTGTGGACAGATAAACTGCGGTGTAGAACTTGTAGAATTCTGGAGAGGATGTGGCTGAGTTATGAGACATAAAGTCGATTTTTATAACGAAACGCTGTAGTTTAGTTTACTGCGTTTGGTTTACTCCTGATAAGCCATCGTGTCCTCTTTGGTGAATTGGTAATAAGTTTGTATAAAGAAGTTGTACGACATTAAAATGCAAAATGTGGGAATGTCTCAAAATGCTATGAAAAGGTGAGGATTGCACGCTTATTTGGAATGCAAAACCAAGTCAGCTCATACAATGCAGTTGAGGTAACAACGGTATTTACTTCCGCTTCCGGTATCCAGGCTTCGCGCGACTCAGCGTTTTAAATTATACTTTTTCACAGTCGCTATTTTGATCTTATTCAGAGTGTATCTCATGTACCTGTAAGTAGTTTAGTAGCAGTTATGCTAGCTTTCCCTGGGATTTGTTTTCACAATCAAACAAAAACCTACTAAATTTCCGGGGTATAGGATATAAAATCCACGCCAAATCCCTCTCCCTCAGAGGTTAAGAATCCAGAATACCTTTAAATAACAGACAAATCTGTCAATTTTTTTTTTGCTCTCCGTGCAAATATTAGGGTACCGGTCCTCTCTGCTAGATCTGCTACTGCAGTGTTGTCATAATTCTCCATTTTCGAATTGCCCATAATACACTTTGTTTACCCCCCAAATTTTGCATAAACTATTGTTTTGAAATGCTCTTGGGTATAGGCAGTCCTCCCAAGAGCATTTACAAACAATAGTTTATGCAAAATTTGGGGGCAAACAAAGTGTATTATGGGCAATTCGAAAATAGAGAATGGTTGCGTAAAATTGAGCATATATATATATATATATGGGAGTTGTCCCCCCCCCCCCCCCCCCCACCCCGATACACAGTACGTTGCGAAGTGTAACGTCACCTTTTCTTGGACAGTTCTGGGCTCGTCTTTAATTTGTCTTCCGTTACATTGCTAGGCTTACAAAAGTGATACAAAATGAGCAGGTTTCTACATTCACACAAGTTAACAGTGTACAAATAACAGCCGTTTAAAACAAGTACTCTTGACAAAAGTGTCATTATCTAATACATTTTACAGGGTATACTTAATACTATAAATATTCTAAGATAGATAACATATCTTTTTGTGCTGAACACAAAGTCAATTTAATGAAATAATTAGTTGCATTCTACTTGCCATACACTCCTAAAAAAAATAACATCAGCAAGAAGCAGAGAGCAGTGCCTTCGTCTACAGACTAGAAAATGACCAGTCCCTCTTGTCTCTCAGGAATCGTCGAGCGCGGGGCAATCACGCGAGCGGGCGCGCAAAAATCGAGTGCGCGAGACACAACACCTAACGCGTGAAACCAAGGTTTCCTTGTCTATTTTGTAAACTTATCTCAAAATCCAAAAATCATTTACTGTTATCGACATTATTTACAATATTACAACTTACAAAATATAATATCCTACAAATAATTTATGCTAAACAATTCAAATATCTGGGAGTGTTTTTGCAGTTTGGCACTCACAGGAAATAATCCTGCCGTTTAAATAAGAAACAAAAAAACCCAAATTGTATTTTGAAAAAATATCGAGAAGTAAACGGCATGAAATGAAAGTATATTCACTGATAAACAGCTTTTATTTGAATGGTCACACTTCACCCAGACTAAAACGTTTTTATCCCATATGCTGAGAAGAATACAGCCAATTAGAAGGCTGGAAAGTCGTTGTATATTCTGTGGTATTCAACGGGTTTATTCACTGGTGGTTTTTCTGGCATTGTAAATTAAACTAGCTAATAGTCTGAAGTAGATACATGTAAGTGAGTGGGTTATAATAGAAACATCATTATTGAGCAGAGAATTGATTTTGTCCTACATTGTAGACACATCTACTGTAGAAGGGCTACTAAAATCTCTGTTATTTCAGTGATAGAATCTGAGCTTGATACAGGCTTAACTAGACAATATTTTTTTCTGTACAAATAATTATATAGAATTAAAGAGTGATTTGTTATTCTCGTGGTTGGTAAAATGTGTCCATATTTTTTGAGATGTGAGTCAATAGAGGACCATAGTAATCTATGATATATGCTGATCCATCTGCTGGCCCAACAACCTGAAAAATAAAACAACTTTACTCAATAGGCTTCTTTTTATTTACATGTAGGAAAGTTTTTGAATCATGATTTAACAATAATTATTTTATATGTTTAGTTTACTCTTGTATAGTTATGGTAGACATGGCATTATTATTATTATTATTATTATTATTATTATTATTATTATTATTATTTGTCCTACATTGTAGACACATCTACTCCATTAGTTTTTTAAATTATATATTTTTGAATATCTATTTGCTTGAACTTGTCAAGCGTTATGAAATGAAAATTTATATGAATGAACGTTATAGCTTTTTCAAATGTACATATTTTATCGTAATTAGAATTTTAATGTATTGTAAATAGTTATTTTAATTGTTAATAAACATCTTGTTCTCATTATTATTATTATTATTGTTATTATTATTAATAAATTATTATGACAATGATCTGACAATGATCAGCTTTCATTTTAAAAATATAATGTTGAGTCTTTCATTATTATATATTTTGTAATTATTATACATGTGTTGTAATTTTATATAGTAAATTTAAGATTGTTTTAGGAAATTTGTTAATAAAGTATTATTATTTTTATTATTATTATTATTATATTATTAAATTTATTAATAAAGTTTTATTTATTATTATTATTATTGTTAATTTTATTATTATTATTATTATTATTATTATTATTATCATCATCGTATCAACCAAAGTTTCCATCTCACCTGTGTTGCAATCAAAACGATGTCTACAAGATGGAATACAAAGAAAAAGCCCAAGGTACAAAACTTCAGCAGTCCTGTTGAAACAGAGAAATAAAAATAACAATGCACAAGAAACTCAAATGAAATCAAAGAAAGCTAAAACCACAGATACATGTATTACTTGCACTGAATACCATATATTTTTAATATAATTACAATTTTAATACTAAAATTTATAGCTAGAGGAGTTATCATGATTAATCAAGGAAGACAATTATTTCAAATGTTGCTCTCCAGAAGTTGTGCCTGTAATAATATCAACACAGTGTACTTGATGGGTCTCATACATTCAGTTGATTGGCAGTTTACTTGAAACAACTTACATCATTTGTAAAGGTTTATGCAAAACTGTAAGTGATGAAATGCCATTAAATTCATTTTTTTTTCAAATCTATTTTGGCACAGGGACTGGTTATCAAGAAAGAAACTTAGTTCTGTATTTTGCTGTTTATTATGCTGTACAAGGTGTTTTTGAAATCATAAAGTGTGACCATTGAAATGAAAGCTACTTATAATTACATTTCAATCCTACTGTTTTTTATTATTATTTTACAATATAAAATAATATAATTTATATTTGTTATTTTCTTTAATTTTGATTTTGGGCACTGTTACTGTAATACCTTACCTATTGCTGGATATCCCAAATAAAATCTATCAATTCCAAACATTCCAAGGAAAACTGATAGCAAAAGAGCAGTTTCATACGAGTGACCATTTCTATAAGCAAAAAGGTAAAACACATGTTAAAATGGCCGGGGCAACAGACAATTCAAATGTTGACCTTTTTTGTTTATTTCGTAGAAAAAGGTGTTATAATTTTTAAGAATTTCGACTTAGCTACTGGAACAAATTCTGTAATTTCTTTTCTTATATCACAAGGAGTTATTGCGAGTACAGTAGAATAGACCTGCCAAGTCTCACGCCTGCAAGTCCAAACTCCGATCTCATGCCTACTAACGCCTATGGAGCATTTTCTCATGCCTGACTTACAGATTTGAGCTATCAGCCTTAACTGATCGCATGATCCAATTTAAAATATAGTTATGTTCATGAAAATATGGCACTTTTTTGTAGGTTTTTTTATCGTTCTGAACATGACAATTACAGAGGTCTGAGGTCCATGGAAACTTCCGAATTCTTCGGAACATCATCGGACATCTTCAGAATAGATCGGGTTCTCTTCGGATTTGGTCAGGTCACCGTCGGAAAACCTGGCACTCCCACGAAAAAATTCTCATGCCTGTGACTCGGAAAAGGTTGGCAGGTATAGTAGAACCTCCACTTATATAGACACCTCCTGTAGGCGGACACCTCCCATAAGCTGACACATACAAACACTACATTTTAACTTCCCATAAGTAGACACCTCTCTGAAGTGGACACTATTTTAATCAGTTTATGTGTCAGTTTATGGGAGGTTTGACTGCAGTATCAAATGCTTTGAGATCAGTTTGTCTTGAAATGGGTCATTATCCAAGTACATGATATGTGTGTAAAATGTTTTCTTTTCTCTATTTCTTTTCTGTATTTCTTTTCTAGGCCAGTTACCAGTTAGTTGGCCATTCTCCAAGGGTGACCACTTAATACATGATGTTTTACTGTATTTGCATTTGTTTAATGTGGTACACGTGTGATAACATTACTTACGTGTAGCGACACGATACATTTTGAATGCATTCACTGATGTTCTTTCCATGTTTATCGACAGTCGCAGTCTCACATTTTACTAGAGAACAAAAGGAAAGTGATGATTTGTGTAATATGATTATCACAAAAGTGATGCAAATATTGTTTTGTATAAAACAGGCAGCCCAGACTCTAGATGAATGTAGCTGCAATCAAGTGTTTTTTTTTTATTATCAAAACAGGATGATTCCAAAGATAGAAGCAAAACCTAGCTAGAGCCAATTGTCTGACTTATGTTTTTACACGTATTTTAAAAAATTTAACCGCAAAATTTGAGCTTCAAAACTAAGGGTGCGGCTTATCTGCAAGTACAGCTTAATTTATGCCAGTGCTTAGAGTATTTCCAGGGGTTCTGACAGGGTGCACGGGTGTGGGACTGCACATTTCGGTCAAACCCACACAATAAAATTATTCGTAAAAATCCTCAAAATCCCGCACAATACTGAAAGATTTTGCTTAAAATTTTAATTAAATCAGGTATTTCTATTGATTACCAAGATTTCTAGAAACTTTTTTATTTTAATTTTTTCCCACACCCTGTCAGAATCCCTGTATTTTAGTTGTTGGAATCAATTTGAATTTAAGACAATGTATGAGAATACACAAAATATGTTCTTAGTTCTGTATTTTGAAAAGGTTTAAAATAAAGAGAATTTACCCAAACAAACAGCAGTACATGTAGACACAACACCAGGCACGAGGAGTTGTAGTGGTCTAGTGGTTAGTGCGTCGGACTTTCCACCTGAAGGTCTCTGGTTCAATCTGGTCTCTGCCGTCGTGTTGTTTCCTTAGACAAGAAACTTTGCTCCACATTGTCTCTCTTCACCCAGGTGTATAAATGGGTACCGGTGACATAATGCTGGGGGTAACCTTGCGATGGACTAGCATCCCATCCAGGCAGGAGTAGTAATACTCTCAGTCGCTTCATGCTATACTATAGAAACCGGGTTAAGCTCCGGCAGCCATGAGGCTTGTTAAGACTTACCTTTTCAAAATACAGCACTTAGAAGTTAGAACATATTTTGTGCATTGCCATACATTGTTTTAAATTCAAACCTATTCCAAGAACTGAAATCAGACATACACCCTGTCAAGTCTGGGCTGCCTGTGAGCATACTGGTTGTTGCATGACTTGCAATAGTTGTCTTACCTTCAACAGTGTGGTTCTCTGTGCAACCAACAGCTGCCTGAGAATTTGAATCGATTTCTGGCTCTGGACAAAAATATCTAAGAATGTCAAGGAACATGCAACTAGCAAACCATGTCATAATTTAACTATGGGTGAGAATTTTACAAACCCAAGAAAGTTCATTTACAAGTACAACTTTATAAAAGGATATTGTCCAAGGAGAAGGTCAGAACATTTCAGTTTTTCTCCACTTCCCTGTGGAATTACCCATGTACAAAGGCAGGTCAGACAAATAGATAGTATATAATTCTTCCAACGAAAAATCATGGCGAAATTTCATGTAAAAGCACTCAGCTGGCGGCCGCCATTTTGAATTTCTTGTGCAGCTGCTGACCAGATTAACCGCAGAGATAACTTGCTTTCAGTCTCTCTCGGTCAAAATATAAAAAATGGCGGCCTTGTTGAAATCATGTCAGTGAGCGAGAAAGATGTGAAAAGATGGTTTGATACTGCGCTGAAATGGGGCAGTGCAAACTCCGCAGAAAAATGCAGAGACACGTTTGAATGCCTTGAAGAACTGGCAAGTTTTCTTAAAGATCTCGAGAGTGCTCTTGGAGAAGTGGTATGGAACATAATTCGGTTGATCGATGTTCACTTTTTGTCTTCCCGGCGTATCCAATCGAACGTTCGGTAATCGAACCCAATCGAACACCAATCGTTCGATTGGGTTCGGTAATCGAACGAAATCGAACTCACAATGAAATTTGGTCAATCGAACAAAATCGAACGTTCGATTACCGAACAGTGAACAATCGAACCCAATCGAACGTTCGATTACCGAACAACCAACCATCGAACTCAATCGAACGTTCGATTTTCGAACAACTATCAATCGAACTCAATCGAACGTTCGATTACCGAACTCCTGTCTGTTTATACTGCGGACATATTGTACGGTGCACCGTCCCCTAATCCTTTTTTTGGCGATTCGCCATACCCCGGGATAGGACGATTGTCTGCACAATAGCCACGTGCACACTAGGGCACTAGGGCAGAAACCATATCCTTCCTTCTAGCTCCTTCTAATATAGAAATGTAAACGAAAGTGCATTTCATTATTTTACCGTCGTTTTGTTCTCTGCTACAAAATATATATTACTAAACATTGACATTCAGTTCGATATTTGGACGTTTTTCTATTTATTCCATTCAATAAAAGTTGATTATGATTAGTCCTGCGTGATTTACTTATCAAGACATGGATTCCGAACAAAATCGAATCCGATTGAGTTTGATTGTGTTCGATTGTGTTCGATTGGTTCGATTGTGTTCGATTGGTTCGAAAATCGAACTCACAGCAAAATAGATGTTCGATTTTGTTCGATTACCGAACCCAATCGAACGATTGGTGTTCGATTGGGTTCGATTGATTTTTGGTTCGATTTTGTTCGATTGGATACGCCGGGTGTCTTGAGCTTATTTTGCGCTAGATTTTATTGGCTTGTTTAACGTGAGTTTAAACATTGAAAACACTTCTATAAAGCCTCCTAATTAAGTAATCAATGGTTTGTGTGAAAATCGTGCTAGTAATGAAGGATTGGAGTCAATTGAAGCCTTCAATATCTCAAAAGCACCCCCCCCCCCCGGCCATCCCCCCACCCCACCCCCGACCATCCCACCAACAGTTGTTTTTATGTTGCTTTTCAGATAGGAAACCCACAACTAATTTTGCAGAAATTTCCAAGTGTTGGAAAACTTCTTGGTCAATTATATGAGAACAATGTAATTTTGTTATCAGGTGAGAGGTAGTGTCCCCGGGGGGAGGGGGAGGGGAGGGAGAAAGGGTTAAAGGGTGGGAGAGTGGTTTCAGGTAGGGTGATGGGATGAGGCCAGAGAGGATGACTGATTAGGAGAAGGGCACAGGATGAAGTGAGGCACTGCCCTGTAAAAGGCACTGTTTGTGCCACACTCAAGTTGTGATTTCGGAGCTGGTTATAACAGGAAAGTGCCTGTGCTGACCAAAAACCTGCACTAGCCATGGAGCACAATTCTTACAGACCGAGTAAATATCTATACAAGTTCACTTTGATGGTGATGGTTTATGTCCTTTCCTATGCCAATATGCTTCCATGTCTGTTCCAGTAGTGGATCGAGGGGAGGGGCTCTACCCCCGCCCCCACCCCCCTGTTATCTTGCAAACAAAAAAGTCCCCTCTTATTCAATAGTGTAGCAGCTCTCAGAAATCTCTATTTTCATTGATCTTGTAAAACATAGCTGCTATTGTTTTTTGGGCTAGGGTGCATTGTTGTCTATCAAACCAAGGGTGTGAGACCTTACAAGAGTTGCTACATCACCCCTCTTATTCACTCATAGCTATGGAAACTTAGACTAGTTTGGCTTGTGTAGCATAAGGAATTGGGAGATTCAAGTGCTTTCTCTTTGAGATGTGTGCTTAAATTATCCCTCCCCTGTCTTCGCCCTTTCCTCCCCCATTCTTCAGAGCCGGGTCTCTGCCGTCATGTTGTTTCCTTAGATAAGAAACTTTGCTCCACCTTGTCTCTCTTCACCCAGGTGTGTAAATGGTACTGGCGACATAATGCTGGGGGGTAACCTTGCGATGGACTGGCATCCCATCCAGGGGGGAGTAGTAACACTCTCAGTCGCCTCATGCTATCGAAACTGGGTTAACCTAAGGCAGTTGTGAGGACTGAAGACTTCACCTTTACTGTATACCTTTCTTTGCCTGCCACTAAAGCCAATTATTTAATTTCCATTTTCTCTTACAACCAGCTGAAGTGTTCCAGAGTGTTGTGAGATGCAGTTTAGCACTTGCAAATTCTTCCAGTTCTCATGAAAGCAATGTCAGCAGAAAGGCCAAGGCTTGGGTCCAGACTCAGCTAAGACGAGCAACCACACCCAACCTCAAAAACAGCAACTTGCTGGAGATCGGAGAATATTGGGGATACTCTGCTCAAGAGTCTACAGAAATGATGGTGGATAAGGTAAGTTAATACACTGCTCAGGAGTCTTCAGTTAGTTGATCAGTCTCCTTAATGTTAGTCTCCAGTTACACATATGTACATTGTAGCCACCCAGTTTGTTAGTCAGTCATTAGGCAGTAATATTGGTCAGTCAGACAATCAGTCACACTGTTACCTTTCCAGTCAGTAGGGTCGCAGCTCTTAGAAGCCTCTATTTTCATTGGCCTTGAAAAATACAGCTGCTATTGTTTTTAAGGGTTAGGGTCCATTGGTGTGTTGTTTGTCCTATTGTTAGGTCTAAGGGTGGCCAGCCTTAGACCTTCTAAGAGCTGCGACATCACCCTTACCAGTCAGCTCGCTGGTTGGTCAGTCAGCCAGCCAGTCGCTCAGTCAGTCAGTTGGTCAGTCTGTCTTTGAATCTGTCATTAAGTAAGACAGAAATGTAGACATTCAGACAATGATTGACACCTCTATTTAATTTATAATTAGTGACATTGTATAAAAAATGTACCTTCTGTTTTTGTAGCTGGTGTCATCATTGTGCCATGATCTTGAAGTAACGAGAACTTTTATCTGGAATACTGAAGAGAGGTACAATGTTATATACAGTATTTTAAACTAATGACCAAATGATGTGTGTAGTATAATTATTAATAATACCTTTGACTGAACACAGAGTCAAATAATAGGAAAAAATATTTTCCTTTTTTTCCATGAAAGTTTTCTTGAGAAAATATACAGTGGGCTTTTTCTCAATTATTGGACAAGGTTGAACAAAATATCATGATTTGTCACTGGTGAGGCTGAGGCAAATAATTGATCTGCAAACAAAGACAAATAACGATATTTTGTGATAGCTGAGTTGAACAATTGTTTTATTATTCGCTTACTGAGTTTGTTTTTCAATTTAATATTTATTCATAACTGCAAAAACAGAGCAGAAATCAGGCTGCCATTGTAGAGGATGGGAGCAGAACAATAATTATTCACAGCAAAACAACTTTGCACTGTTGCACGTGCATGAGCAGGTCACATGGTGGGTGCTCGGCCGATGAAAAGGATTTAAAAATGCATTGAATGGTAATAAGGTTTATTTCCTGTTTTTTTTTTCTAGGGAATGTTATCCTCAGAAACCCATCTCAGGATTATGCATCAAGGAACTCTCTGAATTCTGCTTGCCTCTTGTAACTATGAAAAAAGCCAAACCTTTGGTTAGTAAACTTGGGTTGTTCTTAATTCTTGAAATCCTTATCTTTTACTCACAGATTTTCTTGTACATACTTAATGATATGTAATATTATAAATAACTATTTTTTATATTTATATTAATCTCTTCCAAATTTATTACGAAGCAACTCACCTTTCAACTTTCCATCAGGTGGAGAAGATTCTTTGCTGTCAAAAAAGTTTGGACTTGGGTTCAAGGTACTGCATGATACCTATATACTGTAACATGTTCATTTTGCATTGAATATGAATATATAAAAACATATACAGTGTGGACTGCGGATAAACATGAGTGAAATTTGTGACCCTTGCAGTGTGCTATCAACTAAAGCAGTTGAAAAAGCAACCTGAAAAAAAATTAAATTAAAAAAAAGCCTAATTTTTTTTAGGTTGCTTTTTCAACTGCTTTGGTTGACAGCAGTATACAAGGATCACAAATTTTACACATTTTGCATTGCTACACATGATGATTGGCTAAAAACTCTTGTGACACTTCCTCAACCAATCAGAAGTAAAACTAAAACCAGTCGTGACTTGCTCGCACGCATTTTCCCGCGCTTGGCGCCGGCTACATGTTTTTGCTTCGAGCTCTGATTGGTTCATTGGATTGTCTGTGTCTGTTGTGATTGGCCAGAGTGAGTACTTCGGTTTTGGTTTTATGACACTCAATTGAGAACTGCATTTAATAAATACTAAGTGTTAGTCTTTTCTTTTGTCATATTAAACTAATTCTTTTGTTTTACAGTTGCCAAGAAAACAGCTTCTGTGTTTCTGATAGTGTTTCATTGGCGTTTTTGAAAGCAGTTGCTTCCAGCAAAGGTGGGAACTTCAAAATGAACGTTTGTTTTTCTCTTTAAACGTTTTTAAATCAACGACTGTTAAAAGACGAAAACAATTTAACCTTAATTACAAAATAGTGTGTATCCCTAAATGCCGATTTAGACATGCGATTTAGACATGCGATTTTTGTCGCGCTCTCTAATGCAACTTTTGTCGCATGTGTAAACGGGTGGCGATTTCAGTGCGATTCGAGTGCGATATTTGCTGCGATTTCCCAAAAATCGCCGCCAAGTTGCATCAGGTTGCGACATCGCGCGACAATTCGCGCCCAAAGCAATCGCCTGTGTAAACGGGCCTTCAGGGGTGGTTTCTTTCAAGAGCCTGAAAACAAAGAAAAAATAGGTCAGTTTATCCCAAAGGCGGGTCACGGTTACTACGGATCGAACCTTTTTATACAGAGTTTTTCTCAATGGAGTTTTTAGCATGAGGGTGGTCATTGAGGGAATCTCGTCCTCACGAGAGTGGTCGCAACAAGAACTTCAACTGTATGTCAGCTAAATTCTACATGTGCGTTACATTTGTTGCAGAGGCGAAATGTTTTCACAGAAGCCAGATTTCTTTCTTAACGTTTGCTAGACCAACTGATTTTGCTTTAAAATCCACAACATGTCAAATGTTTTATCTGTGTACAAACGGCATATGACATTATACTAATAATATGACTTTGTTGTTGTAGGATTGTTGTTGTCGTATGATGCGCGTGTAGCTTTGTGGAAGAGATATCAGCCGAGCTTCGAATCAGAAGTAAATAATACCAAACACAGATCACTAGTTGTTTTCTCCTTTTAATAGAGCAGTTTTCGATTGAGTGTGGTAAAACCAAAACCAAAGTAATTGCTCTGACCAATCACAGCAGTCGTAAACAATCCAATGAACCAATCAGAGCTCGAAGCAATTACATGTCGGCGGCGCCAAGCGCGGGAAAACGCGTGCGAGCAAGCCACGATTGGTTTTGGTTTTACTTCTGATTGGTCGAGAAAGTGGCGCGAGATTTTTTAGCCAATCACAAAGCGTAGCAATGAAAAACCAAAGCAATTGTGTAATTAATTTTCACACTCAATTGAAAACTGCTCTAGAGCAGTTTTCAATTGAGTGTCCTAAAACCAAAACCAAAGTAATTACTCTGACCAATCACAGCAGTCGTAAACAATCCAATGAACCAATCAGAGCTCGAAGCAATTACATGTCGGCGGCGCCAAGCGCGGGAAAACGCGTGCGAGCAAGTCACGATTGATTTTGGTTTTACTTCTGATTGGTCGAGAAAGTGGCGCGAGATTTTTTAGCCAATCACATAGCGTAGCAATGCAAACCCAAAGCAATTGTGTAATTACTTTCGACACTCAATTGAAAACTGCTCTATCAACACAGTGTTAAATAGGAAGGTGATAGGAGGAGGTTGTTATCATTAGCGCTGACTAGAAATAGCGTTACGTTGCTGGATCTTTTACGAGAATTATGGTTTTTTTTTATGTTTTCTTAAAAATTCATTGGGCCCACATAATGACATAAGCCTCCGACTGTCTCTTCTTTCGATATGAAAATCGCTCTTGCAAGGTCTATCTTCTGGCGATAGAACTCAAGCTTTTCTTTCAATTCATACCACAGCAACACTTATCACCAAATAATTATTTAATTACATTCTTCTTTCTTTTTGCATTATTCAGGTTTTAGATTTAATTGAAATGTCAACTGTCCATCGGCCTTACATCTCTAGGGTGCAGCTAAGAGACGCCATATCTTCTAGAGATCTGGTAAGTTGAAAAACCGTTCCCTTGGTTGAAATGTTTAACTTATAAAACCTGTGGATATTCAACATGTGCTGCCGCTAGGTCCGAAACTACAAGGCTGCTTACAGAAACGAACCGAACACCTGATGTTTTATCAAGCAATTTTGCACATTGTTTTATAGCGATGTGTCCTGTTTCTCCCCTTTGACTGTTCCTGTTTCTTCCCAATCCCAACCACAACTGTTTTGCCTCCCCATTTTTACCTTGCGAATACGCCTAGCGTACGTAATGAACGAGTTACATATTATAGCAGTGGGACCAAATTGCACTCGCTCGCTCGCTCGCTCGCTCGCTTGCTCGCTCACTCGATTGGGCTGTAAATATTGAGTCCGCGATATGTTATGGCCACCTGTGTTATCCATGGTGACAGCGATGGAGGGAGGGGAGGGTGGGGAGTAAGACGCAAGGGGTGGGGGTCAGTGGAGCAAAACGCCTCGGAGAGGGAAGAGTCCGAACCTTCCGTATTCACGAGTTGGCTCACAGAAGCCTTTGATACTAATTGATAACAGACGTCAGTTGGTCCAATCCTTTTTCTTTGCCTTTATAGTCACGTGCTTGTGTGGAGAATCCTGAGTTGTTTGTAGTGGCCATGAGTCTTCTGAGGTGAGACGAGTTATCTTTAAACAATAGCCAGATTTGAGTAGCGTTTCTTTTAGACCATCCAGTTTCAGTGATCTAAATTGTTTGCCATGGATTTCCATGCTAGCTGTAACAAAAATCCGGAAAACGATCCATCCGTTGTGCTTATCAGCCCCAGGCCCATCTGTGAAGGCCCTCTGTTTGTTTGTCTGCTGGTTCAGTAAATAGCAGATCGAATGCATGCAGTTTGTCCTGGACATCGTCGAAAGCATCAACTAGCGTGGTCGAGTGGTTAGGGCGTCGGACTTGTAATCCGGAGGTCCCGGGCTCAAGTCCCACTCTGACCACTTGCTGGAGTTGTTTCACGGCAGACCCGAGTTCAACTCCTCGACCACGCTTGTAAAATAGCCAACTGGTTTGCCTCCTGC